>CM031879.1:51787847-51818984 GCA_018697195.1 Certhia americana | reverse complement strand
TGTGTGTGTGTGTGTGTGTGTGTGTGTGTGTGTGTGTGTGTGTGTGTATATTAAAAGTTCTGCTGCTTTTATGCAAAAATATTTGTTTCAAAGCAAAGCAATTAGAAGCAGTTGTTTTGAAAATGTGAAGTAGCATTGATAGTAATAGACCTAGAACCTGATTTCTTGAAGGAATCCTTGTTTGAAAGCTAACAAGCTTTCCTCGTTGTGTGCTTGAGTTCTACTTTTAAAATTTTCAGGGTTTTAGATAAAAAAGATGCAAGTATTCTGTTCATAGGCCTTTTTTTGAGACAATTAAGTCAAGAATCACTATTCAAATGTGCTGTAAAGGGAAAGTCCTCTCCCAAATCCTGGATTGTGGATGTAGGCAAAGAGCAAAGAGAGGGTTGTTATCCCAAGAGGTGGGTAAGCAAAGGGATTTATTTTCAGCAGAACCAGGTGTAACTCATTGCCTTGCAGGCAGCTGGACTCTGTGCTCAGTGACCTGACCCGGAACTTTGCAGAAGGAACAGAGTACTTCAAAATGCTGGTGGATGTGTTTGCTCCTGAATTCCGCAGCCCAAAGAACATGCACTTGAGGAACTTCTACATCATTGTTCCCCCCCTGGTGAGTGTCTGCATTGCACCAGGCTTACTTCAAAAAGGTCCTGTCAGATCAGGGTTCTGTTTAAATGTTCTATGTTAGACATACATATATGTAGTAGCATATATGACAGTGCCTTGTGAACATTTGTGGATCTCTGTGATTCCAAGACAGCTTTCATTCTTTCAGACCCTCAATTTTGTAGAGCATTCAATCAGTTGCAAGGAGAAATTGAATAAGAAGAACAAAAGTGGAGCAGCTTTCACTGATGATGGGTTTGCCATGGGTAAGTTTCAGCACCCTCACTAGCCTTTGGGTAAGCCAACTTAATGGACATTTGCAAGAAAATTTTTGTTTATACTTTGTCTGTTCCAAATAATTTAGAATTCCATCATTTATTTGGTTTTGTCTTTGCTTCAGCAAAATTTGAGGGTTTTGGTTGTGTTCAGAATTTCCTAAACATGAAATTGCGGTGTATGGGAGCAGACAGTTTTAACATATATTGGTGCTTCCAAATTTCTTTCCAGTCTTGTGGCTCTCATCCAGATGAGAAGGAATGCAAGTATTTGGAGAAGTGGTGTTTTAAAAAAATTAAGCTTGTTCTTTATTGTGATTTTTCCTGATAGATTAATTGTAAGTTAATAACAATTTAAATTATATTTGCATGGAATTATTAGCTTAGGCTCATCCATTAAAGACATTCACAAAATGTTTTGCAAATTGCATGTTGACTTTAGTACGTGATTTGTTAATGACTAGGTGTGGCTTACATTCTGAAGCTTTTGGATCAGTACCAGGAGTTTGATTCTCTGCACTGGTTCCAGTCTGTTAGAGAGAAGTATGTGAAGGAAATAAGAGCTGTAGCTAAGCAACAGAACGTGCAGTCCACTAATCAAGATGAAAAACTACTACAGACTATGAACCTTACCCACAAGCGACTGGAAGTTTGTTTACAGGTACAGCACAGGCCTGGTTACATGTTCTGGTAACAGTTTCTATTCTGTATTGGGTTCAGCACTTACTTATCACAAATCATGTAACTGTGTTCTGATGGAGCTCATTGAGAGCAAAATCCAGAGCACTGTCTGCAGCAACAATGCAAATAGAGCATAAAGACTTGAGGTGTATGACCTGAAGAGAATGTCGTCGGGTTTTGTGATATATGAAGACCTGGTCCATTGGAATTCTTTGTCCCATGGAGTTTGAAATCTCATGCAACTAAACCATAAATGCTTAAATAGGAGAGAATATCTTTTGGTTAAACTTCTTACAGCAAAGATTGCACGTAACGCTGCAAACCCTCAGAGTTGCCTGTGTGTTAATTCTGAGCGGATAGATTGAATGATGCATTAGCTATCAAATTGAAGAAAGGTGCATTTGAATTTTGAATATTGAAGCACAATAGCTCAGGTTTCATCTGTGTATGGTGCTTTCTCTCTCTTGATTGGAGAAGCCTATGGGAAAAATCTGTCAATGGCTATTTTTACAGCCCATGATTACTTTCTGTTATGTCTTGTTGGAATAGATAAGGCCCTGTATGCCCTCATGGTTCCCAGGAGTGTGCACTGTGTTTGGTCTTCTGAACCTTGTTCAGACACTGATCAAGCTTGTGGTTGTTTAAATTATTGGCTTACATGAATTTCCATGGGCAAGTTCCTCTAAGTTCTTACTGCTGCTACAAACCTCATTTTCAGCCTCAGTAGATCAGTGACAGATATATTGCAGTGATGCTGCTTTGCTTAAGTTGCCCTTTGATGTAATTTGACATTTGCTTTGTAAAATGTGTATGAAATGAGGAAGATTTTCAAGAGCTTCTATGTAATTTAGATACTGAAATCTAGGTGCCTAAGATGCCCATGAAAAATCCTGTTGATATTTGTCTATAAATTTGTGATACACTGATGCCTCTTTTTTTTATATATCTTTTCCCTTAGGAATTTGAACTCCTTTATTTCTCGCTAAGTAGTGCAAGAATTTTTTTCAGAGCAGATAAAACTGCAGCAGAAGAAAGCCAGGAAAAGAAAGAAAAAGAAGGTGAGTGAATCCTATATGTAGAACATTTTGGCTAATGAGATTGTGTGCCTTAATAGAGGGTTTTTTTCATAGCTGCTTTCTTGCTCATAGCTTCATTAAGTATTCCAGAGAGGGGTTTATGTGGTCATAGGTGATTGAGACTCAGCAAGAACAGCTCAAGAAGTCCTTCTTTGGAATAGGTGAATTTCAAGCTGGGCTTCTGGGGTGTGGAAAAAAACCCCAACACCTCAGAAACCCAACAGACAAAAAATAGCCTGGAATAGGGAGAATTGCATACTTGCAGTAATATGAAATTCAGTAACTTCAGCATCATACTTATCTCTTCAATTATCAGTGTTGGCAATGACAACCTTAGGTGGTGTTAAATAAAGTGGTTTTCACCTGTTGTACCAGCTGGTTTTCAATTTACATAGCAGATGATGCAGTTACTATAGATATTCAGATGGTCATGGTATGCTTGGTCTCCCATTGAACTCTATATTCAAAGGGTAAGATCTTAATTTGTGGTGTGGTCTCTTGACCAGGTACCATTGGTGTTTTGAATTTCCATTCCTGGTTGTATATTCTCCTTAATGGTCTCTGAAAAATTCTCCTGGGAAAATTCTTTCCAAAGAAATGAGAGTGTTCCTGAGGATCAAGATATAGAAATAGCAGTTCAGTCACAAGTTACTTAGCAACTATATATTAAAAACTGAATTGGTAAATAATTCTCCACTGTAGTTCTGACAAAGGCAAAAGTGAGATTACAGTCACTGGAGAAAAAAACTTGGTTTTCTTCTGCACTAGAAAAACAGTTTGTAAATCATGATTTTTAGCATGAATGTACATTTGATCATATTCAGTGAAGTTGCTCTGATAAATACTCAGTGCAAGAAAAAAAAAGAAGAAAGAAATCCAACGAGCTCCAAGCATTGTGGGAAGAATAGACATGTTGCTCTGGAGTCTGTAGGAGACCATTCTGGAGAACAACAGCTAATTATATTTTAGGTTAAATATTCTCTGTTGTGGTACCTGTTCGATTCCATAGGCAATGTGTTGTGCAGAGAGAGAAGTTGGAAATGCATACCAGGATGGAAAGTTTTGAACATGGTAATAAGATTTATGTCTTCTACCATGATATTTGGACTTGGATTCTGAAAAATGTATGAGCACTGTATATATAATTTTTAGACAAGTACTGCTGATTAAAGAACCTTTCACCCCAAATACAAATTTATTCATAGGGCCACGACTTCTTGTGCTGCAAGGTCAGGTTGCATATATTTACCATGAAATACTGCATGAGGTGTTGCTGTGACATCAGCATATATGATAGGATTTGAGAGATTTTGTTTCAAATAGAGTGTTAAACATGATCCATGCTTTTATTTTTTTTTTGTAGAAGAATCTGGTAAAGCAAGCAATGGAGATCTTTCCAACTCTACACCTGCAGAGCCTGTTGTGAAGTGACATGGCTGGTATGGGTGATGATTACTTACTCAAATAACTCATGTCCTTGTCTTCATCAGTAACACTCTGTAGGGGTTAAAGCTCTAGATTTGATTTACTTGCTGTGTTAAATCCAAGAGAAAATGTACAGTAGTATACTAGCATCCACTGAGGCCAGGTCTGTGTTTGTCTATATTTCCTGCAGAAACTCCTATTTTTCAGGAGTTTGCATTATTTACAGCACTTTCTTTAGATTGAAAATAATTTAATAAAATGTTGACCTTGGAGGTAGTTATTTTAAAGTACAGATGTGCAGATAAAAAATGCTTATTAATTTCCAGATGCATTCTCGCATCTCTGTCATAGCATTTAAAAAACCCCCAAACTCATAGGCTGTTGGTCCAAGATTTGAACTGGCATCTCCTCAACCCGGAAAAAAAAAACTGAATCCAGATATTGGGTGAATTTGTTGTCCAAATAATAATTGAGACATGTCATTGTGCAGTCCTGTTGCATTTAATGCAGTCACAGATTACACTGTGGGTGTAACAGTGTATGTTGTGAATATTTGTTAAATCTATTACACAAAATGGAAGTGCTTATTACTGTTTTTTATTCCAACCTCCCTTGTTATTACTCTAGACAGTATTTGTACTTTGGGAACTTAGGATCCCGTCAAACATTTATTTTCCCGCTTTTTTCCCCCTTATCAAAGAATGGGAAAACAAGAAAAGTGAACATAACAAATTACTTATTTCATACTGAAGGTCTGATTTGCATCCACAGAAATAAGGAAATCCAGAGCCAAGACAGAACCACAATCAGCTCTTCCTTTTATGACCAGACACTGTGATGGGTGTCTGTAACTATTAAGTGATCTTACAGTTCATGAATATGTTGTGCCTACTTGCAAATTTCAGCCTCAATTCTGTATTTCCTAGCCTTTGTAGGTCTGTTGTACCGTGTGTTGTTCATACAGTCTTACATGCCTGATTATTAACAATAATTGCACTGCAGGCTCAAAAGCTGCTGAACACTGTGAGAACTCTATATAACATCTCTTCATGCCTGCAAGTAGAGGTTCTAGATTGTGCAAGAGTTACTCAGATTCCTAACTTAAGTAGCTAGACTTAGCTTAAGAGAAAACACAACTTTTATTAAAATATACAGGTGTGTTTTAATTTCCAGAACATAACACCCTTCTAGTTCTTACCAACCAGAATAAACTACTCCAGTCAGTCCAGCTGAGAGAACTACACTTGGGGGTTTTTTTGGCACTCTTAAACTGTTTTTTTAGACCAAACTTGCTTTAATACTTGTTTTAATGGTTCAAATTGTTCCACCCACTCTTGGGTCGTTGGTTAAAACAATTCCTGACATACTTGTGATTCGCCCTTTCCTGCCAGTCACTTCAACATTCAGACAGCAAGGATGAATGTTTTGTCGCAACTGGAAAGACCAGACTGATACGAACGTTCCTTTTTTTGGTTCTGAGAACATGACACACGAGCTTCATGGACTTGTTAAAATCAGCTGGGCTCATTAAAGTTTTTTTTGGTTTTTTAATTCATTATAACTGCCCTAAAGAATGCTGCATTACTTGATTTATATTTTTGCTTTTTTACTTTGATACAGGAGGTTTTTTTTTTAATTTGTGTACACTTTTTTTGACCAAACTGTGCCCGCACTGAATGCTCAGTAGCACTGCCGAGATCAGCATTCTTGCTGCTGCTTCCCATCCTGCTGCAGTTGCTGTGCACATCCTTCCACATTCCCATCTCTGCTGAAGTCACGTAAGTTCATGGAGTGGAATGGCCAAGTGCTGCATTTCCTTCTTCCACAGTGATGGCAGAATCACCCATAGATGGTGTTCCTTTTCCCAGATGGCCTTGCTAGGGAGCTGTATAGTCAAGACACAGCTCACACTCTAGCCTGCACTTGTATTTTCCCTTCTCCATTTTTTTTTTCTTTTGGAAAGACATTATCTTGCTAAGGTAAGACTCTGCAGTTGAACATAACGTGAACTGAGCACTGTCTTCATGTACGGTGGTTAATGAATTCACGTGGTTCTGGTGACGGAAATTCTAGAGGAAAGACATAGCCTATTTTTATAGAGGCCTGTTTAATCTGGGAGAACTGAATGTATACTCTATGTGGCAAAAATATATACATACACAAATATGTACAGTGATAATAGAGCTATTCTTGCTAATACAGGACTGTAGTTTGTATTTCCTTCTTTCTCTTTGTCATGTAGCAGCATAGATATGCAGAAAGATTTTTCTCATCTGAAATCCAAGGTGGGTCCTGGGTTTGGATGTCACATGTGACACTGAGTTGCATTAAATCCTTTTTTCTCCCCACAAGGATATGGAGGAGGGGGCAAAATTCATGCTGTGGTGCTACTACTCTTTCTGTTGCTTTTGGCCTCCTGTTGCAATTACAGGAACCAAATGGACCCTAACTGGTTGTCTGGAGATGAGACAATGGAGCCAAAACAAAAAATCCCCTAAACTAAACCGAACATGCTCACTCAGAAATTCCCAGAAGTGAGGATGATGAATTTGCTGCAGGGACATAAAACACATTAGGGGCTTTTTCCTTCAGGACAGGGTTGGAACAGGCTGAAGGCCAGGCTCTCACCCCCAGCAGGCAGCTGCCACCGCTGCCCTCAGGTGTTCAGCCTTGTGCCAAGGCTGCTGGAAGTGGCAGCAGCTGCTCTCCCAGGGGTTGTGGACACTCAGCTCCCTGTCAGCTCTGCCACCAAGGGTTTGCACGGCCCCAGCAGCACCCAGCTGCTGCAAACTCCTGGCGCTGAAGGGCACATTCTGCCGGTCCTAATGCAGCCTGGAACCAGAAAGAAATTTGAGTTGCATCAGACGTCCATCAACAGCTGTTTTCAGCTTCTCAGGTACAAAGGACCAAATGTAATACTTAATGTTTCCTAATTCATTGTACAAAAGGGTATTTTGTTACTCCAGTCTCTTTGGTTTGTGAGCAGAGAACATTATGTACATAAAACTGTGTTAATAAATGCAATTTTGAGAACCTCATTCCCAGTGTTTTCAGTAACACCAGTTCAGTGGGTGTTAATTTTTTTAATAAGACAGCTTCAGCTTTTATTTACAAAGACGTTTTTGTGTCAGTTACTAAGTTTTCTTCCACTGTACTTTTAAACATTCAATAACCAGTTAAATTGGATTTATTCCACGTCAAACACTTCCAATCTGGGATCTTTCCGATACTGTTGTACAGATTCTGCTTATGGAAAAATCTAGTTTCTTGGTGACTGAGAAGAGTTAAATTAAATTGGAGGAACTTCAGCCATTTTTTCTAGGTACCTTATCTTGATTAATATAAACTATACTACAGGCTACACCCCTCCCCCCAGTAACAGCTCTTTTTTTTCTGTCTATTTTGTTTGTTCTTGCAAAGTAATGTTGCTGATGTTTTCAGGACAGAAAAAAAATATAAACTTATTAGCCAACTCTCTCTAGTGTCTAATCTCAGGAAGGTACTATGAGACTTGTCAATGCATTATAGACTTGTAATCTAACATTTTATTGCTCAGTTTCTTAAAACCAAAGGTTGCTGGTAGACTCAGCTGTTGCATGTCACCACAATGTTAAAAATACAAAGAATTCTTACTATAAAAGTACTTGTATTTCTCCTACTGTTACCATCTCTGGCAAGAAACCTAACCATAGAAAAACTGCACACAACTAACACGCCACATTCATTGCCTACTTCTGAGGTTTGCATGTCAATGAAATTTAGAATAATAAATCAAGGAGGTACATTATGTCCATTATTTAATTACAGAATGTGAAAGTGCGGTCCCCTGGAAGGTAAGAGTAGGCACTTAGATTTGTTTTGTAAGCTTATTCTAGATGCAATATAAAAATAGATTATATTAATAGGAAAAACTTAGTGTTTAACAAATTGTTTTGTAAATAGGCTAACACAAAAGGTAAATCTTGTTACACTTAAACTAGACTAAAAATAACTTCATCTGAAATAAAGTAGATAGTGCATTTTTAACCTTCATTCAGATGCACATAATCATGCAAACTATGAAAATCGACTATGGTAGGAAATTTGAGGCCTGATATTTGCCAGAGGAGCTGGCAGCTCGCAGGAATTTCAGTGGAATGAGAGGCTGCTGGCCCTGTAAATGTAAGAAATGCCATTAACACTCGTGGACTGACAGCTGTGCTCTCCTGCCCACCAGCAGCACACTGCTCAGGATTGTCAGCTCCCCAGACACAGCTCCACCCTACACATTCACAAATGCAAAATGCCTCGAGGGCACAAGTCCTGCTGATCTTCCACTGTCGGTCCAGAGGGACTCCTCTGCAGCCACCACTGCTCTCCAGCAGGAAAGGGCAGCTGGCCTCAGATGTGCGCAGGTGACTGAAAACCACAGATTCTTGCAAAACGACTCCCTGCTTTTGCTGCTCCCATACATGCTGCAGGAAGTGGCAGGAGCTGCTTATGCTTCTGATTCTTCCCCTCCTGCATGCATGGTTCCATCCTCTTCTGACACGTCATTCAGAAGCATGAACTTCCCATCATTTGTTAATGGCACAGACTTCATTAACTGAGCTAATGTTTCTGGATCCTGAAGAAAAAAAGAGGTCAGCAAGCCTTTGAGGAACACACATTTCCCAGTATTTCTTGCCAAGTTCTTGCAACTTTGTGTTTTTGTTTTGTTTTTTTTTAACAAGCATAATAAAGATTTGAAACATGAATAATACCTTTTGGTTAAGTAAAGACAACCCTTGGGTATTTAAGAAGAAAAAAGAAGTAATTAATTTTGAGCTTTTATTTTGCTGTTCTTTAGTTACTGAAAAGCAAGCAGAAAAGTAACTGTCTCTAGAATTTATTATACGCATACATAGTGGTTGTGACTAAAAATTCATTCCCCAACTTGTTGTGAAATCTTAGCAAAAATATACAGCAAATAATAATGTCACATCTATATAGATAAAATGTTTCTACAAGGGACAGGGTAACTCTGCTATTCATTTTTAGTGGAAAAACACTGTAATTTTTATCCCTAGATGCGGAAAGACTAAGTTTCTAAAAGTGAAACAGCAGTACGTGTGATTTACACATCATGCCAAAGAGTTGGTTTCGTTTTTTGAAAACTTTGCTCACAGCTTTCTTTCAGACATGAACATCTGGATTGTGTAATTTTCAATTTGGATTGGGGTGGCATATTTTATCTCAAATCATGTTAATGAGAAAATCAAACTGAGTTTATTATTTCTGTGTTAAATAATGTCTGCAAAACTTTGTCCTTAGGAGGAGTAGCAATTTTTTTCTTATGCACACCAGAGATATCTGAGCAGTGCAGTGGAAAAGCAGAACATGATGTATCATACAGATGTGGGGAACGAAACAAACTTACCTTCTGTGCCTCAATAATTTCTTTTCCCAAGCTAATGGCATAGCAAATCTACAAAGAAGAAATACATGTAAAGTTCTGTTCAGTTCTGGTTTGGTTTTTTGTTCATTAATTGAGAGTAAACCACACAACGGTCTTAACAGACTTAGTCTTAAAACAAGGCCTAAAAGCAGAGGTGGAATACCAATTTGCTATGCTAACTACCAATGAAGAAAACTATCTTGGGTTCAGCTTCAAAGCTCACAGAGGCTGGTAAATTTTTATACTCAGCTTGGTTAGTATTAGTCACCAGGTTTTATTCCTACACTTGGGGAAGCGCGTGTAAGCGTTTGTACAGACAAAAGTTCTCCATCCCACTCCTTATTTCTGTTACAGCAGGCAGCAAACAGCCAGTGGTGTTATCACATATGTCTGCCTTGTCTGTGAAAGCTTCACATGTCTTAATATAGCTGACATTCCTTTTGTTAGTGCTGCTGCTGGACACCAATGCCATCCTTTCCTCCTTATACATGCTGCTGCATTATCTGTTGATTTGGTCCTTTTTAGACATAAGCCAGTAAAGGCTTACGTGTTAACACAGGTGTTCTTGGCCAGAAATTGAGCTGCTCTTGTTTTTATAGCACTGTTTCCCAGATGTGTAAGCCAAGAAGCCACAGACATGTTTTCTAAATAAACTGTTTTGTTAAACAGTATGCAAACCTTTTCCCCTTCTGTGTTGCTCTCAAAAACATATGCACTCATGGATTCTTCTCCCAGAGTCTCACTGAGGTGGATCACAAAGCCAATCAATCTCCTGTTCTCCTGATGGGCAGCAAACTGTGTCACAGTGGTGAGTTCAAACTGCAAAAGTAAAATAATTTATTTATTTTAACCAGCTCAAATTAGCAGGTTAGCTCAGGTTCATGTGACTGAGTAGTCACTGCTGTGATAGAAAAAGTTACTTACACTTGCTCGTGTAACTTGGGTTTGAGGATCTATTAACCTGCAATTATACATAGGGAAAAAAAATTAAAATTATTTTAGAATGATTCCTGGTAATTTCAAGGGGCTTTATAATAGAAAGGCAATAACTCCATCAGATAAGGAAGCATGCACAGAATCAGGTGCTTTAGCTGTGATTGGCAAGGTTCAGATCTAGGCCTTGACTCTCAGCTGCCTGACAGGTACAGGTCAGAGCACCTTTCTGAGTCACTTGGAAAGGATCCTGAGCGCCTGGGCTAACACAAAATACAGAGGGCCATAAACACACCCCAGCTAGAGGCAATGTCTGATAGCAGCATATTCTACAGCTGATAGATCATTAGGAAAAAGAATCTTCCCATCCATTGTTTTGCATCTTTTTTGTACCTTTGCAGGATCTTACAGCCCCACTGCATCCCTTAGATTTTGAGAATATATTCTTACAACTTAATCTGGAGGATCATTTCTAGGTACCACAGAATAAGAAAAGAGATGTTTCTTTCTAGGTAAAGTAACTCTTGGGATCTTGCTTCCTCAAAGGCTGTGTGTCTTAGAAAAACAAAGCCAACAATACATAATTAATCACAAATTACAAGTAGAGAACAGAATATTGACAAGTTAAGGCTTTTACAGTACCTCAGGTTCTTGCTGGTGACCATGAGGTGGGACTCAGTCATGCGGAAGATGTTGTGAATGGCCCGAGCAGCCAACACTTGTCTCATGGCTTCATAAATCACCTCACACGTCTCATCGGACTGAACAGCCATGGACCCTAAAAACCGAACCACGAACATCTGCTGCAGCAGGGAATCTGCAAGAGAAAAGCCATGACTTCATTGAGCTACTTCAATTTTCCAGTAGCTCAAAGTATCAATGGAATTATTTTATTCACTTTGGAAATTCAACAGTAAGCCTGTGGTTGGTGACTGTCATGAGTGGTGGCTTTCTGCCATGAGTCACACAGTGCCCTGACCCAGTTTCAAACTGTGTGAACAGGCAGCAGTGTGGAGGTGGGGAAGGAAGTTACTGCAGTTGCCTGGAAGCTTTAAAAGTGTGACTGGTCCTTTATGCTTTATTTGATTAGCTAGTAAAATTCCCTTGCCTATTTTGCTATGGGGCGCACATAAACTGAGATGAATTTAGTATCGTGCGTAAGCCTGGGCTTCCATTAAGCCTTGTACATTCTTCCCTTTCTTCTGTGTCCTTCTGACCTTCCATGCAGCTGGGCCCAGTGAGGTTTTTACCAAATCCTTCCTTGCTCCTTGACTGTCACCATAAGGTTTAATGAAAACTAAGCAGCCATTATATGCAGCAAAGCCATCACTTGCTCAGGATCCCTTTATGGCCAGTGGTGAGCAAGGGGAAGCAGAGTGAATGTCCAGAGCAGTAGGTACTGCTTTAGTTCTGAGAGCAGTTTTTTGACAGGGCTGTGAGTTCCAGGCACAGGGGAAGAGGAGAACAGCCAGGGCCAAGCTCTACATGTGCTAATAAAGGAAATGGATCTGTTACTTCTGCTCCACAGTGTCAGGTGATTTTCTTAAAAGACACTGGGTAGCTAAAATCATGACTTGATTTTGTCTGGTTGAAAGAAGCACTGACCTTCCTCCTCATCTTTGCTGCTGTCTTCAGATTCCCCAAATGGGTTTGCACGCCTGTGAAATAAGAATTAAAACTACTTTAATTACAGATTCTAGCCATCACCACTAACAGATGCTGCAATACTTCATCTCACCTAAATTCACACTGTTACAGTGATGGATCACTGTCACTGGCCATACCTGCCACCTCTGTTTTGGTCCAGAAATTCCATGGCAGGCAGTACAATATCAAATTGAATTGGTGTTCCAGGAGCAATGAGTTGTGTAGAGTCTTGAATGCCAGCTGATTCACTGGGAATTATTTTGTCATTTTCCATATTCTTTACAGCCTGGCTAAAGTGCAAATGTAAAAATAGTTATATTTCTATCCATCAGTGACACCCTACCTTTGCTCTGGAAGGGAGAAAAGATTAATTCAAGAGTATTCAAAAATCCAAAGTAGGATTGAACCACTATGCAGACACGTGTCTTCCTATTTACCTGTTACTGAGGACTCTAATAAAATCCCTTTTTTTTAACCTAATATTATTTAGGACAGAAGTAAAAATTTGTATTTCAAACCTGAATACAGATCAACTCTTGAGCATGGGCTGATTTTCAGCAATAGGTGGCCATTTGTCTCCTTGCCCTGTCCACATTCACAGCTGCATTACCAGCAGAGGCCTGGACTTGTGTCTACACTTCTCAGTGACAATCCCAACATCTTCTTAAGACCCCTCATCCCCAGGCTCAGTACAACTGCACACAGTCCCTGCTCCATCCAAGGGAGAATGTTACCTGGGGTGCTGAACTTCATGTTTTTTTCCCAAGCTTGTAATGGGAGTCACTGCTTGCAGGGCTGTCTGATTTAATTTGATTGCAGCTGCCTATGAAAACAAGACAGAACAGCTCTTTTAGACATGTGAAGAAAAATGGGAGAGCAAGTTGAAGAAATGTACTGAAAGATGGAAACAAGCTCCCACCTCTGGATTGTCAGTGAGATAGATCTGTCTGGAGATGTTGTTGATGGCACATATCCACTGGAAGGGAAAAATGATATTGAAGTCTTCAAGCTCACTTGTATGCAAGAATAATAACATTAAGAAAATATTTTTACCTCCTCGTATTCTTTCTTGCTTTCTGCTTGAAGGGTTATACCCCTAAAATATAAACACAGTGTGTAAGTGCTAACAGTGGACACCAGGACTGTCTGACTCCAGTGCTTATAGCAATATCACCAAACTTTACATCTATTAACCACCAAAGGAACAAGAATCATGAATAAGCTGCAGCTAAAAGACACCACTTGTGCCATTTAGGCACTTGTGGGGGAGGATTGGAAGGAATATGCTTTTAATTTGGAAACACTCTTCTGGAAACCCAGAAAAGCTTACTACTATACCAAGCAAGTTTTACAGGAAAGAGCATCTGAAGGGGTAGGTGTGACTGGCTGTCCTCAAACAAAACCTGTCTCATACGCTTTGCCTGTAGGAGTAGTGATCTGAAAGCAGTATCTTCTGTCTTCACAGTCCACAGCCATAACAGAGCAGTTATCCAGGTCCTGAATCAATCCTCCAGCTACTGCTCCCCTTGGCTGACACATCAAGTTGCCACCTTGAGTGAAGAAATAGAGTCTTTCCCAAGTTGTAGTCACCAGACCTGTTTTACTGATGAGAAGATGCAGTGATAAAGACTCGTTACTATTTAGAAGTAACTCCAAACAGGTATGAAACTGCAAACATATCCTGATGCTAATCAGAACTTTATGTTTACCCTGGCATTTTTTTTAATGATGGGTCTCTGTTAAGAAGAAAAAGCAGCACCTGTTCCTAGCAGAAACTAATCCTTAATGAAAGCTGAAAAATTAAATTAATTCCAAACATCCAAGTTAAAAATTGTATCTTCTAGTTAAGGAATAAAAGAGTATTGAGTAACTGACATGAAATACTATGAGCAATTTCAGCACAAAGAATCATAATATAAGAAAGTATCTACTGCAGTAGTATCTCAGAGTCCATCTCTTCCTTAGCTACAGAGTACTATTTATAGTGTAATCCAACTTTTGGAATACTGTGAGAAATTAACAGACGTACACTCACAAAGAAAAAAATTACTAGATAAAACAATAAACTGATATTTATTTAATCAATCACATAAATAGGGTTATTATATGCTACCAATATACCTAACTCCTGGGGAAGTTTATGGAAAATTTTATATGTAAAATCTGCAGAGGTAATTCTACATGTGATACACAATCAAAGTTGCAAACTTACACTGTCCATAAAGCTTTTAATTATGTAAAAGAGTTCATTTATGAAAACATGTATTAACTGCAAAATATAGCTGTTTTTGTAAACACTGTGTCTTCCTAAAGACTGGGGAACAATCTGAACTCAGCCTCATCAGCTTCCAATTTTTAGCCACTTGAATGCAGGAAATTATTCATGTAGGAAAATTCAATAAGAAGCAAAATTCTGTCTTCAGAAAAATAGTCTCAAATGCTCTAATTTGGTTAAAACTTCAAAAACACATTTCCAGAGATGACAGAGGTACTCGGAGGATGAAAAGTAGAGCTACCAAACTGATTTAGGGCCCTCAAACATCAATACCTGAGGAGTCTTTGTGATCCTTCCCCCCCAAAACGTAGCCACTAAACAAACTAGCAGATCTTACTTTCTAAGATTAAGGTAGCCAGCCTTCTGGATGAGGTTTCTATTGATGGCAGGTGAAGTTACATCAGAATCTGGGGTGTAAACAGATTCATTAACTGCAATTAAGTCCTGCTGGGATATTCTCATTTTTTCAGCTTCGGCATCCAGCTCTCCCTGTATGCTAAAAAAAAACCAACAACACAAAAAGAAACCCAAAGCCATTTATACCAGGATACATTTAACATCTGTAAGCCAAAATGAATAAAAATACCATCTGAGATTACCTTGAAGGGTAATGCAAAGGTGAAATTTATTTTTCAAATAGACTTTTTAGGAAGTACTATTTTATAATACTGAAATGAGCACATGAGAAATGTTTAAGTGTTGAGAAAGAAGAGTTAAGTTTATTTTTTGAGAGACAGCTTCTAAAAGTAATGCTTCTATGAATTTAGACTGCTGAACACATACAGACATTGCCCTAGTATAGTGGCATAATTCAAAGCAGGCTGTACTAGAGGATCTCTTGGCTTTCTCAGAACTTTGTCTAATGCCTCCAAGTCTATGACACACAGAAATTCCTGCCTTGAGAGCACCTATTAACTGGTCATGGATTTTCCTGAATTCAGAACAATACAGTAACAAAACCTATAGCTCAAGTCTCACTTTAGCTTTAATTTTTTGTTTACAATACTATGTTCTGCTTTGGTGTGATTCAGAAAATAGCAGATCTGAATTAAATTATACCATATTTTGCAAGCTAATGCCTTTCCACTCCATCACTGAATGTCAGAATAAGAGTTACTTAAATTCCATTTTTAAATACAATGGAACTATGCTGTCAGTTTTTACCTCAATGTTATTTCAATGAATCTTTTGATCTGTCATTTTTGTTGCACCCCAAAATGCTTTTGACAAAACCTCCCTGGCACTTTCACGGTTTCTGAGACTATATTCCTCTTCCTAAGATGTGCTTCCCCCATCTCCAAGGCAGGAAGAAAAGTGCTGACAATGCTGAATTGAAATATGAATTTTTGGCAATTAGGCCAAGTGGTTACTGAGAATGTGTTAGTGTAGAAACCTCCCATGTTTTTACACCATTAGCGATATTCACTGCATAAATGAAAACGCTTTTAAATGTTACTGAAATTCTGTAGCTGCACAATGGGTCACATCAGCTTGTTGTTCCAAAAAAGCAAATCTGACAAGTGAAAAGCTTTTAGCTTGACTAGCAAACAGATCTGACTCACTGAGGCCTTGGGATCCCCAGCACTAAGAAGGAGAAGAGTGGGCAGCACAGTTTTCAGTGGCTGTGCAAACTGAAGTAACGAAACCCTGTTCTGTGTTAGTAATTCTGTGCTGCACAGTGCCATTCAGAATTTTACAAGCTTCTCTTTTGGTTTTTCCAAAGACATCACACTCCTTTACTTGACACATTTGAGTTGTACTTTCAAGCTTAACTGTGTGACAGACTTTAAACACAAAAACCAGACTCAGCAAAATAACTGAGCAGCCTATTTTTGTTTCCATTTACTACTGTGTACTGTCCAGAGCTCAAATCCATCCGACTGTGGAAAACAAGGGCCTATTCTATAGTGAGGATCCAATGGCAGGATCCTCCCAGTGCCTGTAAGACACAAGTGAAATGCCTTAGACTTACTAAACAATAGACACTATTTCAATGGAATTTAAAATCTGATCTCCAGTCTATACAAATGCTGTACAGACTGTGTAGAGGGATTTATTTCACAAGTGAGTGTGCAAAGACATGTAAGCAAGTATAAAAGCAGAGAAAGTAAAGAATCATTTAGTGAAATAATGTACTGTAGAGAGCATTTGTTTGTAGCATGGTTCTCAAATTAACAAGTATACATTATTTAAAGTGCCACCAGAGTGAGAATAAGTAATGATTTGGCTACAGCTTGATATGAAAGGAATGAAGCATTGAAGTCAAGGACTCAGTTGGGACTATATTATCTTTATGATCCATTCCAACCCCTTAACATTTTATGATTCTATGAATAATGTTCTCTCTATTATGATTACATTTCAAGTGTAAAGTTTACATTTACAGGGACTTATTTATAAAGAAACTCTTCACTACAAGTAGAAGATATGGAGGGGAGATGTAAGAAAAAATTATCATAAAATTAGTAGTACAAAAGCAGTTAATTGAAATTTATAACATAGCCAAAAAAGGTTGAACTCAGTGGACTAATACAGCCTACACTGGATACAATGAATATGTTCCCTAGGGTGAGGAGTTTTGTTTGTCTTGTATAGCTACATCATGAAACACTTTTGGCTCTAAATCCTGATTTGAGAGGTTAATGGGTTATTGTTGCTGTATTATTACAAGAGACCCAGTAAATAAAAATACATGTAATTCAGAAGGCACCTTAAGTCTATTATATTAACACTGTTTACCCATTTCTAGCCCAAATTCCATGCTTTTCTGTTCATGAAAAGACACAGGGATGTAAGAAAGCATGTAAACACTTTACAGTACATAGTTTCTGACAATACTGTAAAAATACTCTCTTCGGTGTATTTTCCATGTACAAACATTTCCTTTCTACCTGTTCCTTCAACAAAAGACGCCCAATTATGCAATGTAAGCATGGAAGGAATCTCATTAGAAAGAAAAAGAGGCACTCTCTGGTACATGCTGAAGGTTAGAGCACTACTGCTCGGACTCCAATGGAATGACAAAAGCAAACAAAAGCACTAGGTTACCTCTGAACCATGTCTGAAACAGATGACAAAAAGCTGTCCATTCTTTTGGAGAACATCTCTGCTCCTTTCTTAAAGAAGTTGATCTGAAAAATACCAAGAAAAAGGGCACTGAAGGTTCTCTTGGCTTTGGCAGACAAGTAGCAGATTGTGGGAGTGTTAACAGTGCTCCCATTATGACTGGTACTTTTGGCGGGCAATCAAACACATGGGCAAAACAGCTGCGTTGCCTTTCTTGCTACTTCCCACTTTTGCAACTCTCCAGCCTTTCACACACAGATAAGCTGCTGGCTGCTGACAGGTATGTTTCCAAAGAACTTGCTAAATGACTCAAATAAGGGAACAGGTAGCATCTCCCACACTAGTGCTGGGCAGGGCTGGGGCTTGTGGTGTTAGGAACTGCTGTGTGCAATGCCACCCTATCAAAGGGAATGGGACACAAATCAACAGTAGATTTAGCAGTCCAGCCTGGACTACCAACTCCACCATGAAAGTTTGTAAAGTGCAGTAGCAAACTCAGTCAGCAAAGTGTAGCTGTGCTTGCAGAAGCCTGCAGGGCAATTGGTTGTATCAAATACAGTTTTATCATGGGTTTTGTTCTACTGAAGGAGCTAAGAAAAAGCTACTAGGGCCAAAGGGAACATTTTGTGACAGAAGATTAATTCTCTTAGCTGGTATGGCTCAGAATGCACACAATAGAAGCAAAGCATTTGGTGTAGACTTGACCCTTGTATTATCTGCTGCAGGGCACAGTCATCATTAGAGCCTACTGACTGAAACATGGATACAGCTAGGACGTGTGTGCAACTAATTAGGGTAAACACATAAAAATCAGTGATCTGCTCTGGGAAGAGATGTAAAAGCAAATTCTTGAGTGTTAAACAATTTATTAGCAATTTCATCCACTTTTACTTGTGGATTCACTCCCTTTCTCTAACCTTGGGACCTAGGATTCCCAAGATTCAGATTTCTGCAACCATATTATAGACCACAGCTTCCCTTTACAAAGGAGAGAAAGAATGTCCTCCTAAAGAATGATTCACATATTCTATTTCTGAAGCCTGCTTCAGGAGAAAAGGGCTCTAAATTTGACTGATGATAAATGCTGATGTCAGTTTTCAGTCAAATGAACCCTCTACTAGCCACTGCTTCTTCCAAAAATTCCATTTGACCTACTCATTTGTTGGAAATGTGAAACTGGAGACACATGTTTGAGTAATTAATTAAGAAAATACATATTTGTGCTGAAAGACAGTTCACAATATTTAAGCATCAACATCAACTAGCTTCTGGTTATTCAGTCATTCCCATGACAACCTGAGACTTCTGTGTATAAAGCACTGAGATAAGGCAGTTTTGCCAGATGAAGTATGGGGAAAGAAAGTTCTGTTTGGCTTCTAGTAAAGGAAACCAATGCAGTTCTTACACTTAGGATAATTAGCAGAGAAGCAGTGTGAACTCCCGTGGTGGAGAAAGTGACTGAATCCTCATTTACTACCTATTTTAAATGAGGCACAAGGGCTGCAAAAGGCAGGATGATGTAGGTTACGATGTGCCACAATACAATCTCAAACAGAGCAGAGCATCCATTTTTCCTCTTTTCATAGCCCAAATCTTATTTTCCAAACACTTACTTTTATCAAAATCGAATGGGTGATAGTGAGAATTAAGTGCTGTGATAATACTGGTTTATTGATCCTCCTGATATCCTGGAGGGTCAGACTGTCAGTCTTACATTTTCCAGACTCGAGAAATGCTCTATCAAATTGCTGTTAGAATAAAAATTAGAAAAAGAATTTTCCAGCTTTATGCTCAATCCTCTCTACTGTTCTGTCCTTCCAGCTCTCCAGAGCATGCTCTGTTCCTCATCGTGCACGCTCCTCATCAGTATGCTGAACATTATGTGCCAGGAAGGGAACTGCTACATAGGAGAGTTTGTGCAGACTGAGTAAACAGTGGAAGTAAATGCTACTGCACTGATAGCTCAGCTGTGAAAAAACTAACCCAAGGCTGATTTTGCATAGAAGTATATTGGATTTTCTTTTCATTAGTGTCTTTCCTGAGTAACTAAACGTTCAACTATCTGCCACAAACAAAATCTGTTGTTAGAATCTAGGCAAGCTGAATGCAAATTGTTTTCCCCCACCCTCACTGTAATTTGTCAGTTTTTCTCAAAATAAATCCAGAACTACAATGTTTTGCTTTTCCCAGGAACATGTCAATACCTGTCCTCGTGTATATCCTAGCATAGGTTCCATCATTGCCACTCTCTTCCTGTACTGCAGAGCATTCAGGGCACAGTAATATTGCAAGGATGAAAGGTGCTGCTTTCTTCTTGCATTTGCCACTTCTTTTGCCACTTCTGCCTTAAGCTGAACAGAAAATGATAAAGAGGTTGACACAGCGTTACTGAATATATGGATATATTTACTGACCATCTTCAAGTTATTTTCAAATCACTCTTATTACAGATGTTTTCCCAGTTAAAATGAAAGATGAGAAACATAGAAAGCAAATTGAAATCCCACAGCAAGTACGTCAAGCCCTTCTCTGTCATGATACTTAAGCATTTGGGGAACCCCTGTGACTACAAACTACATAACTACCACCACTAAAAATATGGATCAGATCTCTCTGCAAGAAATTCATTTGCAGGTGAGATCACGATACAAGTCTGCAAGAGCAGAATTCAGAGGTGAATAATTCACAGTATTCTATATCACATTATGTTCCATAAGGCATTTCCTTTCAATCCTATAGAATGGATTCACTCTCAGGCCATGGCCAGACATTCACTTTTTGACAAAGGAATGTTTTGTACAATAGCAGTCCAGTGGGCAAAGAAGGAATGAAGAGCAATCTCACTAAGAGAGTTATGTGCAGTGTTAGGTGGAATGACAGTCCATACAGAGTAATTTAACAGGAAGGTACATGCAAAGAAATGGAATACTTCAGGAACAGCAGACACAAGGCTTCATGGCAGTTCACAATGAATTGTCCTCAGTGATACTGCATCACCACCTCAGCTGGACAACAGTGGACCTATACAAAGCTATTTATAGTCACTTGGATTGCCTCTGTCTGAAAAGCTCCCATGGATTTGAAGGGCTCTAGTTGATCACAATATTTGATCAGTTGCCTAACTTGGAGAAAACAGGTATAACTGCTGAGTTGATGTTTAAAAGCTTTGCGTCTGCTTAGAAATGAAATCACAAGTATTCTTGAGCTACTCTGAATTTAAGCAATGAATTGTCCAAAGTTCACAATGAACAATGATGCAGAAAGAATGGCTAATGAAAACGTTCTATTTTCCCTTTCACATTTGTTACCTTTTCATTTTCTTTCCTTTTCGGTAACCTGCTATACTTTGCCATGGACACGTCATGTTCTGCAGACAAGGAATATTTATTTTTTTAAAAAATGTGATGTGTATGTGCACAGATTAAATATGTCTTCTTTGCTCTAACAGCTGCATATAAATAGAAACAAAACAGGGACACATACCATTGCTAGCAAGGCCAAAGAGATCCTTCAGTGTGCTTACTTCTGGAAAAGAGAAATCAAATATTCAAAGTAAATCCAGCTGTTAACACGTTGTTCAACGGAGACCATTTATGGTGTATTTACTGCCCAAGTCACTCCATCCCTTCCACAGCAGGGATGTATGCATTGCGCCTGTCTTGAAAATGCTAAACCAGATCAGCTGCTAGAGAATTGAATAGGCAGAGAGCTAATTAAGGGTGGAGTGAGTTTATTTTATTGAGCAAATTGTCACTTTGAGAAAGATGCCTTATCTGCCAGTGTCATTTCTCCAAAGAAGCACCATTTCAGTATGTTTATTCTGACAAAAGGCCCACCACTACAATACAAGATCAGCAGCTCTGCACAACCTGACAGTGCTTATGTGATACCAAGAAATTTAAGACCCAGGGACATATGAACTAAAGCCTTTTTCCTGTACATGAATCATCCTCAGTGTGGAACATTTTTTGCTAAGCTGCTCTGTGGAAAGAAATCTGTATCTGACACACCTGACTGCTGGGTATGATGCTTGCATTACAAACACTGGCTATGAGATTCTGATACAGACTAAACAGGCAACTTAACTTTTTAAGTGTCAGGCACAAGCTACTCAATGTCCCCACCAACATATGCTGCAATTGGCAAAACTCTCTCAAAAAGCTACAAAGAAAGCACATTTACAAGAACAGATATTATGCAACTGTGAAAATATCAAGGGGAAATCATCATGGTCTCTGATTATTTTTAACACCCTACTCATTAATCAGTTTCACTCCACCTTTTTTTTCCCCCAGAATGTTTCATTATGACTCAGATGCAGAAAGACAGAAGATTTTTCCACTTGTAACTAACTTGTATCTAGAGGTTTCTACAATATTCAATGTATAGATGTAACAGGATCAAAAGCAAAAACAGTAACACAGTTATTCTTCCTTGCTTCCTTGTTTAATCCCTCTATGAAATACCATTGTGGCCAGGTCTCTACTAAAAATGCTGTTCTACAGACTGCATCAGAAGAAGTGGTGAATAGAATAAAAAATAAAACTGACATCCAGGAAGTTGAAGAAACTTTCAGGTTTTGCTATGTAGCAGCTGAAGCTTTGTTTCAGGCTTCATATGCATTTTCTATCTTTTTTTAAGACACAAGAGGGAAGAACACATAAATATGGAAACAGAATTACTACCTCTGAGGTCACATGAAAGAGGTGAGGAAGTGTTTATAAAATCAACATCTTGCTGTCCAAATCCTGCTGTATATTTGACAGGATATGATAAACAATGCATTCATTAACACATATGCCTCTTCACAATTTCAAATCAGATACTATGAGGAACTGAAACCAGCCATTATTTTGCTGTAGTTTGATGTAGGACATCAAAATGATGTCTGCTAGAAGGACATTTGTGGGACTGTGACAAGTGAAATGAGCAGTGGGCTTAAAAAAGAAAGAAAGGAAGGGGGAAGGAAGGGGGAAGGAAGGGGGAAGGAAGGGGGAAGGAAGGGGGAAGGAAGGGGAAAGGAATGCTGCTGCAAAAATTCACATTTCTGTTGTGTAAGTAGGTAAGAGTGTCCTTGACCTTGAATATGAGCTTGTTTCTTTTGAGATTACATCAAATGTTTGCATTTTTGCCTTGCTGTTTAAGTAATGAAATCACAAATCTGTGAAATCAGGTAACTTGGAACTACCCTTGCATGGCAAGGATTTAAAGAGGACTGATTCCTTAAAAAGGAGGGAATATACTATTCTCTGAAGTTAAAACAATGTTCTTGCTCGTACTTGTCAAACAGTCACGAATTTCTGAAGTGGAATAAATACTGTTTGCAAGCCCAGTTCACTGCTAAATTTCCCTTCTGGCAATTATAACATCAATGACTTCAGTGAAATTATACTGGTGTAAAAGCACAGTGACCCAACAAAGAACAAAGCTGTGTATTTTTAAACTTGCACCATATGGTGCACAAAATGTTATGTGGTGAACTTGAACTGGTTTTGTCTGAGTAAAAGCATGCACCTGTCAATGAAATTCTATAGCAGAAAAAAAAAAAAAAAACCCAACACAACTTCTCTGGGAATTATCAAAGAACAAGGCATTATGCCCCAGTTTATGATGAAATAAACAAGAAGGAACATAAAGGGAAAACGGAAACTTAGAATAAAATTTACCTGTGAGATCCTTCTCTCGAAATTGTATTATTGGGAGAACCATTGTATCTGCAAGCTGTTTTGCCAGTTCCGAATGAAGAATATTGAGCTGAAAAAGAGAATTTTCTAAGACACAATGTAAATAAAAAACCCAAACCACACAGAACACCAAAACCCACCAGCCATTTTTGCCCAGCAGATATAATGCACTTCAATGCTTAAAATACATTTCTCAAGGTATCTGAGACAGATGGGGATGTCTCCCTAAATGCTTCACTCCTGCCTGGTATTTCCCAAGGATCCAAGAACTTTTCAGTTCCCACATAGCAGATTAGAGCAATTCACTTGACCATTAATTCTAATGCTTAACCCAACAGGATTTAAACTGTAATTATCCTTTATTAACCTGTTTTTGTTAAGTCTCAATGCCATGGAGTTAAGAGTCCCACCACCACCACAACTACAGTGTCTTTCCATGAACAAGAGCACGGTCACAACAGGGCACAAACACAATGAAAGGTCCCATTCAAGTATTTTACCTTCATAGCAGTTCCCCATTCCTGTTTTTGTGTTTCTAAACTTCAGCACAGAGCTGTTTGAAAGCACCCATGTGACACCACTTAGGATGAAGGCAGACAAGGCTCTCATGTCAACAGTGACATGCTTAAGAATGTGAGAGGGGTGCAGGTAGGACAGCTATCAGTCACACTGCTGGAGCACCAGGAGGGTGCCACACGTTGAGGTGACATCCTACCTGTTTGCTCAGTGTCCTGGATGCCTCCAGGCAGCCTCATGCAGGTAAGGATGAAGTCAGGATTTCCCACAAGACAATACAATTCAATGCTGATAGAACAGACAACTAAAACAGGCAAAAGGGGAAGCTAAGACACAAAGGAGGAGGCCAAGGAATGGAACAAGTTCTCGTGAGGGGAAAATGTGACTGACAGAACTGAGCAGAGGCTTTCAGCTTTCTGCTCCCAAATGGCACCATTCTCTATACCTGGGAAAGAGGAAATTCTTGTTTTGATCTATTTGGAGTTCACATAAGCAAATACAAGAATTGTGATAACAAATGCTCCTATCAAGTATCCTGAGAACACACATGCAACAAGAAAAGCCTAAAAAAAAAGGTAAATCTTTGGGATTCCTCTCACTACATCATTAGAGCAATCCATGGGCTCTAAAATTTTTAACTTATTTCTCTCTCTCCTCTCCACAAACAGCAGACCTCAGTATGGCTTTTTGCCTTCTTAATCAAAGTTGGAAGTAGACCAACAAGAACAGACTTTTCTGATGGCACAGCACTGCTCACAGCAGAGAGAGTGATGTGACAAATGAAACCTAAGCAAGAAGGACCTAGATACCAAGGCCATGTTGAAATGTTATATGGGCAGGTCTAACAAAAGCACTTACAAACACTCCCAGTACTTAGCAGAAGCCTCCAGGGTGTGGGGGTATTCATTGCACACAGCTTCACTGTCTTCACCACACAGTACTGCAGCCTTTCCCAGACATCTCTGGATTCTGCATGGACCTCACAGCAACTAAACTGCAACTTTACCAATTCACAGCTGCCCTGCATCCATACCTGGCCAAAACTGCAGTGTTTAAAGCTTAGAAATATAAGTGTCATTTTAATATGGCATTAAATAAAAGGGTGCCCCAGCCTAGGTGACACATCCTGTTTTAGTCTCTTTTTAAGTTCCCTTAGGAAGTTTAGCTTTGCTTTGAGGATAGAATATGAGAGGAAGCCACAGAAACAGCTCTAACCATTATGGAAGGGTGGTATCCAACTTCTTTATCCAGAATTAAATGACTCTAAAGCCCAGGCAAATCTAAATCTAGCCTTCATTGTGAAGGCTCTGAATCAAATGAGACCCAAAGAAAAACCACTAACATTCTGCATTTTAAGAAGAGAATAACAACAATTCAAATTACCTCATCCACAACTTTTGAAAAATAATGGAGTGTAGATATCACTTCTTCATCTCCTTTACCTAAGGCAAAATGCTGGAAATAGAAACACACATTTGGTCCATAAATCAATATAGATGAATATAAAATACAACACGTTTTACTACAAAGCTAATGAATATTTCTACAAAATGCAACAAATGATAAAAATAAATGTAACAACATCAACTCATTAATATACATTCTTTTACCCTGCTCTTCTTGTGTTAAATGAATAGATTTTGGACAACACATAATTCTTATTACAGTCATTTTAAAGTCATAGAACTGAAACAAACTGACTTGTATCTTCATAAATTTATTAACTCAGATTTTGTACCTTTTTTGGGTTTTTTTTAAATTTGCTTGGCTGATTCTTTTCTTTTCCTAAGATACCCAGAAATGACCCAACTCCCTTGAACATCACAAGGAAAATTCACAACTGCCTTCACATGAAAGCAAAGCAAATGCCCTGCACACTTCCAGAAAACACTGTTTACAGACTTCTTCAAAAGTGTTGAGGCAGAAAAGAAATCAAAGTAATGTGCTGAACATACCTGCTTTTCATAGGCAAGGAGCTGCTTCGAAAGCTGTTGTGTGGCAAGACACATTTCATTCTACAAATAAAAATGACATGTTAATAGAAATAATGAAAGGTCCCTAGTGCTGGTGTTACCACTACTTTGTTAGCAGCTTCTTGACTGAATCTGAATCTACTTACACAAACAGTCAGCTGTGTGCAAACAGCTAGTCCCCAAAATACCTGCACAGATGTCCTGCTTTCAGTTAGAAAAGAGTTAATTTCTTCTCAGAAGCTGTTACAATGGTGTGTTTTGGATTTAGAATAAGAATGGTGCTGACAACACACTGATGTTTTGGATTTTTGTGAAGTTGTGTCTCTCCTAAGTAAAGGATTTTTTTTCCTTGTCTCACAATCGGCCAGTGAGAGGGCACGCAAAAGAAACTGGGAGCGAGCACAGCTGGGACAGATGACCCACAAGGACCAAAGGGATATTCCACACCATGGAACATCATGCCCAGTAAATAAACTGGGGCAAGTATCCTAAAGGGAGGCCAGTCTGGGTTCAGGAAGGGAGCTCTGGCATCAATTAGTGGGTGGTGAACAATTCCAATGGGCTCACACACACCATTAAAAAACCACTTTTTTTTTCCCTTTTTATTATCCATTTTCCATTATTATTGTATTTTACTTTATTTTCAATTATTAAACTTCTTTTTAATCTCAAAAAACAAGTTTTGCTTTGATTCTCCTCCCCATTCCACTGGGGTGAGTGGGACACAAATGGGGCTTGCAGAATTTCCACCTGGGCTTAAACCATGACAACAGAGAAGCAGCAGTAAGAGGTACATACTCCAGATCTACAGTTTAACTACTTTGAATAGAGCTAAGATTTGGGGGGTTGGGTTTAGGCTTGGGTTTCCCCCCACCACAAGAAAATAACAATAAAACTAGAACAACCTCAAACACGTAGGCTGCCATAGCAGCATAAGAATGTTTCATACTGATTAACCATCTTTCCCCCAAATCTACATCAATAAAGTGAACCAGCAGATGTGCCCCCATAATGCATTCATGCTCAGGGAATGTAGCAATGTAATTACAGCACTTTAAGTGGCTACAGGAACACATCTCTCTTCTCCTACAAGTACACATGCACTTAAGATGTGCTTACACCAGGGAAGATTTATAGGGAAGGTGTATCATTTTACTTGACAGCTGGAAAAACCAGACAAGCACTTGGATATGCCAATCTTTAATCAATGTATT
The DNA here is from genome assembly GCA_018697195.1 of Certhia americana. Classification (NCBI taxonomy): domain Eukaryota; kingdom Metazoa; phylum Chordata; class Aves; order Passeriformes; family Certhiidae; genus Certhia; species Certhia americana. The sequence continues at coordinate 51,792,200 of CM031879.1, read as the reverse complement.
CCTAACACTAGCATATCATCTGCTCTGTCCCTGATTTGTTAACAAGGACTTAAAACAAGAGTAAAAGAAAAAAGGGAAGGGGGTAACTGACATCTGTCTTAACCCCTACCAGATCCTTCTCATCAGAAATGCAGAAAACTAGTAACTTTAAATTTAATTTTAAACCTTAACAAACTATTCCTGTCTCCAAATACATAAGGCAATAGTTTGTAAAACTAGAAGCAAATCTCTGTACTGCTTTAACAGAACCCTTTATACTAAGGCTGATACAGAAAACCATTAAAACTGGGACAGAGCTTGTGTGCTCCCTTATTGTCCCTTGTCATCCTGAGCAAGCAGAGCCCAGCACAGAGAACTATCTGGGCCAGAGACCCTGAAACACCCTTTCTTTGGCCTGCTGCCACCCGTGACATACTGCATTACAGCCTGGTGCTTCCGCAGCGCCTTGGCGCGCCAGGAACGGGGGTTTGGGGGGATGGCCCAACATCCAGGCACTGGTAAAGTGTGCCCAAGAGCTCAGGGGAGAAATAAAAAGAGCCAAAGCAAACCAGCCACAGCCTAGGTACCAGCAACTGCATGTGAACACAGGACAGGAAAAGCTGAATGAAGTAATTTTGACCATCTTAAAGCACCGTGGTGATAACACAGGCAGGAGGAGATGGCACAGCAGAGGCTTTCCAAGGTACCAAACACGAGTTCAGAGCTGAGATTATGTGGGTCCATGCTTGGATCATGCATACTCCATGACTATTCTCACTTCACAGTGGCAGATTAGTCTTATTTCTTGTCTCAGCCCAATTAGTAATAAGCACTATACTTTCACATAACAATAATGCCAATGATTCCTGTAAGATTTGCAGGTTGGTTATGCAGATTACATAGTTTTTAAAAGGGAAAAGCTTTACATAAACACTTGGTATCTATGTATTTCCCAAGCTAGAGGATGGAAAAGGATGTTCTGCTTATAATAAAAAACAAACCCTGTTAAGGGCTCAGGCATGGACAGGAATGAGCCTCAATTATCTGCCCCTAAGCAGTAAGAACACCAGAGAGACTTTGCAACCTTCCAAGTCGGAGTTAGCAAGCAAAGAGTTTATGACAGGGAGGACAGGACTCCCTGCAAGTATACAGAAGACATTAAAAGGGCTTGTTTGTATGCATGTGGGAGGAAATTAAGATTACAAAAAGAAGCAGAGGTTCTCAGACCTGGCATCTTTTTCATGAACACAACCTCAAACATAGTCTTCTTGCAGTTCCTACCCAGCTCTAATCTGCTCTGAATCTGGAAAATATATGCTTCTGGCTTAAATTTGCTAACACTAAAAAGAAGCTTCAGAATAATGGGCTGATAAAAACAAACAAACAAAATCCCCAACTCTAAAATATCCTGGCCAAAGACATCCTGTTCTTTTGTGTTTGCCATCTATAAAGCTTCTACTAGTTTGGGTTTTAGACACAATCCTCAATTTCCTCACTTAATATTCAAACAGCATCACTACTCGTGTGTGGGGCAGTTTGAAGAAGGTCAGTGTAAAGAGGTGTGTGGAATAAGCATCTTCCAGGGATCACCACTCCCTAGGAGTGGTCTCCAGTATGTGACAAGACAATGGGAGAATACATAAACCCCGAGGATCTCAAAGGGGTGTAAACAACACCATAGCAAGTACACAGTTAATTACAGACCCCAGCAGACATTCATAGCCTACTACTCCAGATACAGAACAAATTGAGAGGTGTGCCTGACACAAAACTTACTTTGGGAATTTAGGCTGATTTGGGGACAACAGTTCCTTGTATTACTCACAACCCTCTGCTGTCAGCTGGTCACATTATTGGCTCAGTTCTTTGTGTCAGAACACCACAAACTTGTTACTCAATCCCTACCCATGTGGAAAAGTTAATCCTGGGTCCTTCATTCTCCTTCCCAACACCTGCCAGACTTAGTTCCCATCAGAGGTACAAACTCATTCATTGTATCATTTGGGGAAAAAAACCCGAACAAAAATCAAAACAAAACAGACACACCCCCAAAAGCTGTAAATAAATCAAGTTAAGCTAGCAAGTTGAAACACAGCCCATTGCATAAGGAACAGGAAGCAGGCAAAGTGCTCTGCTGACCTAGTGGTAATACTGCATTGCTAAGCACACTAATCTGGGAAAGTTTGGTTTAATCCTCCTCCCATTTCTTCTTAATCAGCCTTTTCCCCTCCCCCTGCCCTGCTGCCATCCAGTTCCAAGACTTAGAAGTTATTTGCATTGCTTCAGTTGACAGATCCACTAAATCCAGGCAAATTATTTTAACAGGTTTTAATCTATTTCCAAGGCATTTTCCCATGGATACAGCAACATTGATTTCCTTTGTCCTGAAGTGACTGCAATTCAATACACTACAGCAAAAGAAAAACTACAACACACTCCTGACTCCACATCTCTTCCACATTATCTTGACATTTCAGAATTCATCATGCTTTTATGGAGTGGGAGAGCTATCTATCAATGAGCTGACATATCAAGCAAAAACTCAAAATTCTGAACAGAAATTGAAGCCTTCTAAATGAAAGCAAACTTAAACAGTACTGGGCCTTGCAAATACATTCATTTACACAAGATGGTTTTACTTAACAGGGAAGACATCTGTGCAGCATTAATGTAAAAAAAAGTGTACCAGAAAGAAGAAAAAAAAATATGCAAATAAGAATAATGAAATCAGTAGTGATTACAGTTTGCTGACTTCTTTTTCCCCTTCTCTTTAACCCTGGCTTGCATGATAACCCTAGGAATTGATTTCTGTAAATCCAGTTCAAATGCATAAGGTAATAGAAGTGGTGTCTTGAATCTAGCATTAATCTACCAGAAATGAAAAACAGCTAGTTTAAAAAATATTGTTTAATTTTCAAGTTACTTCAGTACCTGACCCAGCCTTCAAATAAGTCAGCTGGAAAAAAAAAAAAAAAAGTCCAGCTTATTTTCTGAGCTAGTGCCCAGAGTAAAGACATGATTCCACCTTCTTCCTTATCACTTCTATTCACTAAGCTGTTCATATCATCAGAAGAGACTGATTTTTCTATAAACTCTATAATAAAACATCCATGCCATTTACAATTTCCCAGTGAAGCAGTCCATCCATTTTTAGGATCTCTGTATTTTTCCAAAATAAACTCGGAGGACTAATCTGCTGAAATCCAAAGATATTTCTGTAGACAGTTGTCTAACAGACTACAGATCTGAGGGTATGTAAAAGATAAAGTTGAGCTATAAACTAACTTCTAAAGACACAGAACTATTCCAGCACACCCAGTTCCAATCCAAATATAATGAAGCTTTCTGCAAAGCAACTCTCCTACTCCAGCTACAGTTGGCATTTTTAAAACTACAAGTAACTACCACACAGAACTGCCAAAGGCTGCTTCATATAAACAAGCAATAGATTACTAAAGGTTTTTATCCACGCACCCTGTATGTGCAGAATGACACATAATTTTACATCTTACATCTGGGAAAACGTAATGCCTCATCAAAGAGAAAAAAGACCCAGGTATGTGGTTGATGTGGAAGACCCAGGAGGTAGTTACAGCCTGAACACCCCTTTAGAATGAGGAAACACAATTACCTTCAAAATCAGGCACAGCACAGAAAGAACTGGGTCTTGATAGAACAGTTATATGCAGCTCCATTTACATATGCTTATCTTCCTACAAAACAGAATTATCCAGCAATCTAGTAAATGGCACAGTCCTACAGGCTTAGGTTTGCATATTAAATGGCTTGGAAACATGAACCCAGGGTTGCAGAAGCTAAGCCTCACCAGGGTGCTCAGGCTGCACAGCACTTTACAAGATCAGGCTAACATATGGCTTGCCCTGGTGCTGATTCACAGCATGGCATTCCACCCTTAGAAATGGGAACAGCTCAGCAAAGGATCATTCAAATAGCCCCAAGGAATAGAAGCCACCAGTCAAAGCTCTGCTGAAAAACACCAAAAGCAGCTACAATAGGATGGTTAGCTTAGTACAGAAAGAATCTCTTGTAATCAAAACAATTACTATCAGCAGGGTATCCATGCGTTTATGCTGCCTGCAGATCCTCCTTAGCACAATGCTAACTCGTTTCCAGGCACGGTGACAATGCTGACTTTACAGGCAGCACTAAACCCAACTCCCGTGCCTGTAAATGCATTAGTTCTCATGTGGTAATCTTCTGCTTATCTCTGTCAGCAAGAGATGGTGAATATGCCTCAGGAAGGTAAGAGGTATGATGCAAACTTACGAGTATGGAACAATAATACACGTGGCATTTCACAGAAGTCAGTGATGACAATTGTAATTTCTTGCAAATGTTTGTCCCATTCTAATA
>CM031879.1:51712538-51787837 GCA_018697195.1 Certhia americana | reverse complement strand
AGTGATGACAATTGTAATTTCTTGCAAATGTTTGTCCCATTCTAATACTCTGTTGAAGCTTCTCTATGTTGAACTAGAAGTTTATAAAATGCTAACTTAACTTTCATTCCATCAAAATGTTTTAGGAAAAAAGGTCTTATAATTTGTAAAAGCAACACAATTGTTCCCTTAGACATGAAAACAGTTGAAAGAAAAGCTGTATCAGTGCTTACTTTTTAATTAAACAAGAATTCTTAGCACCTGGGGTTAGCTATAAACGTAATAAATATGGAAGTTCATGCATAGCCTAAAGAGCCTGACACCCAACTACTGAGTTACAGCCTACCAAAGGCAGTACACGGGAAAATCAAACAAGCAGCACAGTTGAAAAATGCAGACATGAGGAATCATGAATTTGCAGAGAGAAGTAATGCTTATGAAGCACTACCTAAAATAGCTTGGCAGATTCAAGCTGTCCTGACACCCATGTAAATGTGGTACCTATAAACAAAAAACATTCCATAACTGTCAAAAGTTTTTCGAAGAGTCTGGACGTAAAAAAGCAGTGAGCCAGAGGTTGTTTCTGCTTCGCCTGTGTGTCTCTGGTATCACAAGACAACTGCTCACAGAGACAGAGATGCTGAACAATATCATGCTTCACAATTCCCATGCTGTTCCCTCTCCAGATATATTGATAAAGACAACATGTGTTTCTTTTTACTCCTCTTCTGACATCACTGCCCCTGCATCTAGACAGGCTTGTTGGGATTTGTGAGATGAAATCTCTTTACTATGACAAAATACTGCATTTTACTCTCCTTTCACCTGTTCAACTGTTTATCCCTTCTAATAGCCAGCAAAAACACAAGATCCTAAATTTTCAAAAGGCATTTTGCTTCAAGTGAAGATTCCCAGCTCAGTCATTTCTAGAGTGTGATGGAGAACTGGAAATGATAGTAAAGCTCTGAAAACAATTTACTATGACAGTGGTCAGGAAGGTAAACTGGGCACACTTTGCTTATACACCATTGCAAGAACCTCAGCATTGTAAATTAAGCAAATTAAATTTTCTGACAGTCCTTGCTTGCTGCTGCATTATAATATTGCTCAGGCCAGACTGACAAACATAACATTCACAGAAATCAGCAGTAATGACAGATAAAGCATCAGGGCTTGCATGCAAGAAGGAAGCACTACAGGAATAAACTCTAGAAGGAAGATTTCCTGTATAAGACCACTACTGTGGTAAGTATTTCAGGATACCACAGCACAGCTGGGAGATCTACAGCAGGAAGTATCATATGTACTCACACAGGTGTGGTTTATTTGATGAATATAAAAATGCTTCACTATGCTTTACTGTATTTAATCACATTGGTTTGCCAGATCAACCAAGCCTCACTCCTCCAGGGCTACTTTTGGGTTCTCTGACTTCTTCTTAATCAGGGCATCAGGCAACCTCACTCCTCAAGTGCCACTTTTGGGTCCTGTGACTTTTCCTTAATCAGGGCATCGCACACTGCATCTGCCTTGTAGCATTACAACCCCTTTTCACTAAAGAGCTCAAGAGTCACCACCTGATCCCATGTGGTGTGGGTGCCCAGGGAGGTGACAGCACTCTCCTCATCCTGCAGGGCAACCAGAGGCTTGTAAAGCACCAAGGACCCTGCAGACAAGGCAATCTGCTACCCGTGCATCACCCAGCTGCAGCCCAGGCAGCAGAGCCACTGCTGCACAGGATGCTGCACATCCCTCTTCACACTCTTTTTAAAATCCTGCTCGAGTACATGTAAGTCTGAAAAGATATTTAAAAGGATTCCTATTTCCCTAAACGTTTTCTAAAAAATATGGGCAAGTATTTCTTTTTCACACTCCTTTCAAATGCACAGATCCAAGTGCTTAAAGCAGTTTGAGCTGTCACTTTACAAATTTAGTGTGGTTCTTCACACAGAGCGGTGTTTTGAGACAGCTATATGCATATATCTGCATGGTTAATTAACAGCATGTAATTGGTACTAATTGCTACTCCCCTGAGACTTTGCACTGAATCAATTCAGAACCATTATCTATTGTTATTTGATCACAAGCTACTTTGGTTTGAATTACATGAAAATCTGAGTTTTCATCACAAGAAAACTTCTAGTTTCACCACAACCAAACTCCTAGTAAGCCAGCCTAAAAAAATCTTGAAAACATGGTTAAGACATCTGTGAAATGTTAAAGTTCAGAACAAACTATGGAAGAAAATAAAATTAACATTTTTTTAAGCTGTCATAGCTGTTTTGAGAGGGCATAAACCCTGAATTTTCAGTATTGGAGACTGGTACAACCCACTGCTGCTTTGTCTGACTCCTATGACTGTGATGCCAGTCATTTTATGGTCATTGCTTTAAAGTAGGTCAGTAACTGTAATTCCTATCCTTCAGATATGGAAATCAGAGCAGGAGATGACAATGACTTTGCAAAGAGAAAATGTGACTTTGCAGAGACAAAACTTAAGTCAGGAAAATAAAAAGGCAAATTCAGAAAGTGGCTTCTCGATACTCTTAGCTTTTACAGAGTTGGTAACACCTCCTAAGATGCTGCTATTGAGGCCCAGATAACACAGCAACAAAAGTGCTTTTTCTCTCAAGTTGTGATTAGGCAGCCAAGAAATATCAACCACATTTGCTTAACTGTCCATTTATGTTTAGTAGGCAATCCAGCTATTTCTACATCTCAAAACTGCATCAAACTCCAAAGACCTATTTCAAAGAACACATCCAATATTCACACAGTGACTGAATATTTACATCAAACTAAAGCAGTGTTCAGGAAAAAATTGGTGAAAAAGTGCTGGAAAAATGAAGTAAACTCAGTAGTACTGTAAAATAGTGATGGGTCAATGTACTGAGACAAGAAGAAGAAAAAGGAGATGTTGTAACTGTGGTGAAACAGAAATGGAGAAGGCTAAAAACCAAGATGAAAAAGAAGAGGCAAACAAAAGCAGATAAACCATTTTTTTTTTCTTGAATCACAGACCAGAGCAACCACTTCCTAAAATGACATCCTAAAATGTCAGCAGCAGCGGAAAGGGACATGCAGCCCTCAAGTTGCACATTGAAAATCAGATTTATCTCCCAATTCCCTTCTTCATCCATTTCAATCCTACCCAGTCTTTGCTGTCAGATTACTACCACTGAACGTGCCCACACTCTTAGCTACTCTTAAAGCACAGTGACTCTACCAAAATGCCTATCCCTGACTTTCAGTGCTGATTTCATGCACCTCTTGAGCCCTTGGCCATGCCCTGCATCATTTCCTGTGCCCCTAAGCTGTGCTGCAAACCTCTGGCTGCTCTGCATTTCCACAACATCTAGGACACTGAAGCTCTCCAAAGCTGGATCTTCCAGGTGTAGGCAGCCAGATCCTGGGCAAATGGTTCTTCCATGTCAAACTATCAGTCACCCAAAGAGCAATCCCACCAAATGGACATATACTTGCAGGAGACTCACAGCTGAGCTCATTTTTAATAATGTAAGAACCAGGCATTCTTCAGGGAAATTCAAAATACCCCATAGCTCTTAATCTCTCTGCGTACTCAGATTTACTGGTTTAAGAATAGAAGATTGTTTCTAGTGAACCCAGGAATTTAACCTACATAAATACTTGCAAAATTTCCATGAGACACTGTGTATGTCTTTAAAGACCCAGATATGGCATTTTGAAACACCTAATTTTATGCACATGGGAATCAGCTTCAGTTCTGAAAATCACTCAGATTTACATTTTCCAAAGCACTGGATATAATTTCTCTTACAGGTTTTACTTGCAAAGGGATTTAGTCATCTAGGTCATGTAAACATTCTAGAAAATCCTATTTTTCCTGCTCCTGCTTATGTTTTCTTCACAACTACTGTAGGCACTTGACTTTACTATGACCCAAAGTGCACATTTGCTCTGTAAAAAAGGGACATGGGCAGACCCCTCCCTCCATGAGGTGAGTCACAGCATCAAAGTTAGGTGCCTAAAGTCAGCATGCAGACCTGGGAATTGTGTCTACATTTTGGCAAGCACTTTGGCCAAGGCTGGCCTCCCAATGTATACCATAAGGTAAGGACACAGCACAGTTTTACTTCAATTTATTGTTTGGAGACAAAGTAAATAAATCTTCTTTTTCATGAATATGAGTTTTCTGAGCATCATGGCAGGAAGAGGTTGAGCTATCAGGTGAAAAACACCCACACCTCCTCTTAAACCACAGAACACACATGTACTTTGCAACTTTAATGTAAATAATAGCACCATAATAGCAATTCATCTTCTACCCCACATTGAACAAAAGAAATATAAATGAAAAATTACCTGGGCACCATAAACTCGTTGCATTGCCTGAAGCAACTGGTTTGTATATTCAGTAAGGGTTCCTGCATCTTCCTCAAAGACACTGAGCAAAGAACGAGTCTTCAATAAAAGAAAAAAAAACAAACGTTTTTAGTCCTGAGTGGAAATAATAAAAAGAACCATAAACAGCGACAAAGAGATGGTAGTAAAAAGCAAAAAGCAATCATAAATAATATGCCCTTGACTTGCATGATTCTGTTTATTCGGAATCTCTAAACATGTGGAAATTAGTTCTTTTATTATGGATAGATAAACTGAGGCACAGGAGGCAAACTGATATAATGCTATGGCCACATCCTGACTCCCAGGCTCTTGCTCCTGCTAATAGACAGTCCTCCCAAAATAATGAGGAATGTAAAAAATCCTGAATATCTTCCTGCTGACAACAGTAATTCAAACCACGTTAAGGACTGGGGGTCAAACACCACTGCTTGCTCACTTTACTTCTCCAGTGTCAGACTGCATTGAAAGCACCCTTTTCTAGTGAGATAATTTACACTCTGTTATCCACTCCCTACTGTCTTGAGCAACTCTTAAGGGACCAAGGCCAAAGTGAGCTGATGTCACTGGACCAAACAACTGAGTGTTCATCTCCAAGAGGTACACAAAGATACACCCACTTGGAGATACCCTGTACTTTCTTCACTCTGCTAATTCATCCTTGTCTGCAAGCAGGAAGGGAAGGAGGAACTTGTGTTATCTTGTAACACACAAATTCCCTTGGCTAGTTTTGGTGCAATCATCAGGAATAAAGAATTATGTTGCTGACACAGCCCCCAAGATGGGAAAGAAAAGATATTACAGAATAATACTGGGCTCCAGAATTTGCTAGATCTTTACAATAATTAAAGAGGAAAGATTGTCCCTTTAACAAAGTCACAATCCACACTTAATCTTAGCTTTGATAAATCCAATCTATTTGAGGCTAACTGGAAATGTCTCTCCATCTGTACAGCTAACTCATATGACATTAATGAGCTTCACCTGCTTACATGAGGGGCAGACATAAACTCCAGTACTTCCATAGACATGTCAGTCCTGTAAAAGAGCAAGTGTCTTATTTATCCCCCTGTTACAGGAATCTCTAATGTACTTGGAGTATCCAGGTTAAAATTTGGGAAATTTATTTTCAAAGTTTTAAGATACTCCACTAATTTAACAGAAGGCACATAAATTTCCCCAAGGCTTTTATTCTCCTCTGCAAAACCCTCTGTCCAGACTTTCTTCATCCTGGAAAACTCAGCACCAGCATCCTTCAAGAATCCTGGCCTATGATTAACTATCATTTCCTCTCTGCTGAGAAGTATCTAAGTCAGAAACCAGTGCTGCTCAATGGTTAAAATACACGGCCTGGGAGTCAGTCTTTGAGCTCTTTTCAGAACCTTCTTACTCTGAGTAACTTTAAAAGCTCTCAAAAGCTCTCTGTGTTGTGTGCTGATGTGCTGAGCTGCTACAACACTTCCTACGTGAGAGATGCTGGCAGTTTGGGATGCTAGTTTGAAATCCTAGCATGTAAGGGAATACACATTACAAAGTATTGTTTCCAAATAAAGTGAATATAAAAACCAGAGAGTGGAGAGAAGTCCAAGTCAATGAAATGGATACCAGGAACCCAAATGTTAAAAGGACCTTTGTACAGAACTTCCCTGTAAGGACTGCAGCATGATTTTGAGAGTTCTCCACATTAAAGTATTATTTCAGTAACTGAAAACATATTGATTTTGAGAAATATCTGGTTTCAAATGTTTTATCTTCAATGATGTATTGAAACAAGCAAAATAATGACAACAAACTATCTCGTATCTATACAGCACTCAACTTGTGTTACAATGGCACCTGTTTTGTGTTACAACAGCACATGAAAAGTACAGGCTACAAAGATGGTTAAAAAATAAATCTGGGGAAAGCAAAATTTATAAAACTTGACACAATATTTATCAAGCCAAATCTCAAGTCAAAACTAAAAGGTTACAAAGAAATTGCCCGAAGTAGGCTACAAATCACACACTTCTGCCTGCTGGAAAAGGTTCCCAAATACAGGACTGTCAGCGACATTCGTAATTTTTTTTTAATTTTTGCAGGTTCAGATTTTTCCTTTGTCTAAATCTGGCTTGAGGTAAAACAGCTCTGGGAACCAACTTCTGAAAGTCTTGGCCTCTGTTATTAGCACATTGTTCAAAAATAATAACAACAATAAATGATTCAGACAGCTTGGAGGTTATTCTTGGAAACTTTTACATTTAAGAATACCATATGAAATCACTGCAACAAAATACCACATGTGTATATTTTCTTCATTGCCGTTTTGACAAAATTTGGAATAGCAGCTAATGTTGCTGAAACAAACCAGTAATCCAAATTAGCTAGCATTTAGGAGGCCCCATTATTCACAACATTATCTCAGCTTCTGAAAAGATAGGAAGAAATTTTCTAGTTTCATGTAGGTACTTCCCTTGATTTTAGCATTTATATTGACATAATTTTTTTTTCTATTTTGTAGCAAATCACTTCAAAATTAAACCACTTCTTATGACCTCTTTCAGCCAGAGTCTGGAGACAAACCAAGACAAAAGTATTGTATTGATAGGGAGAGATAAATCAAGTTCCAGAAACCTGATGAAGAAATAACTTTGGCCTAATTCTCCTCAGTCTTGCATGTAAATCATGTACTTCCACGGATTATACAAAGTGAGGTTATATCCTCATTTCACCATCCCTTTGCACTCCTGTGACTGCACAGAGCAGGAGAGAATCAGGTTCCTTCTTGCAGAAGTAAATGAGTATCCATAAGATACTATGCTGCTTATTTCCGTGGAACAGACTCACTTTTTGCCTTGACTTTGTGAATCTAAAGCTCTCCCCAATGAAAAAAAAAAAAAAAAAAAGATAAAAATACGAAACACTGAAAAACCCCACTCCTGCTTTCTTGTATCAAAAGAATATATTTTAGCAACACTGGGCCATTATAAAAAATAAACAATGTCCCTCCCTCTAAAAGTTGTAGAATTTGAAGAAAAAGCAATGACCAAATTAAAGCAAAACATCCTGCCAATACTCAGGTTTATGCATTGCCTGGTATTCCAGTGATTGCAAAGGAGATGTTGACAGCCTTCATTTCAGGACACAGGAAAGACAAAGACCTTCAAATTCAGTTCAGTGCATTGCTCAGCTGCTTTCAGTCAGCGTTACATTTTAAATCATTGAGGGAAGTGTTGACTGAAGACATAAAGTAGTTCACTTCTCCTGCATGTCGATTTCTTCAGCTTTAGGAAGTGGGGAGGTTAACACTAAAAATGTTACTGACTACCCATAATAAATCTGGTACATTCTGGTAAACTGTGGAACACAGGAAAGCTCAGGTTGGTAAGGAACTCTGCAGGTCACCTTGTCCAAACCTGTGCTCCAAGCTCGGCTGACTTTGGTGTAACATCACATTACTCAACACTTCTTCCAGCCCAGTGTTTAAAATTCCCCAGGATGATTACAAATACACCACATCAAACAGATGATGGAAATCCTTCTTACCGGAATGGGATTTCATGAAATTACAAAAAACAGGATAAAACGAGGCAATTAAGATAAGACCCAAGGCTCATTAAGTCCTGACAGGTGCACTTCCAATCTTCCCTTCAAAATGTCTCATGATAAACTCTCTAACACCTTGCAGTAATCTGCTCCACATCTTACCTATTCATTCCTCCTCCTGATCCATCAGACAAGTTAGGATTACAACACAGGGTTACCTGGGAGCTGGACCCATACTGATCCACCCTGCCCTCATTTGTTCTTTCCCTGCCTCACAATTACTTTTGTATCTCTGCACCACGCTGTGTCCCCAAGCGCACCTCAGTGGAATCTCCACTCTTTCCCCTTCCTGTTACTTCTCTCTTCCACTCAACCAGCCCCTGAACACATCAAGACATGGCATGTCCTTCTCTGTGGGCCTTCCACAGTGCCGGGATCCCCCGGCACGGCACACCGCGGCTCCCGGCGGCTGCTCTGGGGCCAAAGGAGGAACATCCTCCTGCCTGCACTCGGGAAGGGCAGCGACCGCCTCTCCTCGTTCCTCAGACCCCCTTCAGAAGGAGGTCATCTTCGGTGGGATCCGCCTCGCTTATCCTCATGGGAGCTCCTGTGTCGGAACCGCGGCCCTTGAGGAGCAGGCAGGCTGGCGGTGACACTCCTGCAGCCCATTTTGTCAGCGGGGCCAGGTGACTCACGGCGCACAGGTGTCCCTTTCCCTTCGGGGGAGGCCAGCGCACCGAGCCCTGCCCAGCTGTCCTTGCCCGACACACCTGGGCCGTTCAGGGCAACCCTTACATCACCGAGCGACACCCGGACGGGACGGTGCGAGCAAAACGCCAGGGCAGTTTCACTACGGGCGGTGAGGAGAGAGGGCGCAGTGTCCCAGGACAGCCCTCGTCCCAGGAGACCCCAAGGAGCGGACTCTGCCTGTTTTTCCCCCGACGAACACCCCGCGGGACACCAGACACCCCCGCGGCCGCAGGATGCCGGCCGCCCCCCTCAGCATCCCCGCTCCCGACGGCTCCGACCGCCGAGCTCGCCCCGAGCACTTCCCCGCCCGCTGTCCCCCCGCACCGTCCCCGGCACCCCTCTCCCCTCCACGGGACGCCGCTCCCCGGCCCCCGCCAGCTGTCAGCCCGCCCCGGCCCGGACAGATCCACGAGCGGGTCAGGTGCGTCACACCGACCGACCGACAGACCGACCGACGGACTGTCTGTCCCGGCAGCGGCCGCTACCTGCGGGCTGTCCTGCAGAGCCTCTTCCAGGAGGAGCTTGTCGACGGCGGGCATGTTGTTGCTGCGGCGCGGCGGAGCCCGGGCAGGAGCGGGGTGCGCGGCGCTGGCACGCCCCAGCGGCGGGGCTCGGCAGCGTCCCTCCCTCCGTCCGTCCCCGCAGGGGCGGCCACGGCGCTCTGCAGGCACCGGGCACGGATGGACGGCTCCGCTGACGGGGCCGGGGCCGCTCACTCCGCCCAGTTCCCGTCCGCTGGAGGAAGCGAGTCACGGGCAGGGCCGGTGGGGGGAGGCTTCCTGCCGCCATTAGCCCGCGGGCCGGCGGGTCGCACGGAGGGAGGCTGTGCCCTCAGCCCGCCCGGGGGGCAGCGGGCTCCCGCAGCTCCGCTCCCGGGGAGGGGGCTGCAGCAAGGGCCCTGCTTCCCCCGCCGCTGAGAGAGGCTGTGAGGGTGCGTGGATGTGATAAAAACCAGGGGAAGATCACCCCCTTCAGCCTGAGCTCGTGGGGCTGGGGGACCTCCAGCTGCGGCGAGCCCTTTGCTGTGCTCTCCTCGGGAGAGGAGGTTTCCTGCCATCCAGGGACATTTCCTGCCATCAGCACAACCCCTTGCTTATCGGTGCCCATCGTTTGTGGCATCTGAATTTGTTCTTGCCCGTGGACAGCTCTGCAAGCGAAGCGGTGGGACCTCTTTGTGCTCCAGACAGGCAAATCCCCACACAGCTATAACCCATAACCCCATAACCCTTGGGGGGTTAGAAGGGATGCATTTGATGTTACTAGTCCTTCATGTACTGAGCTATGTTTTTATGGCTGTCTTGGTGGTGTTGGGTAACTGCATCATTTGGACATTAATTCGGATGCTTAGTTGAACAAAATTAACGTCTGCAAAGTAAGCACAGCTTGATCTGTCCTTGACTACGTACATGCTTTTGAAGGGTGTCCACTGCCTTTAGATGCCTTAACTTCTCCAAAAGTCCAGGTTGACAGATCTTGCAGGGAAGTTGCTCCCTTCTTGTCAGCTGTAGCTTTTGTTGCTCCAGTGTGCCTTGAGATAATAATGGAGATACTCAAATCCAGAATCTCATTTAAGAAAAAAATCCATAAACCAACCAAACAAAACCCCAAAACCAAACCAACCCCCAAAACCCCAAAACCAATCAAAACCCCCAAGCAAGCAACAACCCACAAAACCCACTTCTGAAGACTTTAGGAAGAATCCTGCCAATTAAACAGAATATGCAAACAACCATACTGGCTGTAAGATGCTACCATATTCAAAGAAATTTCACAATCTTCAGACAACTCACATTGCTGCCCTCTTTTGAAAGAAGAAAAATAATTTTTAAAAATGAAGCTTGAATTGTAAAAGAACCACAAACATTAATATCAGTCAGCTTTTTGCATCTAAGTCCCAGTGGATTTTTCCACTTCTGTCATTCTTAAGCAATAGCAAATATTTTATATGACAAGGTGATTGCTAATAAAGATTGAGGGGTTTTTTTCCTGATTAAAAGACTTTTAGCAGATTGGCTGAGTGATTGTTTGCTTTAATTATGTATGAGAAAGACCACTGAACCCTATAATTTTGGCTAAGGTATTTCTGTGTGTCTGACATTGATTGGTATTGGTTTTGAAGCTTGTGATGGGACCTTTAACCCAATGTGCCAAGCTGTAACAGTGGGACTGCTCCACCAGTCCTGAATCTGGACTCCCTGTTCCAGGCCTTTGAGTAAGAACAGAGATCTCACATTCAGTTCCCTTTCCTGCCTGAATAAAGACACTGATCCATAATAAAAATCTCTAACTAATACCAAAAATACCAAGGATGAGAGTATGTATTTACATAAAGAGAAAATAAAAATAGATATTGATTTATCATAATGTTTCAGAGAATTTTGGAATGGTGAAAAGAGGTTAGATTTTTTTTTTTTCCTACAGAATATGAAATAGGGCACCAGTTAGGCATTAGGCTTAAGAATCCATGATCACATCTGAGCCAATTTTGTCAGTTGGTGTTAAGACTTATTTTTCTTTCCTCAGAGATTTTGAAAACGTTACTTGAAATTCATGGAAAACAAGAAAACCATGCTTCATCAGATTTTCTGTATCTGTTAAAGTAACTTCAGGGCATTTTTTAATATTTCCCAAAATCTTAGTTTTAGTTACAACTCTTGCCTCTTTCTTTCCCACTCTTGTCTTGAAATAGTTCAGCAGCAGCTCTTACCCATTGAATTGAAGTATTTCCTTCACCAGAAAGCATTGAGGTGGTTTGTGGTTTTATTTCACATCGGTTCAATAACCTGGAAGATTTTGTCTTCTTCCTTTAGATGCCTTTGTTTAGTCTGAGGTTCAAGAGTGGAAGCCTGTTGTCATTCCAAAGTTAAGGATAGTTATTTCCAGAACAGGTTCTACTAGTTTTATTTAAATAAAACAGAAAACACTTCATTAACTTACTGAAGGGTGATGCTTTTTACTAGCTGTCATTCTTTGTTGCGTCATTTCTTACACAGCTACGAACTTGGCAGATTGCTTATTTATAGTGATCAAAATGTTTTTATTCACCTTTCCCTATACAGTCTAGGTGGTTTTGAATTTCACAAAGTTGCCTATTAGTAATCGAAATTAATTTCCCAGTCACTTGGTTTAATTGGGTCTCAAGAATTATTCTTCAGTTTTGGTTACTCCAAATAACATTTCTAAATGAACTAAAGTAACCCACAGTACTACCACCAAACATTTCAACAATTTATTTATACAGCATTAGCAGTATTATAAAAAGAAGTTAGAGGTACCTTGTGCACGGGCAGTCCTTTGGCTAGAGGTGTCTCATTCTTGGACACAAGAAAACAGTTTCTGGGTTTCCTGAGTTTCCATATTCTATATCCAGGTACTGAATGCAATATACTCACCTACTCAAAAGGTCCTGCTAGGGAAAAGCACTCTTACAGCTATTCCAGGAACACTGAACATATGGAAAGAGAGTAGGGAAACAGTAGGCACGGTACCCAGAGTCAGTTACCTGACTACTCTAAAGACCTGCCATGGAAGTGTGAGCTGAGCTGGAGATCACTTCCAGGAAGCAGCCCAATCAATTTGTATGTGTGTATTCTGCAACCTACGGGTGACTCGATTACCTTAAGAAAAATGGCTCTTAGAGTGTGAAAAATTAAAAAAAAACCCTCAGAATGGCTACATTTAAACTGATCCATACTGCTCATAAAACTAGTAAGAACTTATAGTATCAAGTAAAATCAATAAATAACTGAGTGTTGAGTATGAAGTAATTCATTACGTGAACTAAATGTACTGCTTCTAAAAAAAGATGATGCTTCCTTCCAGCAAAAGCCTGAGTGTAGCCAGAAAATCTCATAGATGGGAGAATGATCAATTTTAAAGGAAAGAAGAAAGTTTGAATTCATCTGGAAGTTCAAGATTTGTCTGTTAAATGAATCTCTCGGCAAAACGATATAAAATCTTCCAGTGTTAATGTAGGTCCACAGAAACTGGTGCATCTTCAAACCCGAAAATAGGGTTTTTACACAGGACAGCCTTGTTCCTATTTGAGGATGGCCAGGAACATCCCTTGGTAACCAGCCAGTCAAGTCAGGCCATGTGTCAGAAGGGACCACGGTGTGAGGTGGCAGCTGGGACTGTGCCTTCTGCAGGACTGAAGGTGTCAGTGCCATGCTTCCAGGTTTGCCCAAGTGCTTTCCCCCCTAACTGCCCAGCTCAGGGCTGGAAGTAGCAGTGCCAAGCCTGGATGGTGCTGTGCCTGAGTAAATAAGCCCTGCCAGCTTTAATTGGACTGTTTGGAAACAGGGTGGCTGTTGTGCATCCTTAGCGTAATTTATTTCCAAATTTGATAATCCACCCAGTATTAATGAGGAGCTGACTATAAAATTTTTTTTCTGGTTAGACTAGTTACAGAGTAAGTCATACTGCATTGTGCTGTCTTTCTCATATGTTCCATTATAACTTTAAAGAACATATTGCATTATGCTTCCTTTTTGGCTTCCTACCTTATACTTTACAAGAAATTTTTGAGCAGTGGTGTGGTAGTCACATGTTTGCTAAGTCAGCTGAGTCTATTTATGCATTTAACAGTGTCTCATTTTCTTCTTTGTGCTCAGTAACAAATCTTTGAACTACAGATGACTTTTAGATGTGTAATAATTTACCATAAGTTGTGCAGCTTTGTATAAATATATATATATATACACATATAGAGCATATGTTATATGATAGTAGCAATAAATTGCTACAAATGGATCCAAGTGAAAGATGTGAAAAAGAGTCTTAGTACTTTTATTGCCAGAAACATCCCAAACCAAATTTTTTAATAGTATCTAAATAAATTACTGGTTAAATTAATAACAGGGCATATGATGTACAGGACATGTCTTGGACACACAGAAAACAAGTATCTTGTGATTTTGTGTATGACCCATAACATAATATTGGGCTGAAATAAAATTCCACTGAAATTATTAATTGCTATGGGACCAAGATGTCGTGTTCTTTGTTTTAACATAAAACACATGGCTTTGTTTATTTCCATTAAACACGTTAGTAATATGCCAAAATGGATATGCACAGATGGACTGGCTGGTGGGATGGATCTAATTAAAATCTCATTGAAGGTGAAGGGTATAACTGCCATCTTTAATTTCTTGTAATTTAAGGACAATTAAGTCCCCATCCTGTAACCAAGCACAGCAGCAGCCTCCACCCAGATCTAGAATTAAAATATTGTTTCAAAAGCTGGAGTCACTGATGGCAATACCAGCCAGAGGTGTTGCCACCGCTTCTTTCACTGCCGCCTCTTCCCTGAGCTGCATGGACTCAGATAGTGTTGCCATGACTTTTTGTTTGTGGGCCTGTCTTATGGAGGGCATCTGATTTAACAGTTTGCATTTGCTTTGCAAGAAACAGGAACAATGAGAGAGTGGGTAGTTCGCTGGAGAATTAGTGGAATATTTTAAGCTAAAATATCTATGTTTTTGCAGTGCAAATGTCAATATATGGGCTCCTTCCTCCTCCTAACTGTGCTGTTGTGATGTATGTTGCTCCCTAACCTGCTTCAGGTGATGGTCCAATGGAGTTCAGGGCTGTCTGAGGAATGGTGAAAAATCTCTGGGTGAAATACAAGAAGTGACAGAAAGAATAATACAGGTACTTCATCAAAGAAATGCATATCTGGTATGATTCTGTACATTAATATAAGAGACCTCTAATGCCTGACATATGATTATGAGGTGCCAATAAATAACCTGCTAGGCATAAAGGTTACCGAAAGTCAGAATACCACATCCAAATGCAGGCTGGATCTGCAGAAAAGACTCAGTTTAGTGTCAGAGGGAACTCGCTTTTGTTGTCTTTGCAACATCAGTACAAATATTAGAAGCAAATGCACTTAATGTCAATGTGTTTCAAGACAGCTCTTGGTCTAAATTTTTTATCATGAGATCACATGAACCAATCAGGCCCTGCACTTTTGTGTTTCTTTTTGAAAAACACAAGTGAAAATTCATGTGGTCTTAATTCTGATCGCTCCCTTTGATTCACTTTCCCTTCATCTTTCTATGGCTGGTTAGGCTAAAAAAGCTGAATGTTAATGTTTTAACATTTATATATAGCAGAACATACCTTAAGGCCTATTACAAGTCCACCAAAGTTTGCCAGCATGATTATATCCTTCTTGGTCTTCCTGTTTTCTGTTTGGTCTCTATCTGTTCTCCATACACAGTGTAGCACAAAGGGGTCTGGGTACAGAACTGAGGCTACTGCAGACCACAGAAGCCCCAAACAGCTCTCCTGCCTGCTTCCCCCTTGAGCAGAGCCTGTCTGTGCTGCCCAGGACAAAGGCAGAGCAGGATGTGGAGGTGCAATAGGATGTCATTTTGTACTTTTAGAGAAACAGCGAAGAACCCCAGAGGATGCTACAGAAAGCAGTAAGGGAACTCTAGGCAGCACCCAAACGGGCACTGATAACACAATCTGTTTCCTGCTGGGCAGCGACTCCTCCCAGCAGGCTGCTGAGACAATGTCAGGAGCACAAGTACACGAGCCAGTGCAGCCATACAAGGAAAATGCAGTGCTGCATTGCTGCCCAGGCAATGCCCAGGTCTGGACACCTCCAGTCCAGCTCAGCAGGAACGTTCTCATGAGCTCTGTGTTCCTCCAAAGCGCTCAGATGCTTCCAGTGTCACAAGATCAGATGTTTCCAATTTTTCTTCCTGTGGCGGCCGCTTAGAAGTTCTTTGGCTGTCTGGAGTAAGCCAAATACTGGGAACCCTTTCCTGTCATATGACTGGGCCTACTGCTGCAAATGAAGGGCTTGCCAGAAAGCTGGAATTCTGCAGCATGTGCACTGAGACACTCCATCCAGCACTGCTGCTGGAGGCAGGATTGCCGCTGTGGTGAGCTGTGACTTACTTTAGTTGGGGCAGTGAGGAGTGTGAGCAAAGCAGAGTTCAATCATTATAGGAGAGGTTGCAAGCCCCATATTGTCATTGCCTTTTGTAGCTTTGTAGCTCTTGGAGTGTCTTTTCAGAGGGGTGCTGCCCTTACAGCATGCGTGAGAGAGCACAGCCCCTAGGAAGCTGACAGCAGGGCCCGACTGCTGCTGTTAGCAAAATAATTCTTACAGCTGGCAAACCTCTCTCAGTATTTTCCTAGGATAAAGGTCACTGTGAGCAAGGTACAAGCAAGGTGAACTGTCTCACCAGGCTATGGGCAGCTTCTGGGCTATAAACAGCATACCATATGTGGCTGCTCAAGCACCTGAACTTGTACAGAATTTGCCTTGCAGCCGAGAAGCTGCCCCGCCCTTTTGCTTTCCATCATGTGATTTGCCATGCCAGCAGGTGGTTTGAAACCCTGCAGCAATGCCGTATGTTACCTGTGCACTTGACAACCCAGCACCACTCCTGCAAACTTAGAAACTTGTGTTTAGCCTGTCAGATTCCTGGAGATTAATCAGGCATGTAAATGTTGGCTGGATCAGTAAATAGTTTCCCAGTTCTTTCAAATTCATTTATGGTAACACATTGCTTTTCCTTGTTTTTCTTTCACATTTTAAGACCAGAACATTTAGTTCAAGGGTCACATACAGTCATTATCTTTAAATACTCTGTAAACATAAGTGCTGACAAGATCCTAGGTCAGCAAGTATCTCTCAGTGAAAACCATGAAGCATGCAGACAGCATATACTGCAGTCAGAGTCAACAGCACCTAGTAATATGCATAGGTTTTTCTCAGAAGGGACCAATGGTTTCTAATTAGTTTTTCACCTTCTCAAATCACACTTCTATGAAACAGCAAAAAGAAAAAAGCCCCAAACAGAAGAGCAGTTTCGTATCTGTAACTGTGAGATCAGGAATAATAATGCAATGGAAAATGTTCTTATCAGTGTTTAAACGAACTTAAAAGCTTTGAAAGAAATCTTTAACAGAAGTTGCCAGAGTTTTTCATCCCTCCCCTGAACAGAACTGCTTGTGCCTACAGAATTTCAGAGGTTTTGTTAGATTTGATTTACACTGCGTTGTAATGTTGCCAAATGGAGCAATGTTCAGTATACTTTGAAAACTAAATCAAATAGGAGTGGCTTCATTTCAAATAAGTGCTCTTGTCGTTGTTAGGTTTGAGTCCAGATCTCTTCTTGTTTATGCTGTTGTGCATTTGGACTAGTGCTTCCAGTGTCTGTGGTTTCACCGTGTCGCAGCTTTCTAGGGCAGGTTTGCTGTGAGGGGTTACCAGGCTGTCAGCTCCCCATCAGACCTTCCCCAAGTGACACGTGCTTCTTAGTATAAGATAGGAGAGATTTAGGATTGGTGGGAAAACGACTGGCCTTTCTCATTCTGGAGGAAAGAGAAAAGCAAGTCCTTGAATCCTAAATGCTCACTATCAGAAATCCAAGAATTAAATCTCCACAGCAATTATTTTAAGCTATGTTCATTATTTTCACACAATTCCATGCATTTTAGGAGCCCCAAGTAATGAATTTTGAAATGCAATACAAATACTAATAAACAAAATACCAGTGTTTTGGGAGTAATTCTAGGTATATATTAAGGGACAGATGGTTTGGGCGTGCTGCCTCCATTTTTCTGTTAAACCTCCATTTTTCTGGAATAAATGAAACTAGATAAAGTATTTAAGGCAGAAATTCCCAAACTATCCATTTCTGTGTCTGTCTCTACCATTTGCCTCTACTTGTGGATCCAAAAGCTGATTCTGTGTTTAACAAGGGTGAATTGCTTAATCTTTGTTAATATAAATGAGAGGAGTTTGTCACCCTTATATATGAGCTAAAAGGATGTCCTCTATGAGAACATCATGTGAGGACATCACATAACTACTATTGATTGCTTACAGTTTGTTTGATTTCCTGGGTACAGATATTTTGCTCTTACAAATATTTGAAATTATGCATACAAGAGCCTTCCTTGAATGCTTAAAAATTGCTAGTACTTTATCTGTCAAGAACCACATTCTCTGTGTTAAAAGCAGCCAAAGCACAATATATAGCTGGTATTTGTGGGTGCTTTTTCTATGTAATGACCTAACACACACAGCTTCCATATTGCTAATGGTAAGAACTAGTCTAGTATGTCTAGTATGACAGAAGTTTTGATTAACCAAAATTGTTAGCATCCTCTTGTATTGAACCCATATTCAGATAAAGAGGTGCTGTTTTGATGTACATTTATCTTTTCTTAGTCTGGCTGGTATTTGCCAAAGCAGAATTCTGTTATTTCAATAAAATGGCACATGCAAGTTATGAAAGTGCCAGTCAGTGTGAATTATATATAGCTACTGTAAAAAGACAAATTTTAGCTTCTCTAGGTTTTCAAAAGCTAAGGTATTAATTAAGCAGAGGTGGATAAGCATACAGCTTTGATGAAGACATTTTTCATTGTGAGGATGTGTCTGCTGCTTTTATAGTCTGCAGGCATACTGCATACAAAAACAAGGCATTGACTGAGCTGGTTGGCATCATTACCAATATAGGGCAAAAGCAATTATTATGTGTGGAAAAGTGTAATGGAAATTTATATCAACAACAGAGGAAGAATTGGCATCTGAAAAAGTACATGAAAATAAAACATAATAAAGTAGGGATATTATCTTCCCACAGTACTGCACAAAAAAGAGCTATGTGTGCAGAAAGGCCTCTTGAAATAAAAGTGTGGGACTCCAAACAAGAGATGTGCCTTTCTCATACACAGTTCTGAGGCAGAGAGAGTTTCCTCTCATGGATCTAAATGCAATTGTCTTACCTTACTTGAGTTCTAATTTAGGCTTTTTGAGTGGAGCAAGGGTGTTTTAGGTACACGTGTGCCTGAAGTGATGCACACACTTTGTTTCAAAAAGATGCAGTGCTGCACTGACATCTTCAAGACAGTGCAGTAAAAAGGCCCTTTCTCTTGCATTTTGCCAAGTTTTTGTCATTTCATTTTGTGATGCTGTCATTGTAAAAGCTGATTTAGCTGCATCTTGAAAATTAATTTATGAAATGAGAGACAGGGAGAGAGATTAGTCTGTCTGCATAGTATATTAAAATAAGAGAGTAAGATGCTTTTCTCGTCTGGAATAGAGCTTTGGGAAGCTGTTCATAGAGATAGTAAAATGAAGCTTGAGTGATCTCAGAGGAAGCAAGAAGTAAGAAGCACCCTTACTTCTCTCTTTTATTTTTGTGAAGCCTCTAATAGAAGAATCTAATACATGATATATATCAACCCTTTGGGCACAGAAAGGATTCCAAATTCTTTCTTAATGTCCAATTTAAGCATGTAGCCATTTTTTATTTTCAAAATAAAAACCTGAAAATAACTCTGAAAGAGAAATCTTTGCAGGGAAGGGGTAATAGCTGAGCTCAAAAGCAAATTCTTCAGATCTGTGTGCTAAAATCCAGACTTTTTAGGAACAGATATAACACTGATGTGAACAGAGTAGCATTGAATTATGACTTATTTCTTCCCCATGAACTTACCTTTGAAAGTTTTAATTCTGAACTCCTAGTTCCTACCTAGTGAATCAGCTAAGAATCATATGCCCCATAAGCTTTTAAAAACAAAGGGGGTTTCATGACTATGGACAATAATCACATTCAGAAAGAATTATTGCTTAATTAATTGTTATTAATTCTGTCAGAGACTGGGGAGGAGAGGGGTGCACAAATTTCTGTAAAGCTGGCATATCCACTAACATAATTTTCACATTTCTTTGGCACTTATTGAGTAGCCAGTGGGTTCCTTGTTCATTGCTTACTAGATGTTTTAGGAGAAATCATTGACTTTGTCTCAATTCTTGTCTGATTTAGCACAATAATGAGAATTTTATTAGTGACTTTCATGAGACCAGGAGCAGATAAATTAAAATCTTGACTTAAGATGAAAGAAAACCCTTGGCCTTGGCAAATACTCTTTCTTTGCTTTAGAGTGAGGTATTTAAATCATATTTTTTAAGTCTTGTTCCACAGACCATTATAAACCTACATGTTCTACCATTTTATGGTTTTTTTTTAATAGAAGGAGTCATCATTTTAATTGAAAAGAAATATTCAAGTCCAATTTTCCACTGTCACTGCAAGGAGAAAGATGAATTGCGTTTCCTCTGAAGTTCTTGTAGTTTGATTCTGTTCCTCACTGTGCTGCCATGATAAATAATGCCACGTGGATCATTTAAGGTTAGATGGTAGCTGGCCCATTTGTGGGCTGCTCACTATGGTGTGAGCTCAAGGTGAGGCCAGACCAGCTCAGAGCTCAGAGGAGTGTAGGACTGGTGCTGAAAATCTCCCATGGCGAGTCTGGGGCTCCCAGGCAGCCAGAAAATGGACAGAGGGACATGTAGAAAGCTCTTTACCACATTTTCTCATTGCTAGCAAGGAATGCAAGGGGGGGATACACTGCATGGATTACAATACATCTATGATGGGCAAAAAATTCGGATGCTCCCTTCATGGAGGGTCCCTGCACTGCTTTTCATATAAACTTGGTATTACTAGCAGTCTCTAGAATGGGGTTTCTAAATCCTTTCACAGAAAATCTTTCAAAGTGTTTTAGCTGCCTATTGATCAACTGTCAGAAAATGACAACTTGCTATCACTGCTGCTAACTAAAGGTGAGGATAGGGGACATGGCACATTGATTTCTTGGTGTTTATTCAGCTATGAAGAACAAAAAATCAGAAATGGTGTGAGGTGGGGAATTGATTCTTCAGCATTTATCCTGATACAAGGAAAAAACCACCAACAGCTGGAGTGTGCAGGAGCCAGGCTCAAAACATGCAACAGTAGGTTCTTCACATGTGACTGAGAGGTGGAACAGAGGATGCTTTGAGTGCCAGGGAATTATATGTGTTCAAGGGTTGGTGGAAGAGGTTCATAGAGGTTACTCTATGTGTGTTACTCTGTATGTTACATCTGTGTTAAGGGTTACTAAATTACATGGCAACCACATTGCCTCAGGCAACTGTGACCTGCAAATGCTGGAAGATGGGAGACTTTGAGGGGCATATTCCATAAGAGTTTCCTTTGTTCTTTTCAGCTGCTGTTAGAGATGAATACTGGATAAGGTGGATCTTTCCTTTGACCTGATACAGCTTTTTTTTTCCTTTTTTTTTTTTTTTTTTTTTTGTTCTTGTTAGGCACATCCATTTTATAAATAGTAATGCTATCTCACTGCTTCCTACTTTGACTTCTTTATTATCTCATCCATCAGCTATTTCTTGTCTTTCTGACTGCCAGCAAAGATGAACATTCATTATGTGTCCAGATAGTACCTTGCACAGTTGGGGTCACTCGGTGTGACCAAGTGCTTTTGCAATATACCCATTATTAAGAAATAGTGTAGGGACATGGGGGGTTGTAGGCTTTTTCTTTTTGTTGCCCGCTGGGTTTTGTTGTGACTGTCACTCAGCTTCTGTAACCCAAAACAAATTAGTTAACCCATTTTGTTAAGAATGAAATGTTCCCAGCAATGTAGAGATCTTCTCAATGTCTCCCTTTGCCATGTAGTGAGCAACTTCAAGGGCTGTGGAATCATAATACCTTTTACTAATAAGTTCTTGATTTACTCCCCTTTTTCTATTAATGTAAATAATTTAGCATGTCTTGATGTATTGGTCTTTATTTATTGACATGTAAAGCAAACAACCTCCAGTTGACACAAGAGTGCTTTTTTTTATTTGTTAGACTGGGGCTTGGACTACTGAATTTTTCAAGAAGAATCATCCTTGTAGGTTTACTGGGAAATTGGGTTGTAACTTTCTGTCCTTTACTGGCTGAGTGTTCACAACCACCATCTATGCTGAACTGTAATATTTGAAGAAGTCAGTGAAGCATACAAGCCCAGGTTGCCAGCTATAAAACAGTGCTCTAACAAGACTGTAAAACTGGCCAGGGAGAAACACAATACAAGGTAGCCTGAAAACATGTGAATTAGAACTTGAAAACAATGGAATTGAGAACCATCCATAAACAAGGTGGTTGCACTGGGAAACTCTGACCACATATTTGCAGTGCAACTTGCCCCTTTTTAACAGGTCAAGTTTGGTCTAAATTAAATTCCTGTTGTAGATTTGATTAGGAAAACAATTCTCTCACGGTGCTAACTACTGATGAAGAACTGGCAATTTTTCAGGACATTTGCAGTTTGGAGAACATCCATGTCCAAGAGACACTGTTCAAAAGAAAATACTCAAAAGATGCTAATTAGCACTGTATTTTCTTCTATAGAATCACAGAATATCCTGAGTTGGAAGGAACCCACAAGGATCATCAAAGTCTAGCTCTTATACTTGCATAAACTGTGATCCAAGCCTTTGTAAGCAAACGTTCTGTTAGAAAGAAATCAAGGATGCATAACGTTTCTGTGTGGACACTTACATAAAAAAGGATTTTGAAAAGTATACATTATTGTGCAAATGAGAGCTAATACCCAGAAGTAATGGGTTTTAAAGGTCCTTTCCATAGACTTGCATACCAGTTTGACAGACAGATTGTTTGGATTTTAAGCACTCAGGCTAGCAAAAATGTCCAAAAGGGGAAAATCACTGGAATTTCAGATTTGGAAAATCCCATCAATCAACCTGTTTTCACAGCTGGGTGAATTTTTTGTTGATTTAGGGAAAGAATAACAAAATCCTTTTTCACTACATCTTCTGAAAAACTTACAGAAGTTCACATCCATACATCTCCCAGTCTTCCTCAGAGGAAATGACATGCACAGGGTGTGTGATTGCAGACACCAAGAGTTTGCTGATGCAGGGAACACATCAATCCTTTTCCTTAATGTTAAGCGTTCATTTAATTACCTTTTTTAGTGACTGTATTTTGCTACCAGTTATTTTCAGTAATAAAGTGAAATGCTCTGTTTGTGTAAAACACAAGTAAAGTTGAAACTAAAGTGTGTCTTCCCATTTTGTAGTAGGAGGCAACTACAATAGAGCTGCCAAGAGAGGGGCTGACTCATTACAATCCCAGACACTAAATAGAGGAATACATCACATTTCTTTTGTCTTCAGTCCCCTGAAAGTGCTACTAACTCTGGCTTTGGATGGGTGTGCTGGAAGCTTCTTGCCTTATTGAACTAAATGCAAACTTAGTGCACAAACTTAGTTTGTGCACACAGGGTTTTTGGCTTGCATGTGGCACACTGAACTTGTAGGAGGAGTGAGAGCACTTAGATGTTACATCTCCTTTCTCTCATCCTTAATACCACTGCTGGTATCTGAACCAGCCTCATATCTTCTCCCTGTGGCCAGGACAATGGCTTGGTGTCAAGGCACCTCTAGGGGATTTTTGATTTTTGGTATTTGCCTCCCAGCTGCCTCTTCTAATATCTGAGGACATGACTCCATTTCTGTGCTCATCACAACTGCTACCTCCAAGGTAAACTGCATGATAAAAAACCTCCATAGATACTTCAAAATGTGCCAAGCCGATGGTCAGTGTGGGTTGCTGGGATTTTTTTGTTTGTTTGTTTATATACTAGAAAACCACATGGAGGAGCATGTCTTTCAGCATTGCTTTCAGAGTACCCTTTCTTCCTTCTTCACTCTGCCATTAAAAATTTGCTTTGCTGATGGTTAATGCTGAAAGCTTGGCCTGAGGGTTTATTTTTCAATGTGTGAATTTCAGAAAACTTGTTATCAAAAAGAGGTGGGTTTGGATTATTTTTTTTTTTTTCTGAAGAAAAATGCACACATTTGCACTGTGTGTCTGCTGTTGGGCTGGTGATGGTGAAGGAATTGTGTGACCATATCTATGTGCCCATTAACCCTGTCCTATAAAATTTTTAGCTGATTGTACAGGTTCGGGCAATTGGTTGGGAAGGCACAGACAAAGACCCTGAAACCCTGAAAATACTGACTTTCTGCAACTGACATGAAAATAGGTGGCCAGTCAGAGGTAGGAGATCTTAAATCCTGTCCTGAGGTGGACATCAGTGAGCCCATGTTAGATGCTTTTCCCTGGGGCAAAAATCCATAGGAGACTGGATGTTATTGTCTCTGCTGCTTATGGAGCTTCTTTGTTTTAACTTCTTGGGAAACCTGTAAGAGAATTGTGATGTCTTCTTTTTCCCCTTGTCTCTGAACAGTCTGCAAGATCAGGGAGCAGCACTTTATATCTGATCCTTTTGTAGCAGACAATTATCAGTCATGTGCATATGTGATGCTTGTTCTGGTGTTTCTGTGACATCCCTAAAACATCTTCCTGAGCCCTGAAATAAATTTGTTGTAGCAGTAGTATCTGTCCATCTATCTAGAGTATTTGCAGTTGTATCTGGGTGTACCCATTGGATTTTAGCTTCCTGGTCATTTGAGGATGGAGAAGGAGTAACCAAGCCATCAAGGTTTTAAAATATTTTACTTCTCTGTGTGGAAGACAGGTTCAGGTTAACAGAAAGTCAAGTTCTTTTTGGTAAATGACACAAATCTTGAATGACAATGATTGCTTGAAGAATCTGTAACCTTATTTTTCGTGTTTCTCAGTGCTGCTGACGTTACTTGGGGAAAGTGAATCTGTAGCTCTTCTCAACTCAATGGGTCTTCAGTTTCACCATCATGTTTCTTATAAGAGGAGAAATACCAAACCAATCATCAAAATCTGCTCAAAATAGTGAACAGGGTGTTATAGATAGCAGATATAGGGTTTGCAGCCCGGTCCTGCGGTTACACCGATGTTCCCCTTAGCGAATGAGGGGTGTCCCAAAGCTCCCGTGAAACGCGTGAGCCAAGGAGCATCTCCACTGCCCGGGGAGGTTCTGGGCTTGTTTCCTGTGGGTGGGGGTCGTTCGGAGTGCTGCAGGCTCGAGCCTGGGCTGAGCCATGTCTCCAGTTTAGCAGCCCCAGCCCGTTGGGACGAGGGGACAGCCCGGGAGGCGGGGTGCGGCTCTCCCTGGGGACCAACAAGGGTTGCGGTGAGGGGCCGGGGCTGGGGCCGGGCGGCGGCGCTCGGGGCCGGCGGTTTCCCGGGCGATGGGTGGGGAGAGGAGGAGGAGGAGGAGGAGGAGGAGGAGGAAGAGGAGGAGGAGGGGTCCCCGCGGCTTTATCTCCCACCCGGCTCCGCCCGTCGCCGGCTGTCTCCCGTGACCGCAGCGCACCGGCGGGCGCAGCGCCGGCCAGGGCAGCGCCCATGGGCTGCGGCAACTCCACGGCCGGCGGTGCGGGCGGGCGAGGTAGGGCTGCGGGCAGGGCCGGGCAGGGCGAGCGGAGGGGTGAGCATCCCCACCGTGCCGGGCAGCCCTGCGGGGCCGGACGGGGCGGGGGGCGGCGGGCACGCAGCCTCATCTGGCGGGCATACAGCCCCCGGCTCGGGGGATGCCCGTCCGAGCCGCGGGAATCGCTGCCCGCCCTCTTGCAAGAGCATCCTCCTTTCCCGAGGCTGATCCGCTTGCTCAGGGGAGAGAGGGTGATGTGGCCTGCCGCGGGCACCGGCGGCTTTCTGGTGCCCGGTTGTGGCTAGAATCACCACCTCCGACAGGAGCTGCCCAGGGCATGGCGAGCCCAGGCCGGGAGCTGGACGTAAGGATCCCGCCGGGGATGTCAGCTCCATCCTCTTCGCTTCCCTATAAGGCCACGAATGCCACTTCTGAAATGAATTTGTGCCACATCTTCTCCTTTTGCTTGTTGGAGAAGTTGGAGGATATTTCATGATTGAGGTTTCATGCATCTTAATGTGTACTGCTGGCTGGTGCATCCAGCTGGCTCCCTTATTTGTTCATTGCTGTTTTCAAAAGAGATAAGATCTGGGAAGATGGTGCTGTTGTGCTCTTCCTCCCCCCTGCCCCTGCAGAATAGGAAAGTACATGGAAACTGCTAAGTGGACCTTCACCCTGTAATTATAATATGAGCATTTCTCAATCATTTTTCATCCTAGCTGCACTTGGCAAACATTGCCACCTGTTCCAGTACCTTTATCAAGTCTTTCAGATGCACTTGTGAGCTTTCAGCTTTGGAAAATACACAGCA
The DNA here is from genome assembly GCA_018697195.1 of Certhia americana. Taxonomy (NCBI): domain Eukaryota; kingdom Metazoa; phylum Chordata; class Aves; order Passeriformes; family Certhiidae; genus Certhia; species Certhia americana. Next base: position 51,762,240 of record CM031879.1, on the reverse strand, counting down.
AAATAATGGTTGGACCGCTTAGAAATACCGGGTCCCCATCTCTTACTGTTTCAACTTGATTAAACTAGAGCTTCAGTGGTGCCTTGAGTGGTGCTAGTCCTGACTTGGTCCTGCCTGTGAGTGTGAGTGATGCTGCCTTCTCTAGGGTGTACATACCTGTGTATGCTTGTGGGGTGTGTTGCTGGTTTACCTGCTCAACTCTGCACTTCACGTGTGGAGGAGAATGTGATTCTGCCATTTCTTACTTGGTTTCTGTTTAATGACTATAAGTCAGGTTTTAGGTACTATGTCTATCTATCAGAGGCCTTCTCTCATCCATAAAGAATGCAGTGTACAAATTTGCTTGAACATTCAGTGCTGTCATTAAAGCTGTCCTGTTTGCACACATGAATTCTCTCCTTTTAGTTGATTCCCACATTGCTGTGACTGGACGTTCCTTCTCTATATGGCCAGTCTAACTTCATACCATTGGGTGATGCTTGTTCACGTCCCATTTCTGCTTGCTGGGTAAAAGCACCAGTGCAAGCTTCAGAGAAGTTCAGGCAGAATGTTGAGTCGATGGTTAGTCCATTTGTGGTAGTTTCTAAGTTAATGTTGATCCAACTGCCCCGTGGAACTTGTACCAGGGTACAAATGGGTAAATGTCAAAGAGACTAACTCTGACAGCAGTATTATTTTGAATGCAAAGTTTGTTTAAATGTGTCCAGTTGCATTAGAGGTAGTTGTCTTCTACAAGGTTCGGGCTTGCAGATAAATAAAGTATTTCCACTGAAGGTCTGACCCCTTTGATAGTTAAAGCTTACTTACACATTATACAAAATATATTATTTTTGTACCAAAAACTTGCATTTTTTGGTACAAAAATGCTTTTCTGTATTTGCAAATACGTTTGCCTGCTCTTTAGAAATGTTCCACAGATCTCCAAGGACATAGTGCAGTTAAAAAACAATAATACCCTGTAAAACAAATCATTAGTATAATGAAATTATTACTGTTAGGCTGACAGACCTCTCCAAATCCAATGCAGTTCTGAAAGTTCTCTTCTCACTTTCACCACTGGCAGTCAGGAATTGCTTTGTGCAGTCTGTGGTCTTAAAATAACGGACAGCTGGTAATAAAAGTAAGACGTCAGATGTCTACTATTTATTTACTTCATTTAACATTCCTTTCAAAGTGTGTCTAATAAAAATAAAATTATTTTATAAAGGGGAAGGAGAAGACTTATCATTTTTGTTCTTAATCCTCAAGCATTTTAAGAAAAATGCAACTCACAATTTAACCAAAAGATGTGAAGACTGTGTAAATACAAATAAATTCTATGGCATGCACAGCATGACTACATTTTTAATGCTAAAATTATGACTATTCTGTAGTCAGTAATGTCAAAGCTAGATGTACATAACATGTAATTAACTTATAACACTCTCTGTTGTATCATATGACTAAGTATAATATTGTAGCATACTTCATGGAACACATTAAATGTGTTATGCCAACCCCCATTTTCTTACTCTGGTAAAATTTCTATTGTAGCCTAATTTGATTTTTCCTAAGCAGATGTATATACGGTGATAGTTCAGCTAATGATATTACCTTCTGTTGCATGGCTAGAATGACATCAAAGCTTTCAGCTCTATGGTCTGTGAGATCTAAACTAATAGATGTGATCTAGAATAACATTTCAGTCTGTGGTGCAGTACTCCAGAGCACCAATATAACTCACAGCATTCAAATGTTCTTTCCAGAGTATCAGACAGTGGCAAAAAGCTCTTTAACTGAGAAATGGCAACTTCAGTTTTCCAAGTAAATTGATGTGTATATATATCCTTCTTAAATTACCTAGTTATTTTTTGTATTTAACATGGATTATAAGTTATTTTTAATTTCTCAGCTTGCTGTTTTCCTTGTGTTTTGTTGTCTCATTTTACATACCCTTCTTTCATGTTATTTCCTGGAGTTTTAGAAGCTCAAAAATAGCTCTTCTCTCTCTCTCTCTTTCTCTCTCTTTTTTTTTTTTTTTTTGTCTATTAAAAATAAGCTCTTAAATATTAATTTCTCTTTTTCTTTTCTGAGTTAAGGCATTTCCCTTCATTCTAATGACTCTTCACTAAAATTTTTTAACTGTCTCCTCCTTTCCATATCTATTGTAGTAGCAATGACAGCACCTCAAATTATGGTACTCTTTGGAGGCTGTCAGTCTAGCCTTAATTTAAATAGATAGAGAAACTGTTAGTCTGTGGAAAGCTTCAAGTACAGTCAAGTTCTGATGAAGGAGAACTTCCACACTGAGTTTTAACAGATTTATTAACTTCAAGTTTGGTGCAATGCCCAGGAAGTCATTGTGCCATTCTATGGATTAGGTCAAATCTCTGTACAGAACTCACACCTGATGAGCTGAAGAAATAACCAATGTGAAACAAATTGATAATATTCTAAATCCTAAGTTACAATGGGGTGGAAATAGAATAAATTAATTGATGTTAGAACATGTTTCCTTATTGCTGACTGTTGGAGCACATCAGAAAGGAGCCTGCAGTAGAAAACTCATTCTTAATAGTTGCATGTACATGTGTGTAATTTGGAGGGGTTTTATTTTCTTTTTGTAACAATTTGATGTGTAAGAAAATGTCATAGGGCATGGTTCATTAAAAAATATTAGGAAAATGGTTCGTAGTCTGCTCAAAAGTCAGGGCCTGGAGTTTTTTATATCCATTTTATTTACGTGAGTGGTTGCCTTTCATGCTTTTTTATGTTTTTCTGAAGCTTTTGCCTCTCTCCTTCACTCATGATGTATTTCTCAGAAGAAATATCCTCTATGGTTATCAATGTCTTTCAACCATCTTTTGCATTAGGCCTGCATTTACTGAAATCCTGCGCTGTCACCAAGAGAAGCTGCTGTTGTTCTGAAAGAGCAAAACGCCCTCTCACCTAATGGAAGATGCTTTGGGATAAATTCTTGTTCTTTTTGACTTGTGACTGTTTAAATGCTGGTGGGGTATTTTTTTGAGGGGTCACAGCTCCACTGCTCTAGACAGAATGTTTTTCTTCTGTAATCACTGGGGCTTAGAGAAATGTGTGGCTGAATGGGCCACGTTTATTTGCAGGCTGTACTCTTTCCTCTCCTTCTATTGCTCTAAAATGCCAAAATGCACCCATGGTCCTGCTGTGTAAATGATGTGAGCAGAGAGGTCATTCAAGACAATTCAGTATTGTCTGTTTTTTTATGGATGTGGCTCCATAGCTGCTCTTCAATCTCTTGCTGAGGTTAGGTTTGAAAAACCAAGCGAACAAGAGCCTGTCAAGACAAGGCTTGTAGGGTCAAGTGCTGCCTTTTTTTAGACCAAGCTCTTATAGCAGGAAAAATGGACAAGCTTTATATATGTGAGCCTTTTCTCAAGTCATTTATGGAAACCATCATATCTATGAGAGCACTAAGCCTTCCTGCTATGGAATGAGCTGTAGAGTGTTTGTGGATTGGTTAGTAAACAAGATTCTTTGGCTGAACTTTTGGTAGAAGGAGCTTGAGTAGCAATAAAATTGTGTTGTTCACTAAACATGCAAGAGTTAGACAAATGTATCAGTGAAATAACAAGGTGAGGGTGAATGGATTTGACTCAGTATGGACTGAGACGTTTTTGGTTCCTTGAGAAATAATATCTATGTGCAAGTAATGTTCAGGCTTCCTAATGAACAAAACCTTTGAAAGTTTTACACAGAGAATTTTTTATAGTATACCGACCTAAAATAATTTTCATTTGCAAGCTCAGAACTCTAGCATGAAGAAAACTCTAGCATGAGTGGAAACACTCTCAGATCTGTTGTCTGGTACCTTAGTGGTACTTGAGTGAATTTGAACAAAATGCTTGTTTCATTTTTGCTAGGGAGAATAAGAAATAACCCCACTGAAATTAATGGAATCCCATCAATGAAAGTGAGGATAAACTGGTTTGCTGTGCTTATAAAAAAGTATTTATTTTTATATGTATTTTAAAATTTATTATAAAACTGATCTCTTAAAAAGTGAATACTTAGTTCTCTAAGTTTTTGTGTGAAATGCATTTCAAAACACTGCAGTGATTTTTCAGCAGAAATACCCTTGCTAATATTCCTAGAAAACAAGTGCTGCCACGTGTGAATGTTGGTGGCATATTTCCAAACACAGGTTTGTATAGCTCTAAACAAAGCCCAGGCTGATGGGTCTGAGTGACATCTCCCTTCCCCAGAGTGAGAATGTATTTGTACCATAATGCATTGAAGACAGGCTGAACATGGATGTGACTCTGGAGTGCACCCAGCGATTGACTGGAACTGGAGTATCACCTCTGGGGAGAGTAGCAGTACTGCAGGCACACAGTTCTTCTCACTCTGCTTGAGGTTTCAGTTTGTGTATTAAACACTGTACTTGTGTTGTACTTCCTGTAAGGAAAACACATTTTTCAGATGGGCATCCCAGGTGCTTAGACTCAGAAAAGTCTTGCAAAGGCCTTAAAAAAAAGGCCATGAACCTTTTTAGAGAAACTGATTTTAATTGCAGAGAGTTTAGACTGAAAATAAGAAATTCATGGCCCTCGTGCAGAACAGGCACAGCAAAGGAATAGTTTCTTCTGGAAAAAATTAAAAATCTTGCTAACTTCAGCTAGGATTTCCAAAACACATGTTGCCTGAAGTGTTGCTGATGCCTGGAATCTGTCTAGGTGTACAAGGGGGTGCCCTGAAGGCTCATTGCTGAGCTGACTGTGGATGAACTAGCCTTGGTAGCAGAAAATCATCAGCAGAGATTGAGCTTGCACAGCAATGCCAGTCTTCCACCTGGACACAATTAATTTGTGAGGTTTACATGTAGTGCTTCATAGATGTGCCTGCAAAGCCAAAAAGTCTCAGAAGGCTGCCTGGTGGAGTAAAGTGTTAAAGCAAGGGCCTGACCTTATTGTGACAAGAGATACTCCCTCCAACTTAATTAAGGCTTTCTGCTGATATGTGTAGCCATACTGAGATTTTGCTGACTCTGGAAGCAGAACTAACAGAAGAAATGTGTACAGTCTTATACGACCCTAGTCTGTGTTGTTGCTGGGAAAAGGAGGGATGGTCAGGTCATAGGAAATGGGAATGACATTATGTTCAGGAATTAGCTGTAAAGGGTGATGTTTTCTACCACTCAAGCAGTCCATTCAGGTAGACAGAGTGGAAAAGCCTCGCAGATCTATTTCTTCCTAGTGTTTAAAATAAGAATGCAAAAGGCATATTCTTACACATCAAAGGGAGATGAAAGGTATTTGCTATTTGTGTATATTTTTCAGCAGCAGAAAAAATAAAAGTTTTCCAAAAAATGAAATACCATGGGAGAAAAAAGCAAAGTAAAAAAATCTCTGGGATTGGCTACTTCAGTTTCTTCAGAGTGAGCTCAGATCGCCTTTTCCAGCTAAGTACTAAGAGGAAAGGAGAAGTGAAAGGTTTTCTAATTTCTGCCCTAACTTCTGTAATTAATAGAAGGGATAATTTACTGGTTACTCAGCTGAACTATATACTAGCAAGAGCAACGTAACATTAGTAACTTGGGAGGAAGAAGAAAGAGTTTGTACTTGGGAAAATGTTTGTGTCCCATCAAGAAACATCTGAATCACCAAAACAAAAAAAGTCAGTCACTTATACCAGGCAGCCAGGTGGCAACTTTTGTCTCTTTGTTTTTTTTTTGTTAAATAACAAGATGAATTAAGGAGTGGTTGATCTTATTAGGTGTCTGGGGCTTTGGATAGGTTGTGTCCCAATGTTTATATTAGTTCTGTCTGGTTGTTTTATTAAACTTTTTTTATCTGGCAGGAAGAAGGAGGCAGCATTTTACACATGTGGTGTCAGCTCTACAACTGTCTCAAATGGCAGAATAATCAGGCACTTTGGAGCAACTGCCTGGTTAGTTGTGCCAACTTTGTGGCAGACAACCACCAGATGACTGAGCAAACAGAAGCATATAAAATTCAGAAAGATTATTTTTTTCTTATGTTGCTCCCATCTTGAGTGACTGCACCTGGGCACTGGTCCATAGCAGCATCATTTTCACACCCTGAGAGTCTGGCCCAGATGTGATAGATTTATGGGATACTATGGATAATCATTAAGGATAAACTGAACAATCATGAGAAATGTATTCTCTTAAAGTAGCAAATTTTTGTTGCTATATCTGTGTTGTTTAGGACAGAAAGACAAAAAACAATTACTATACTGTTGGTTGGTTTAGAGGATTATGCCATAACCTGGTAAACATGTTTTGTTTGGTTTTTTCCCTAGGTGCTACAGGGACTACTAAAGATGTGTAAGTACTTACTCTGCTCTGCTCTTTTAAACATATAACCCTGGACATATTTTCAGTCCTACTAGCCTTATACTAGATTTAGTCATACGTGATTCATCTGGCTTCTAACGTATTATCAACACCACCAGATGTTTACTGTCTTTAGTGACAGCTTTCAACTCCACAAAACAACTCCTTGTCTTGTTTACTTTTCTACAGATTTCTTTGCTTGTTATTTCTCTAACAGAAATTTCTTTGCTTCTGTTGAGACAGTTGTCTAGCAGAGTTGGTTATGTTACTTCAGACTGCTTTCCCCCATCATGTGCCAGTGCACCTTTTTTCCAAAGGCCATGTAATTGTATGAAACTGGTACATAAATTTCCACCAGGCCCAGTGAGAGATTTAGAAAGCCACTGAAACAAACTCCCCCTCTTTGCATGAGACCCACTAACCCATCCAACTTCCTTTTTAAAGTACCCACCTTCTCTAGGTATGCCCTGCATTAAAGATAGTATCTATTATGTTGGCACAGGGTAGCAGAGGGCAGCCCTGCCCATCCTGTTTTTCTCTAAATGTGCAAGGTCTTTTATAGAGTATTCTTTTTTTCTGCTACAGGAATGTGCAGGAACAACAATATTCAGCCATAAATGTATTTTTCTATCAAAGAAAACCATAAAGAACTCCTCCCAAGGTCTTGCCTTCTCCTATTCATGTAATTGGTATTTGCCACTAGAGTTTATGACTGAGGGACCTGGGAAAGATTGATATGTTATGCAACAGGAACATTCTTCTGTTTTATTTACTTCACTTGGAATAACTACTCTAATTAGATGGAGAAATCCTGGTGTAGAAATGAGGGCAGTCGAGTCAGATAAACAAGTGGAAGGAAGAGCTTAACAATAGGCTTGTCTTTGCTATTACAGAGCACAGCTGAGAACTAACAACAGGTGTCACTTGGCTGATCAATTCTGCTGCCACAGATACTCTTGAGATCTGTGTTACCTCTGTAGTCTGTTTTCTGGGCTTGCAGTGCCAAACAATAAATAAATTACAGAAGACAATCTTATAAGGAATCTCTCCTTGATGCAGCCTGCAGCATCACTGCCCTCAGTATTTCTGTATTTACAAACCCACTGGTTTAATTTATATCAGGGCCTTTTTTGTTGTTCAATTTAGATGGTTTGAGGACTGACTTAGAACTGCATCTTTCTCTTTGCTCATCAGTAGTTTTAAATTTCAAAATCACATGCACTGTTTAATTATGAATTTTGTAGGCATTTTCCTCTGCTTAAAGGTATGGGGATGTGTAGGACTGTGTTTATATGTGTGCAAGAATTCATAGAGCCAGGCTGCAGGAGTTAAAATGGGAGCATCCTACTTACTAGTGTGAGTTCATCTGTCATGTTTCAAAATAGTATCCAGATAACTTAGAAAAAAATTAATTACTAGTGCAGTCTTCAACAAAGTGAAAGGGTCAGTCCTGGAGCTATTACTCATTCAGATTAAGGATAGTGGAGCCAGCCAAACAACCCGTATGAGTAATAGCACGTTGAACCTTCTCATCAGATGCTAGAAACACACATCTACTAACATGGAATGGCAGTGATGCCCCAAAAGAATGCCTAATCAGGCATTTCAATACTTAACAGAAGATTTTTATGAAGGAAGTAAAATATAAAAAAAAAAAATTTGTTTCATAAAAATAAACACAGCAGATTTATATTAGCTAATATTATAGATCCACAACAGCTTTTTTTATACCTTTTTACTTTCATCAGCTAAAGCTTATCTTTAAATAACCCCCTTTTTTTTGTTGTCAAATTTCAGTCATATTAGTTCTGATCCAGAAAAGCACTTAGGTGTGTCCATCCTTACATGCTTTTTGATACCAAATCTGGTTATTCTAACTTGAGGTTTCTCATTTCTTGATTGTGACTCATTGCCAGAGCAGCATGTTTCCTGGAGTGAGCAGCCAGATGGAAGGGGAGAGGGCTGGATCCTGCTCTGAGCCCTCCTGGATGACTTGGGGGAAGCTGCTTTGCCCTCTGGGCCTGGAGTTTCTCTGCCAGTAAGATAGGGATGATGATATGATCTTCCTCTGCAAAGGGCTCTTACTCTCTCAGGGCTGTGTGGTGACAAGAAGGACAAGTGCTCTGAGAACGTGTCTGCCCTCTCTGCTCCAACCCAGAATCTGTCAGCCAGCTTCAGCCCATGCTCCTGCCCCACTAATAAAGAAACTTTCATCACTGCTAATTGGAAAAGCTTAACTGTAGGAGAAGTAAAGGATATGCTAGAAAGTAATGCAATGCCTGTGGTATTCAGTGCATGGCTAAGTGTGGGGGAGGATTAGTTACAGTAGGAAGGAAAGGACACAGCAGTTCAAGCCTGTTTCAAAATATTGAGAAGAAGGGCATCAAATACAAATGAAAGGCCCTTGTTCCCAAGAAACACCAAGAATCTGAGGAGTAGCTGTCTGTCACTTGTTCAAAGTTCAGTGAATCATTTCTGGTGGGACTACTGAGCACAGCTAGAAGGAGTCTCTCTAAAAAAAAAATGCTCAGCACAAACAGAGCCATAAAAGCTGAGGTAAGAAAAATGTGGATGGAATGAATTAGTGTGAATGCCTGTCATCTGACATTTAAAATATGTAAGAAATGGCAGCTTCTTTTACCATCAAATGGACATAGGGCTGATGGATGTAAAAGCTGACAGATGAACAAAGTGTGTTTTTCAGACTTTGGATGACAGGAAGACTCTTGGGACAGACAAAACCTTACCAAAAGAAGCACTTATTCAGCTGAAAATAGAATGCTGTTATTTGGATTTGCTGTAAAATCTGTCCATTGGCTCCAGGACTCTGCCCAGGCTACTGCTGAAAACCATGCACTTGGTTCCTCTGCAGATGTCAGCAGCATCTGAGGCAGCAACACAACAGCTCAAAGCACCTTGGACTGTTAAGTTCCTTTTGTTGACTATTCCTGGTGCAGAAAAGCTTATCCTAGCTTGCTGTCCCTGGACAGCAATCCTGTGTCCATCTGTGAGCCCAGGAGTGGCAATGGGAGCACAGCTGAAACCAAAGGAGCTCCTCTCCGATCTCACTCCCGTGTGGTTGAGTGTTGCTGTTGTAGCTTTGTTCCCCAGAGCCACCTGTGTTCACCCAGACTGGGCACAGAAGCAGCACCTGCCTCCGTGGCTCAGCAGACACCAAACATGCAAAATTAGTTGGCACCTTTTAAAAGAGGGTCTTGAGCCGTCGTGTCTGAAGGCAAGAGGTGGATGAATACGTCTAGTAAATAAACTGTGGCAGCATTCCTTCCTGAGCCCCCAGAAAGGTGTGGAAAATGGCTTATTTCTTAAGTGCCATCACCAAAATTTTTCTTTCTTTTCCCTCTCACACTCCCATATTCCTCCTATCTCTGCTCACTCCCTCTTTTCTGACAGGGCTACAACAGTTTGCCCCCAATCAATGCCCAGCACAAGAGCTGTCATAATCTCAGATTATTTTTGCTGTCATGCATTTGAAGAAAGAGGTATTGCAAAATTACTACTTTGATTTGTAGCTAGTAAGAGGAAAGGAAGAAAGCGAAATGTTTAAAAACCCTCTTGCCTGCTTAATCATAGACCTGGATAATTTGTTTTGGTGAGAGAATTACAGTAACAATCTGTGAAGCCATATTACAAAACATTTCTGGAACAGAAGAAAATGGCCCTGTTTCCTACTAGAATATTTTTTTTTTTTTTTTAATTTCAAACCACATTGACTTTCATTTCCTGTTGGACAATATTGATTATTATTCTTACAACTCCATTTCAGAGGCTTCAAGCTGTGCATGAAGTTGTCAGTGCTTTTAAAGTACTCTTTTCTCTGGACAATGGTTAATCTGGATTATAGAAAATGTTCCCAATCGTATGAGAAAATCAATCCTGTGACACATTCAGTTGGTTCAACAGAAATGACTGCTTGTGAACGTTTGGGACCCAAAATCACTTTCTTAAAGTGGAATTTTTTTTTTCCCCCTAAAAATACATCCTCATTTCTACCCACTGGTATACACAGGCTTTCCATTTTCTTTAGGAGAAACTGGCCCACACTAGGACAGAGCAGCTTCACAGTCTTCAAGAAAAAATGTCTCTGCATTCTCTGGCTCTGTGTGTGAGGACTGTAAGATGACTTAGGTGACTACATGGGGTCACAGGAGATGGGAAGTGCCTTCTGACATGGCTGTAGTTCCTCCAGGAAGGTACGGCAGGGGGGCCAGGGAATGAGGAGTTTATTGATCAGTCTTTCTTGAGTGGTGAGATGTAGACAAAACAGCCAATGAGGAGTGCTATGCGCTGCATAAATATAATTTAGCAAAATTGCAGAATAATAAGATTTATTCCAAGCCTCTACTGTTAAAAGGGCCTGTGTATCCTTATTCACTGTGGTGATGCAGAAAGGATAGTTGGTAATGTTATGCCCCTCAGAAAGAAGGTAGATGTCAGAATATCTCCAAGCTGTAGCAGCATTTTTAAGGCATTTGCTCCCCTCGCAGGAGGTTTAAGGGCATTTTTCTTGCACTGAAGACTGTATCCTGCTATGAGCCCTCTGCTCTTCAGGCCAAAATCCCATTGGCTTTAGGGCCCTGTAAGGGTATAGAGCCCCAGTGATTAAACAGTAGGCAAATCAACCTTTTAGAATAAATAAATTAGTTGCAGACCAAGCTAAAGTGCAGCTGTTGCCCTGTCCATACCCAGCCATGGAAATAGAGCTCAAAATATTTAATCAAAGGTGGGTGAGTGATTTGTCTGAAGACTGATATCAGGGCACAGACTGAGACTGCAACACATGCATTGTGCACTGAAGGAGCAAGAATAAATTCCTTTTTTTTTTTTTTATTACATTTACCTTCACATGAGTGCTGCTTTCTTGAACCCCTGCTCCAGTTCAGTATACAAGTGGGAGGAATCAGAGCTCCATGACTCTCTGTTGGTGTGTAGACTGACCTGTGATTTTACCCTAAAGTTAAAGGATAAGTAATTGCCCATTTATATGGGATTAATAACAGCATTTGGTTTTCAAAAAACTGAATGCAGGAATTGCAGTGCAGAATTTTATAGAGAGGCATTAATACCTACCTGTAATACCTTCTAGAAGAACTGCTGTGAAAGTTTCTTCCTCTTCATCCTCACTCACAGGCCAGCACAGACACCCAGTCCCATTCTTTCCTCTTTTGGGGGAATAGCAGTCCAGACTTGTTCATTTTATATACAGAGCTTTAATGTTCCTTTTGTGTGGGGAATAGTGTGGGGACTCACTCAGGAAGAGTGTTAATTTACCTGTTTCTGCTCCCAAATCTACTTTCAGATCTCACTGGTGGGGGTCATAAAAAGTAAGCTGCATCTTTTCTCAATCCTTTATTTCTTCTGTACATTATATTGGAAAATTGCCCTTTTTTTTTAATACCTGTGTGAGTCCTTTGTTGGATGGTGGATGTCCTGAATTAAACTGGAATCAGTAATAGTTCTTCCCTTGCTTCTGAATTTACCCAGATGGTCATGGAGCGCTTGAAAGAAACAATCTGCTAACATGCTTTGTATCTTTTGATGTTGCAGAGCAGAAGAATCCATATCAGATGATGACAAAAGGAGGTAGGTGCTCTGCTCTACCAGGGCTAGCTTTATTTGCAATTGGCTGCAGTGAGTTCTGCCAACAGTTACGTAGCCTTCCTTCCCTCCTCCTGTCTCCCACCAACACTAACAAAGCAGAGGAGAAATGGAAAGAGAGGAGGAAATCTCACACAGAGTGGAGTATTGATGAGCCCACCCAGCCTGTTATTGAGCTGGGGAGGTAAAACTTTTTGCCACTTTGTGGTAAGAAGAGCACATTATCTCGAAACTGTAGGTGGTGTGCTCGATAAAGTCTGGGGGCCTCTGCCTTCACACCAGCACCGCCACAGAAGGTGCCATTAGCACTTGTGGGAGATCTCTGCTGGGCTGGAAGTTGAAGGATGCATGAGTCTATCATCAAGCAAATTAGAAATTGGCTCAGAACCCCAGGGACTGGAGGAGGTGTGATTAATTCAGCGCCTAACAGGGCAGAGCAGTGCAAAGGGAGCCTCTGCAAGTAACTCCAGCCGCAGTAGAGGCTTTAAGGACCCACTTTTTTACTTCCCTTTCTCTGTTTCTGCTTTTCATACAGGCTCTTTGGAGCCAGAAAGTATCCTCTGCAAGTCCATGAAGGGGAGGGGGTTGGGCTATGAAAGTGCCTAAGACACTTGTGCTGGTTTCTACTAACAGTTTTCTACTAACAGTGTGACCCTAAGCAGAGGCAGGCAGGTCACATTTATTAATGAGGTCAAAGTGCTATTTAATTGGCATGCATTGTTTGAAGTGTGGTGTTTTGATGGTCCCAGTGTCAAACATCAGTGTCAGATTAGCTCTGTCCTCAGCTGGTTATACTCAGAAGAAGCTGGGCAGGTGGAGTTTGTCACAAGACGGTGGGGATCTCTTGATAAGCACGGGGAACTTGAGTGAAAAAAAACAGCCCCTTTCACAGGGAGAAGTGTGCCAGCTGAGCTGTGATGTGCCTGCAATTGTTTGCCCCTAGGAACTATGGTGGGGTGTACGTGGGCCTGCCGTCGGACGCGGCTGCCATGGCTCCCAGCCAGACGAAAGCTGCACCCAAAGGTACGGGCAAGTTGGGGGATGTCTTTCTCCTGCTTTCCAGGGATCATTTTGCCTAGCAGCATGTATGTCCTTTAAAAATCAATTATTATTTGATACAGGCTGGCTAGCCTTGAAGCCTCTTAAGTCTGTGGGGCTACTAACACTTGTCTAAGGGATTGTTCCCATTTATTTAAAATTCAACACGCTTTTGTAGAAAGATCTTAGAGCAGATGCTGACAGTGTAGGTACATGGTCTTCTGAACAGCTTCTCCACACTCTGAGTGCTCTGTGATTTAAAAGAAAACAAAACTCTGTTAGGACTAAGAGTCTGTGATAGATACACTTGCAGAGCCCCAGTGGTATTTTTAGTTTTGAAGGTATTTACTTGCATTGTGGTGAATTCCAGTAATAACAGTTAGTAAGTGCTTGCTTTCAGGTTTATTTCTGTTCTTACATGAAATACAGCAGAAACTGTTTCTTTTCCATGTTTTATTTTTGAGCAGTGGGAAAAAGCATTAGATTTATAGATATTTAATTGACAAGTCATAAACATATAATTATGAAATACTGTAATTTTCTTTTGATTTAACAAAAAAAATGCTGCTGTCACATATGTACAGCATAGAGTTTAGTCACTGACTGATACTTCCAAAATTTGCTGCAAAACAAGAAAATGAAAAAGAATAACACTATTAACCAAATAAAAGTGGTTGATTTTGGAACAGTGCTAACTTAGTTGCATGGTTTTGTTTTGTTTTTTTAAAAAAGATTTTAACCATCTTTGTCTTTTGTTTTCTAATTAAGATTAGAAGGAAATGAAGACATCAAGATGCAAACAGCCCGAGGTACAGTATGTTTTGATGAATAATATTATGTGCTTGGCATGTGTTTGTTGAACAGAACAAGGCAGCAATGCTCTCTGTGATGCTCTAAGTTGGTCTGGAAATCACCAAGTTGCATCTCCAGCTGCATCATAACTTCTAAAGGCTGGACCAGGGACCAGTTCTTAGTGGGTGAAGATATAAAATATAAAAAGTTGTCTTCTGGTGAGAATTGAGAAGCAAGGAAACTCTGTATTACTTCATTTGAGAGCAAATAAAAATCAAATGTCCTTTGTGGTACTCAGACCTCCCATGAGAGGTGGGGTACATCAGCAGTGCTTAGATCAGCATCTGCAGAGACCAAGATTTTTCCAGGAATGAGGATTTTGCAGTTAGAAAATGTCTCCTTTTTTTGGAAGGACTTCAAGGACCATGGTGTGTCACTCACTAAGTAATGTATTGGAGCTTTCCCCTTGCTTTGGGAGTATCCATGGGGGCTTCATTTTCCACCAGTTAAAATAGGACATTGAAGATTTGTAGGCTCTATTCCTGAGTGAAGAGTTTTGACTAAGTAAGTTAAAAAAATATCCTTTCTAAATTCATGTCTGCAGAAAAAATAAAAACAAATGAAGTTTCCATTCAGTACTTGAACTAAATAAACATTGACAAATTTTGATAGGGAACTGTTTTGATGTCTAGCCAGTGGGGAATTGAAAATTATTAAGCTGCCAACAATTTCCATAAGAAGCAGAGCCCTTTCCTAATTTAGGTGAAGAAACAGTTTTGACTGGTCCCAGTGCTGGATGCAGGCTTTGTAGAGCAGAACACATATGAGTGTTATATGAGTGGTTAAAGTCCCAGAACTTTTCTAGGAGAAGTCTTAAACAGGGAGAATTTCAGGTGGTCTTCACAGCTAATTTCAATAACCTGGCTGAGATGTCTAAGATAGGAACACCATCCCCTTGACCAGGCCAAGGCTTAAGCACCATCTTGAGGTTGCAGCTTTCCATCTGTGATTTATGAACAGAGTCTGAGTTACTTAGGTCCTTGTCTAGGTGCTTTAGTTGAATGCCTGAGGCTGGATAGAATCAATCACTTGACATTTTTTTGCTGTTTAAAATAGCTGAAAGTGCGCTTTGCCTTCATTCATGCAAGACCAGAGCTTAGCTGCTGACTCAAGTCTTACACAGATGAGCAGCTTCAAATCTACAAAGGGTCCTCTGAGCTTCACAAGTTAATGTGCATGTGTGTCTGCAGTTCATGGACCACAAATCTCTCAGCTTCTAGCTAGTGATAACCTAGTTCTCTGGTTTATGTATAGAATATTCCTGTATTGCTTTTCCACTATTGTCTTACCAGTCTACCTAAATCTGTTCCTTTTTTTAAAATTTTTTTTTAACAGTCTACTAAGACCAGTTGCCAGTGCTTTGGAGAGAGCTGTCTTTGTGCTGAAGATTTAGATATTTACACAGCCTTCTGGAGAGCAAGAGAGATCAGAGCACCAAAAAATCCAAACTGTTGCAAGTTCCAACTACGGGTAAAGCTTAAAGTACAGCATTGAATCAGTTTCCTGTGATAGTTGCATTATGGAAGCCTCCTGCTGTTCTCCAGTGAAAGATCAAATTAGCAAACTCATGGTGGATGTTTCTGCACAAGAGCTAACTTTGATGATCTGCAACTTATTTCTCTGTGGCCATATTGCAGATTCCATCAGCTATCAGCTACGCTTCATATATTTTCTCCAACAATTTTTGATAGATTTTATATAGAAAACCATCACTACTGTCCACTCAATAGTTTCTATGGTATGTTCCTGTAAATGAATTGTTATTTTACTTCAGAGTAATATATTTGACAAGTTTGCATCTTTATGGGAATGTTGCAAATTTTAATATTTTTGCTGTGAAATCTTAAGAATGGGATAAAACAAGCATAAAACCATAAGGTTCTTTATAATTATTACTGTCCCTTTTATACCATGAGACAAATATTAGTGTTTAATTTTAACCTTGTAAAAAGATATTTCTCAAGGAAATTGATTCAAATAAGAACTATATGCTTCATTGTATTATTTACATGTCTGTTTATGTTTTTCTTTAGCTACATCTCTTTTATAAAGCAGTACATGTAAAAAAACACTAAAAAAATGAACTATTACGTGTTCCATTCCATGTAATGATATTATGTCCTTGCATAAGGATGAAGTGATAGTATTTTCAGAGATAGCAGGACTCCAGTGCTGCAATCCTCCTGTAGAGGATTTTTGATCACTATTAGACTTTTGTGTCCCTGTCTCATCTGTAAGCATCTCCAGTATGGCAAATTGAAACAGAATGAGTGTTATTACTACTTTAGCAAATTGCTGAGTTTTTAAAATTCATTAGGTCAATAACAATTGTAAGTTTCACATAGAACATAAACCAGATTGTACGTTTACCGATGACTGAATGAGTATTTAAATTATTAAAGCCTTTTGCATAATTCTTTAGTCAAACTCTTTAATGGGACATGATATGCCATACACTTTAAATAATCAAATAAACAAAAAAAACCCCCAAAACCCCATAAAAACCTGCATCATGTTAATATATTAGTGTACATTAATGACCATGTTTAAAATTAAAAGAAAAAAGCAAACCAGAAAATTTGTGTGAGAAGAAATTAGCCACCGTGAACCATGAAAATCCTGCCCCTTTCACTGATACCTATTACTACCAATGAACTACCATTGACTATGATTTCCAGTAACTTGCAGCTTTCACTTTTAAATAGTGGCAGTTTGATGTGAGGCTTGCAGAAAGAGATATTTAAAAGTATTCCTTGCTTGTCCTCTTTTAATTATTTGTGACATTATTTATTGCTATTCTCTAGAAATCTGCTACTTGGGTTATCAACGATTTCAGGCTTCCAGCTCCTGAAGACAAACATGCATCTCATTCTTGACCGTCGACCTCAAACCGAGATGAAATAAGCTTGAAGATTAAGATGTGGTGTTAAAATACCTCTCAGTATGAATGAAAGTCTGTAGATTGTATCTGCAGAATGTTGTTCTTGCAAGCCAGGCTGGTGAGGACTCAAGTAGCACTGGGTGATAAACATGAAGGCTTTTCTTCTACCTGCTTACCATAGCATGAGGGTACAGTTTCCACTTCACGTGTTCCACAAATGGCCAAAGTGGTTTGCATAGCACAAGTTTATTTAGTACCAAGCAGTCAGACCCATGCCTGACCTGATCACGATTGTCTTTCCCAAAGCAGAAAAAGCACCAGACGTCCTAAGATAAATCAGTGTTCAGCTTGTGCTCAAAAAGCCAGCGGCAGATGCCAGTAATCAACCTGGTTGTTTATCCACTTCTATCCTTCAGTTGCTGGGAAGAATCATCAAAAAGGGGGACAGGGCTAAACTCGAACATCACTTGTTCTGCTGTTGACATCTGAAGCCCCATATGTGGGTGGAGGGAGGAAAGAGGTGATTGCTGCTGAACAGCTCCTCACAGCTGGTGGTGGGACAGTTGCAAAGGGTGCTTTCCTTGGTTTACATCATTGCTTGTTTACCCTGGGCAGAGCTACAGAGGAGCTTGGAGCACTTTGCAGAATTGATTTTTTAATCTTTCATCCTCTAAATGTGTGGGAGGTACAGTGGTTTCTTAATATTTTTGTTCCTCTGCATCATTTAATCTCAAAAGTTTACTGACCAACTGACAAATGTGCAGCATCATGGACTGGAGCCTGTAAAATAGACATACATTCATTTATGCTATGTGGGCCTGTACCCATCAAACTAAAGAGCTAGGGGCATAACCTTGTCTTCAATTTACAGACTCTTGTTTTTTGTTTTCCCAAGGATCCATGAATCTAGAAACTGTGTGACAGGATGCTGTATTCTGTCTTGGCCAAATCCCCCTTAGGGAACTGAATTTCCTGCTCATGAAAATTCCTCTATGGTGAGCAGCCTTTGTTAATAAAAGCACATGTCATTTCGTGGAGAAATTAGAGTATCTGCTCTTTCAAAACTTACAATCTATGGATATTTCTGTTAGGAGGAGGAACAGAAAAGAAACTCTATATGCCAGCTGCCAGCTGTGCATGTGACGGCATCCTTGGAGAATATTTAGGCACTCAAATGATGGTTCAATGGGAGAACTGAGAACAGAACACAAGGAGCCATTGAATGACAGAGTTATTATTAAGGAATATACTTTGGTTTTGTCAAAACATCTTGAATTACCATTTGTGAAAAATAAACATTTAAATGTTGGGGCTGTAATACCATTTTCCTTGCAGTGGTTACTCTTTCTCCAGCCAGAGCTGAGGAGCCAGTGAAAATAATTCAGCGAAGAGTGGATTTTGGCTTTATAATCTCAGAATCTCTGATCTGAGATTCTTTGGCAGCCCAGAAATATTATGCTTGAATTCGTGAATCTTGAAAAATTCTGGAGTAGGAAAGCATAAGATTGAAACTACAATTTGTGACCATCTGAAAAACACTCAAAATATTTCGTATTGCAAATTTTGGTCTCATACAAACTATTTCACATCAAAGACAGCTTCTCTTTTGAATTATGCTAATGAGAGTGCATTTATTTTGCTTTCTTCTTAATGCAGGACCCAGAGCTTTGTTGTAAGGGCCCAAGCTCTCCATTTCTGGGTAGTCCAGACAGAAATAGTGCCTGTCTTTTATATGCCATACACATCCTAGTGTGGTTCAATGTGACAACTCTAAACCTCTGTGTTGCTCAAGGGTTAAATCTTGTCGCAAAGACAGTTGCAGAAGATCTGGTAGAAGCCAGTGTAAGCTCAGTTAGAACTTCATTCACTAGAAATTAAATCCTTTCCTAGCAAAGAGTCCACACAAGGCTGAAGCTGCAGAAAATCATAAAGGTGAAATTTGCCTCTAATGAACACAAAGTATTAATTTACTTGTTTTCATCCTGCATGTCTGGCAGAGGAGACTCTGCTGTGTGGGGCTATGGTTGAAATGGCATTACTATTCCCTGTCACCCACACAAGTCTAGCAATTCTCAATAATCATGCTTCCCAAGCAGTCAGTGAGTCACTGCTGATCTGTTTTCTGCAAAGTAGACCTCTGTTTGGTTCCCATGGTGATCAGAAGTGACAATTATTACGGGTTGCTACTACAGTTTCTCAGTTGTGTGTGCCCACTAAAAGAAGCTCTTACCTGGTTATAGCCCCTGGGTGTTTTGCAGTACATCATCATTGCTTCCTATTGACAGCAATTTAAATGATTCAGGTGAATTGGCTCTGTGGAGAGCAGGCTGAAGGAGGGGGATTTGGGGAATATTTTTGTTTTGCAATGTATTTAGAACAAGACAAAGAAAATAACTCTGTAAACTTTCTGTAGAGCAATGGTGTTCCAGTATTGCAGGAAATCTTTTGAGGTTGGGCTAAATGATTCAACCCTTGTGTTAAAGGGTAATCAAGCACAGAACTTAGGTTTATCATAATAGGAGCTATTTCATTGTATCTGATCAGACAATTTTTGCTGTAACTGGGGTTTTGAAAAACAGAAGTATTTGCCAGACAGCAGAAATCCATCACCCTTATTGTGGGACCTTCTATGTACTCATCACTATCTGGTCACTATTAAAATACTTGTAGCTGAAGGTAGGACTCATGAACCAGATCATTCTGTGAAGTGCAGTGAAACTCTCATTAATGTAACTGTAATGAGAAAAGAATTAGAAAGGTAACACAGGATGAAGCCTGGATAAAAGGGGGCTTTGTGTGCCAGAAATGAGAAAACATGTAGGAGAATGAGGATTATTATGCAGTGAAGACAGATGTAGAAAGAGGTTTGGGACAGAAAATGACATAAAAAAGGAAATAATTAAGTATCTGCTGCATTTCTCTGTGATTCTAATCTCTAGAAAATAGAGAAAGAAGTAGACAGCTGCCAAATTGTTTTAAAACTGAGGAGAAATGGAAGTTAGCTTATCAGGTCATTCCAATCCTCAGATGTCTGAGAATGCAAACCTTTTAGGAAATAACTTGTCTCATTTTTATTTGTTTAATGTCCAGTATAATGAGCCCATGAATCTTAAAGTTCCTTTTGGGTGTTAACAGGATATATAAACATCCTGCTATCTCTTTCAAAATTTCTGATGGTGTTCTCTTAGTTTATGTCTCTATGTAGACTGAGAGAATACCCAAGATGTAAAAACAATTAACAGGATTAGTATAAGAATAGATTACAGAACATGCTAAAAGGCAGCCAGAGCTTAATCTGAAAACCAGTGTAGGAATAGAACCTAAGTTTCAGTTTATTTATGCCATGTATTTTAGATTTCTGATATAACTAATGAATCACTTTGCAAGTGATTAGTTTTAGTCATAGTGCCTTATTGGTACTCTAGAATTATCTGTCCACTCACAGAATTTTGTTTCTGGTCTTTGATTCCTATGTTACAGGAGATGGCAGTAATGTGAAATACTAAATTCCACATTTCACCCTTGTTGCCCACTTTTTGTGTTGGCTGAATCTCAGTCTTGTCTGTAGGATGGTTTCATCTCCATGAAAGCTGAAGCTGTGATTCAGAATGACAGTAATTTGTTATATCTGATAACATATTTGTCATATTTGATGACATTTTTGATAACAGTTTTGTGGAAGATACCAGACTGCTGGAAAATGTAAGATTTTGTTGCAGTTAGGGAGGTATTCAAACTTGGGAGGGTCCACACTGTCACTAAGAAAATTTACTTGGCAGTATGCTAACATAAAACCACACACATAAATAAAATTAAGGAGGTAACACACACCTTCAAGCTTATATCTAATACCATATTTATGGTTATATACTACTGGAGTCTGACTGTAACCTTGAGATGTGAATATTTACCTTACCTACAGCTAGGTTTGCATTCCCCAAAGGATGTTGCTGTGAGGAAGCCTTGGAAGGACTCCTACTTTGTTTGTAGGAGACTCACATGCTTATGGGAAATGAACCAATAGACTTTTTCTAAAATTAAAATATTTAACCAAGTCATAATGTATAAATAATATCAACTTGATCAAACTCCTAGTATCTGGTTATTAGAACAGTGTGCTTCATATTTGAAGTCTCACATGAAATCAACTGTCTGATTCTTTTTCCTCTTCCAAATTGTGAGTTACCTAAATAAATAAATAAATAAATTCTTTTGGTTTTACAAGGAACTGCTTCAGATCATCACAGATAGAAACAAACCATTTTTGTCAGGGAATTAATTTCTAGTAAGGAAACTGTGCCGGCCAGGAGAGAAAGAGGTTTTATAAATTGCAAATTATTTTAATAGGATGAATAATAGTTGGAGAATTTACACAGCACTGTTAAACAGCCTTTGTTTAAGACATTGTTGCTTGTGTAAGCATTGCTTCCTGAGAAACCCAAGATCTCCAGTGAAAAGAACCTTGAAAATCACTACTTCACTACTTGAAAAGTAAGTTTTGATTTATGATAATATTTTCTCAAGACCAGCATTATATTTTTCTCCTTGAATTTCAAGAGGAAGTCAAATTCTCATTGGAACCAGTGAGTAAACAGTCTACATCTCCTTGCCTGCAAACAATCACAGACAATTCTCATTCAGAGACACAAAAAAGAAGATAACTGGTAGTAGGAACATGTATGTTCATACACTTGAAATTAATCCAAATCTTTAACAAATTGCTGCAGATTAGACTAAATTTCATGCTTTCTCAAGTATTTTCATTAAAACATGATTCTTCTTTTTTTTTCCCTTGTTGGTTAAAATAATCCATGGCAAAAAAATTTCTTCCATGTTTGTTGCAAGAATTATTCTTTTTAACTTGCAGCATTTCTTGCACTATTTCTCATTTTTATCTAGAGTTCAACTTTTGGCATAAAAAACCCTCTGCCACAGATTATGTTTTCCCAAAGGGCTAGGCTCACACCTGTGCTCAGCTGAGCATTCCAGGTAGGTGCTGCTGGAGATTTTATCTGGAGCACTTCACTACTCAGGTGTCTTTCTCAACTTCAGTTGAAACAGGGACAAAAGCATATGTGTGACTGTGTCATCCTGAGATTTGTACTGGCACAGTTTGAGGAGTCTCCATTATCCATGAGGACATTGAAACCTCATCTTGGCTCCTGCTGGACACCTACTTGACACGGTTTAGCCCCAGCCAGTAACTGAGTCCCAAGCAGCCACTCTCTCACTCCTCCCTGGTGGGGTGGGAGAGAAAACTGGAAAAGTGAGATAACTCATGAAATAAAGCAAAAGCTTCACATACAACTAAAGCAAATAAGGAATTCATTCACCACTTCCCATGGGGAGGCAGGTGTTCAGCAATGCCCAGGAAAGCAGGGCTCTGGCATGTGCAACGTTGACTTGGGAAGCCAAACACCATCAAGATGAAAGTCCTCCCCTTCGTTCTTCTTGCCCCAGCTTTATATGCTGAACTTTACATGCAGGTATGGAATGTCCCTTGGGTCAGTGGGGGTCAGCTGTCCTGGCTGTGTCCTCACATAGCTTCTTGTGAGCCCACAGTCCACTTGCTGGTGGGATGGTGAGAGGCAGAGATGGCCTTGATTCTGTGTAAGCCCCGCTCAGCAATAATGAAAACATCCCTGAATTACAAAGAGTTTCCAGCAAAAATCCGCAAAAAACACAGCCACATCTGAGCTACTCTGAAGAAAATAAAGTCTCAACCCAGCCAACAGCAGCAAGATCCTTCAAATTTTGTGTTAGGAAGCTGGAAGGCACAAAATGGTGGGGAATTGTCTCCACCACATTTCAGGTTGTGCAGTGATGGGCAGAACAAGAGTAAGCATCGCTGGTAAATTAGCTGGATAGATGACTTAGCCACATTTCAGAATCTCTTTGGAGTGGCTTGAAATGATGACAAAAGGAGCAACATAAGGAATCAGTATCACAAATACCTGTATTAAACATTGCAAATACTAGCAGTATCTGGTGTTCTGTCAGTCCTGTGGAAATTTCACCTGCATGCCCCTGTAGATAGTAAGGGAAATTACTCCTGGTTGAGTTTTTACCCTAAAAATAAATTCCTCACAGTGCCTGATGATTTGAACCGAAGGTTTTCTTGCCTAGGTCATGGGGTCTGGCTGATGTACACAGAGTGTAGCTCTTCATAATCTGGAATCCCCCACTCTGGAGCCTGCTGGTTTGTCACACAGCTCTGTAGTGCACCTTGGTGCTGCCTGCCTGTGTAAATAGTCAGAGTGGCCTGGAGAAAGAGCTGGTTGACTGGTGAGGTAGAAAGGCACATCCATGGCATTACTCCCTCTGTTGATCCCACTGTCTTTTTCTGCTCTCAATGAGGTATGGCATCTTCACCCACCGAGGGTACCACATGCTGCTGATCGTCCCCAGGCTGGTTGTGCCACACCATCCCCAGCCAGCACAGCAGGCCAGCACAAACACTGCTGTGCTGCAGAGGCTGGGCTGGCCTTTGGCTGGCCAAAGTCTTAAGCAGTTCTGGTTTTGGTTTTTTTGGGTTTTTTTTGGTTGTTTTTTTTTTCATCCCTTGCTCTCTTAGCAGCAGAACCCAAGAAACTGCACTGAGTTCCCTTTTATGTGCCTTCTGGACAAGCCTCATGTTCAGAGCTGTGTTGGTGACAATCAAATTAATCATCCTGTCATCAGTTGCACATTGCTGGGCTCTCCCAGCAGCCTCACTGTATCATCCCAGGCTGTAGGCTGAATAAATCCTTGACCAAAGTAGGTCAGCAAAGCATGCCTGGCCTTGAGAAACAGCTTTGATCAGAGACAGCAAATTTCTGGTTATTGCTCATAATAATTTTCTTCAAATGCGATACTTTTCTTTCAAATGAGAAAGGGCCTTACAGACCTGGATGGCAGTGACAGCTCCCTGAAGCTTGGATCATCTGCCAGTAATTTACAGGAAAGTTGTTCTGATGAGAGAGAATCCCAAAGCAGGGGATTTAGGATTAAAAAAACCCAAACCAACAAACTAAAAATGTGCAAGGAATCCTTTGTAATGAACCTTGATGCACCTTTAGCGTTCTCATTTCTGTAACAGTCAATTGCTTGTTCCTTAAAAGTAGAAAATATCTGAAGTTTTGTTTTCATATATCTATACATGTAATTTTAGCAGCTAAAAATGTACCTTTTTTCAAGACTTCTTTTTTCAAATTTTGAAAAAATGGCTCTATGTCTACTATCCTGATTCCCAAATGCATCCAAATCCCCAAATTTCCCAAATTAATTAATTACTTCAAAGCTTGTGGCCATTTATTTTTCACTTTATGGTTTCATTTTAATGGATAGACTGAAGTGCTGGTGTTAAAAAGAGGGGTTATGACATTTTACAAAATATTTAGCAATGAGAATGCTAACAGTTCTGCTTTTCACTTTGGCACTGCCTGATACAAAGTTATAGTTTGGGGACGTAACTTAAAAGTCAAATTATTTTAAATAACTTCTCCTCTAATGGAGATTTTAGGTCAGGTGCCAAAGATTAGAGTGTATAAAAATGATGCAAGAGGGCTGCTTCAGATTGTCCTTTAAGCCATAAAAATATGTCTCTGAGTTTTTCTCTATAGGGAAATTCATGCTGTTGTCCAGTGACTCATTAGAGCTCTGGTCTAGCCTCTCTCCAGATGTTACTATTATTCTGTAATGAGGAAAGACAACCAACCATTTCTGGGCACTCTGTAAAATCTTGAAAGCAAGATAGCTTAAAATAAATTTTTGTATCCTGCTGTGTTCTTATGATCCCCAATGCACTTTGGGCACTACTAAACTATAAATATGATATAAATAGGATCAAAAGATTCACTCTCTCATGGTCAGAAAATTTGAAGAATGCCAAAATTAAGCTTCCTGATATATTTGTATTGTTACACATTTTTTGGACAATGAGGTCAATATTATTTTTATGCTACAATAGATTAACCTAATTGGATATCTATCGAAAAGTACATTTTTCTCTTGAAATTTTGCAAATACTTGTTTATTCATTTTATAATTGTTTTATTCTTGCTTTGGGCCGATTTGTTGCCCTGGATTATGCTTTCCTTACCTGTGTGCAAGTTTGAAAATAAAAATGCAATTTTCAATGTCCTTTCTTATTTTTGAAAGCTGGCTCTAATATCCAAAGACAAATAATTAATGAGGGCAACATCTCCCAAGGATTGTCAGTTGCTGTCTAAAATGCAGAATGAAAATGCCAAGTCTTCAGATTGCTGTAACTCAAATTATTTTGTTTTGCCATTACTGTAATTTACTGGGAATTCAAAAGCTTCCAGCATGCTGCTGAACGGGTTAAAATAAACTTCAAGAGAACAAGAAGGGTGGTACCCTTTCTGCTCCATGAAAACTAGTGTAGGTACAGGAAGGTATGAGAGATGTTTGAAAAGAAGCTGACAACCTGCCTTTGGGTTGACAGTCACTCTTTGGAAGTGTGATGTGAAGGTGTAAAGTTTTCCCAACCACTCAGATGACCAGCCTGTAAAAACAGTTAATCATTCATTTATTGTCCCCATGTCTTTATTTTTCCTGTTGTTGTTATTATTACTTAAAAGGAGCTACTTGTGGAAGAAATCCAAAGTACACAACTCCTGTTTTCCAGCAGGTTCTGTGTTGGTTGCCTGGTTGGTTTTGATTTTTATTGTTTATCTGATTCTACGGCTAAAAATAGACATGAGGGACTGGGAATCAGAAACTCCAGCCTTCCTTATGCCACAGGCTTGTTAGTCTTGGCTGAATCTCTTAGGTGAAATCCATTGAAAGCAGTTTTTAAACTTGAATGCTCAAGGAAAGGACTTTTGTTTGATCAACGTCTGGATACTCTTTCTCCAGAGAAAGCTGAGCAGAGTTTGTACCAGTGAGGCTGTCTGTGAGGCTCTTGGGACCCCCCTCGAGGCTGGGTGATAGGGCTAGGAGTCCACACACAGCCAGCAGGCAGCCTTGGGAGAGGAAAGTTCGTGTCCTTACAAACAATCTGATGGGTGAATGGATGGATGTTAACGCCTTTGAAATGGGGTTTAATGTCCCTGCTGGCTTTGGGCAGTGGGTTTGCTGCAGAGCCCAGAGAGCTTGGCTCCTGAATCAGGGATTCAGACCTTCAGATGAAGGGTCTGCACAAGCCTGAGTTTCTGAACTTTGGGGTAAAATAGTACGTTCAAGGGGGGGGGTGTGGTAGGTGGTTCTGGAAGCCTGTACTTTCCCTGTACCTCAGCCAGTGGGGAAAGGAAGAGGGCAACATTCGGCCAGGAGTTCAGGATAAAAGGAGGCTGCGCCCTCCCAAACCTCGAGAGAACAAACCCCGCGGGTGTGTGCCCCAGTGGACTCTCTCCCTTTATTCGAATAATGTTGCAAGACTCCTCTGTCTGCTTTTTGGGCACAAAGCTCTGAAATTTGTGGATTTTCCCGATGCTTGCAAAGGGTTGGGTCTCCCTGTCTGCCCTCTCCCTCTGTTCTGCTGCCCCAAAGGTGTTTCTCTGCCAGAAAAACACAACCCCAATGTGTTTTACATCAGCTGGAGAACAAGAGTTCAGCACCTCTTATGTGTGTGCTAGAGAAAGGTGAAGGAGGAGGGTTTGGAGGTGAGCAGAAAAGCAAGAGAGCATAAATGATGTGGATGAGTTGCTTATTGTTGAAATGCCGGTCCCTGCACTTCTTCAGTGGAAATTACTATTTTCTAGATGGAGAAGCAACCAGTAGCTTGACTTCATTACAAATGCCAAAAAACATTACTCATGCTAGCAAAAGAGTTTTCTGTTCTGTCGGGTTTTTTTCTCTTCAAAACCTCAGAACCTGTTACTGTTTCCAGGAACAGCTTGGAAATGTGAATTTAATACTTTTTTATTTTTAATTTTTTTTTTTTTTTTAAGTAGGAAAAACAAACAAACCCTGATTTCATTTTCTGTTAAAATGCAACAGTATGGATCCTTTTGTGGATTCTCCATGATGTTTGCAGTTCCACTGGGGATGGAGCAGCAGGCACAGTAAACCATGTGCCCCAAGTTCTGTACTTGCAGAGGTGCTGAGGTGGTGGGTTAGTGTTCTTTTGGCTCAAAGGGACGTCTGTGTCTGTGCTTCTTCCATTTGACATCATTAATTCCAACAGTGCCCACTCTCAGGGTTGAACAGCTGCCAGTGCACCTGTACAGAAAGCCCTGGAAGCAGCTTGCATGTTTTTAGTACACATTTTAGCAAAAATCTAAACATTACAAGGACTTCAAGTGAGCTTTTCACATGCTGAAGAAGATCTGACTGAGTAAACAGCTGGGTTTTGTCTTACTAGAAACTGTCATTTCCCCCCTTATTAGATGTTCTTCCCAGTGGTTCATGTGTCTTAGCACAGGTCTCTTCTGACTCTAGCATAAGTGTTAAATTCGTCACTGCTCTTCCTTTGATAGTGGCCATTATCAGAAAAACCTTGGACTCTTTCTCTGCAGGGGACATATTTCAGGTGCATGGATCAGGGGACGTAAGGAATGACATCTTGACTGAGAATTGAGTGGCAAATGGGGTTTCTGGCCAGGGAAAGGGAACCAGACACAGGGAGGTGGGGGGGCTTGGTGCTTGCAAAGCTCCTCAGTGCACAGAGACTGGCTGCAGGCAGGTTCCCTGTGCAGCAACAGCAGAGGTGAGGGTAAGAGCAAGAGTCACAAGACTCTTTCCATGACAACATGGAAATTTTATGTTTTCCTGGACTTGGCTTGTGTGGGACTTCATCCAGGGAATGGTTGGGAAAAATGAGAAACACTGAAATCCCAGGGGTGTCCCATTAACTCAGCAATTAGGGGTGATCTGAAGAGTTTTTCTGCCATGTGTAGAAATCATGAAAGGCCACAGGTGGTTGAAAGGGCTACAAGATGCAACACAGTGACCAGACCCAACTGTACCTGTGAGGTTGATCCCCGTGAAAGCACTCCCAAGGCTTAGGGCTGACGATCACCACAGTGAGAAAGGTCTGGGGGCTCCTGTCTTGTCGCAGGACACTACTTCTTCTTCTCCTTCCTCTCCTGAATGACTGAATCCTCTCCTGACTTCCCCTCCTTCTCTCTTTCTCTTCTCTTACTCTGCTTCTTCCACTTGCCTTCTTCTGCCCCTCCCTCTCTTCTCTCTCTTCTCTTGTGAACCTGATATCACTTATCTTCCTTGCTCACTGTCTCTCCTTCCTTCGATCCTTTTCTTTCTCACTCTCCCTTCTTGCTCTCCCCCTTTTTCTCCTGCCTCGCTCACCCCCTTCCTCCTCTCCTGTCCTCTTGCTGCATGCTCCACTCTGTCTCGGTCTCCTTGTCTTTCTTGCTTCACTGTCTCTCTCTCCCCTTCTTTTTGCTCTCATTACAGATGATGTTCTGGCCCCCCCATTGCCTCTCTGCTCTGCCCATGCTCTCTCCTCCCCTTCTCTCCTGCTCTCTGATTGCCTCCCACCTTTTCCTGCTGCTCTTCCCTCTGCTCTGCCCCCTCTGCCTCCTTCTTGACTCTCTCCTTTGGCCCTGTGTCTCCTTCTCTTCTCTTCCTGCTTACTTCCTCTTTCTTCTGCTGCTTTTCTGCTCCCTTGTCTTTCTTGCCACCCCCTTTTCTCCTCTTTTTGATTCCGTTCTCTTCTGCCTCTCTGGACCTCCCTTCCCTTGTTCCCCCACTCCCCTCTCTACTCTTGACTTCTTGACTCCTCCTCTCCCTCTCTGCTCTGTCATTTTTCCCCTTGCTGCCCCCTTCTCCTCTGTTTCTTTGTCTCTTCCTGTCTTTTGCTCCTTCTTCCTCCTCCCCTCACTCTCTCTGTGCCTCTTCTTCCACCATGTTTGCCTTGACCTCTTCTTTCCTTGTGTCCTTTGCTCCTCTCCCCTTCTGTGACCACTCTCTGCCATGTCTCTCTCCTGCTCCTTCTTGCTGCTTCTCCCCTGCCTCTCTCCCTCTTCTTTCTGCTCCCTCCTTCTGCTTTTCTCTTCTCCCTTTCTGATCTCCCCCCCCTCTCCCTCTCCCCTGCCTTGGGGGATCCTCTGCTCCTTGACTTGATTTCCCTGCCTCTTTTCATTCCTCCCTCTCATCTTCTCCCTCCACCACTCTTTGACCCCTTCCTTTCTCTGAATTTGACCACTGCTTCTACCTTCCTTGATGCTTCTGTCTCGCTCCTGATGTGTCCCTTCTGCTTCCTCGCCCCGGCTCTCCGCTCTTCCTCGTATTCCTCTCTCTATTCCTCTCATCTTGATCTTCTTCCTTCCCTCTTTTGTCCCGCCCTTTTTCCCCCTGCTTGATGTTGCTGACGTCCTCTTCCTTTTTATCATTCTCTCTGTGCCCTTCCCCCTTCTCCTCTGTTGCGTCCTCTCCTTGCTCCTTCCCTCCTCTGCCCCCATCTCTCTTTTCCTTCGCTCTCTTCCTTCCCCCTCCTTCCCCCTCCCCCACCTTCCCCCTTTGCTTGCCTCTCCTCCCTTTGCTTTTCTCTCTTGGTTTCTTTCTGCCCTGGTCTTCTCTTCTGCTCTCTGGCCTGCCCTTTGCTTTTCCCTCCTCCTTTCCCTGATGACTTTCTGACCTGTCCCCTCCCCCTCCTTTCATTTTGCTCTCTCCTTTTCCTGTCTTTCTCTCTCCTTGGTTCTTGCCTCCTTTCCTCCCTCCCCTCTCTTCTTTTGTCCCTCTCGCATCCCTTGTACCCCTTTGCACTTGTGACCGTCGTCCTTCCCCTCTCCTCTCTCCTTTCTCCTCGACTTTCTTCTCCTCTTACTGCCTGGTGGTTCCCCCCACCTGATCCCCCTTCTGCTGTCTTCCTGCCTCTCTCCCCCCTTCCCTCCCCCTGCTCCTCTTTTTTCTCTTCTTCCCTTCTCTTTTCTTGCTGCTCCTCTGTTCTATCCTTTCTCCTGAGTGGCTTTTCCCTCCCCCTCTCTCTCCTTTCCCGCCTTTTCTGCCTGTGCTCTGCCTTCTCTATTGCCTGTCCTTTGTTTTGATCACCCATGAACTGCTCCTCTCTCTCCCCACTCCCTTCCCTTTTGCCCTGCCCCTTGCTCTTCCTGTGGTCTCTTTCCTCCTTTTCCCCTCTTCTGTCCTGCGGTCTGCCCCTCTCCTCCGTGACTGTCTTCCTGTCTCGTCTCTTCCTCCCCCTCTGTTTTCTTTCCTCTCTGCTTGTGACTCTCCCTCTGTCTCTATGTCCCCTCTGCTTCTCTATCCCGTGACTTGCTGATCTTTTGCTTGATCCCTTGTCCCCCGCCTCTGTTCTGTCTTGCTCTTGCCCTTGTCCTTCCCTCTTGCCCCTTGCCTCTCTCCCCTCTTCTCGCTCTTTCTTTCTCTTTCTTCTCCCTGACTCTCTGCCTTCTTTGCCTGCCTTCCTCCCTTTCTTCCCCCTCCCTCCTTTTTCCCCTGCACCCTCTTTCTTATCCTCCTGCTCCCCCTTCCTTTCGCTCCCCCCTCTGTGTCTTTTCCACCTTCCTCCCCGTCTCCTCCTCTGACTTCGCTGATTGCTTGCTGCCCTCCTTCTGATCCCCACCTTCTCTCTGTTCTTCTTGTTCCTTTCTGCTTCTGCTGCTCCCTCACTTGCTTCCCTGCCCGTCCTCTCTCCTCCCTCCTCCCCCTCTCGTCGGCCTGCTGCTCTTCTCTCTCTCTGTGAAATCCTCTCTCCAGCTGCTTCTTGCTTCTTCTCTCCTGCCCCCCACTTCTCTCCTTCCTGCCCCCATGTCATTCTTCTCTTGCCACCCCTTCTGCTGCCTGCTTGCCACTGCCTCCCCCCTCTCTTCCCTCTTCTGCTACTCTTTTGCTCCTCTCCCATTGTGCTTTTATCTTCGCTCTCTTCTGTTTCTCTTGCTTCTCTCCTGTCTCCCTCGGTTCCGCTCTGTTGTTACTCATACCCGATTTTCCTCTTTGCCATCCCTCCACCTGACTGCTTTTTGGTGCTCCTCCCTCTGATGACCCACTTTCTCGCTCTCCTACTTGTCTTGCTTTCTTTCTTGTCTGCCCTTCCTCTGCGACCTTGTACTTTGCCCCTCTGAACACCCTGACCTTCCCCTCGTTTCCCCTCCTCTGTACTCTTCATCTCCTCTCTCTCTCTCCTATCCACTGGCTGTTGCTCTCCTCTGCCCCTCCCCCCTCCTTCAGTTTGTCACTCATGTTGCCCTTTCTTCGTCCTTGGCTCCCTCACTTCCTTCTTCCCCTCTGCTTCTCCTTTTCTATTTGCTGCCTCTTTTCCCTCCTGCTCTTTGTCTCCTTTGGTCTGTCTCTCTGCTCTCTGTTCTCTCCCTCCCTCTGTGACCTCTCTCTGCTCTTCTTCCCTCCTTTCTCTTGCTTCTTGCCTCTTGTTTTGTTCCTTGCCCTCCTTCTGACTGATCTCCTCTTCTTCTGTTCTTGTTCTGCTCTCTCCCTGCTCCCCTGTTGTCTTTTCTTCCCTTCTCCCGGTCTCTCCCCCTCTGACTCTGATGTCTCTCCTCTCCCTTTCTCTTCCTTCTATCCTTTCTTCTCTTTGTTACTCCCTTTATGATCTCTTTCCTCTTTTGTGCTGCCTTCCTCCTCTCCTTGGACTTTGCACCGCTTCCACCTCTCTGATGCCTTTCCACTGCTGCTCTCGTGGCCCTTCTTCTCTGTTCTCAATCCCTTCTCCCTTCCTCTTGAGTCTCTTCTCTTTCTCCCCTGCCTCTGACTGCTCCCTCTGCCTTTGCTTCTGACTTGTCTATCTGTGCTCCTTGGCCCCTGCCCTCCTCTCCCCTCCCACCTCTCCTCTGCTCCATCCCCTTTTTCTCCTTTTGCCTATTTTTTTGCTTGCTGGCTTTCACCCTGTTCCCTCCTTTGTGCCTACCTCCCACTCTCCTCTGCTGCCCCCTCTTCTCTTGCTTTCTGTTCATCCCCTGCCCTGTCCCTCCCTCTCTCCCTCCCCTGATGCCTGCTCTCTCTGCTCTCCCTTTCCCTGGACCTCTTTTCCTCTTCTGACTCCTCTGCATGCCTCCTCTTTCTTTTCTGTGCTTCTTCTGACACGCCCCTTCCCTTGCTCTGCCCTCCTCTCCCCTCCCTGCCGCCTTGTCCTCTCTTGCCTCCCCTGACTTACCCTCTTTATCTCTCCCCTGCCCTCTCTTTTTTCTCCCCTTGCACCTTCTGCTGACTCTTTCTTTGTTCCTTCTCCCTGTGCCTCTTTTCCCTGTCCCTCCCCCCCGCTGATTTGTTCCTCTTCTCTTCTCCTCCCCTTCTGATTCCCCTGCTCTCTCCTCTCTCTTCTCCATGCCCTCCCTGATCTGTGTTCCCCTTTCTCCCCCTCTTCATCTTTCCTTCTCCTCTGCCTCTTTCTGCTGCCCTCTTTCCTCTCTTTCTGCCGTTTTAACTTGGCTCTTTCTTCTTCCTCTTCTGTTTGCTCTTCTGATGCGCCCTCTGCTGAACCTTGTCTCTCCTTCGGCTTGCTGACGCTCTTCCTGCTGCCTTCCCTCCTCCCTTCTTTCCTTGCTCCTTTCTTGACCCTCGTTTTGCTCCTCCTTCTCCTCTGTTTATTGCTTCTGACTGCCTTTCTTCTTGATTGCCCTCTCTCTCCTCCTGCCCTCTCTCCCTCTCTCTTCTCCGAGCTGATTCTCTCTCCATCCCTGTCTGCTTGCTGCCCTGTCCCCCTCCGCCTTGTTGTTGTTCCTCTTCTCCCCTTTGCTCACCTCCTGCCCTTTCTCTTGGCCGCTTGTTCCTTCCCTCCTGACTTGACTCTGGCTCTTTCTTGCTGTCTCTGACCTACTTCTCTTGCCTTTGCTGCCGCCTCTTGCCTCCCTCTTGTTGATCTTCTCCTCTATTCTCTGACTTGTTCCTGACCCTGCTCCTCTCTTCTCTCTCCTGTGATTTTCTCCCTTCTCGCATCCTTCCCTGCCTGCCCCCTGTTTTGATCTTCCTCTCTTGTCCTCTTCTTCTGGCCCTGACCATCTTTCTTCCTCTCCTCCCTCCCTGCCTTCTTCTTCTCTCCCTCCCTGACTTCTGACTGACTCCTCTGCTGCTCCTCCTCCTGCTTTCTTTTCTTGGGCTTCTTGGCTCTCCGGCCCCTCTCCCTCCCCCCCTCCTTCTCTTTCTCCCTCTCCTGACCCCTCCCTGTTCTCTCTCTTTGTTCTTTGGATCTCTGATTTCTCCCTCCCTTCTTTTTCTGCCTTCCTTCCCTCTGCTGCCTCTCTGCCTCTTCCAACTCTCCACCTGGCCTTTGACTTTGCTTATGTTCCCCTCCTTCCCCTCTCCCCCCTTCCCCCTGCTCCTGTCCTCCCCTTGCCCTTCTCTCCTGTCCTTCTTTGGTTGTCCATTGCTCTCCCTCTTGCTCTCTCCTTTCCTCTGTTCTCTCCTCCCTCCCTCCTTTTATCTGAACGGCTTTCCCTCACTGGCTTCTTCCTTCTGCCTTTCTCCTGCTGCTTTCTGCTTGCCTCTTCCCCTCTTCTTGCCTGACTCTGCTCTCCTGTACTCCCCCCCCTTCTTCCTCTGACCCGTCCCGCTTCTGGTGAGTTCCTGCTTTTCTGTGTTGGACCCCCTGGGCCTTGACTCTTCATGTGCTCCCCCCTCACTGCTCTTCCTCCCCTGCTCTGTCTGTCCTTCTCTCTTTTCCCGACCTGTTCCTTTCCTCCTCCTTCCTTCTTTGCTCTTCACTCTCTCCTCCCTCTCTGTTCTCTCCCTCTTCTGCTCCTCCCTTCCTCCTTCCTTTCCTGCTCTCCTCTCTGCTCGTTCCTCTCCTCTCCCTCTTCTTGCTTTCTCCTGCTGCCGTCCGCTGCTCTTGCTCTTCTTTTCTGTCCTTTCTTTGTCTGTGACCTTCCTCTCTTGCCTGACCTCCTTCCCCCTTTCTCCTGACTCTGCTGTTCCTTTCTCCTATCTGACTGTCCTTCCTCTCCTCCTCCTTCTGGACTGTCTGCTTCCCTCCCTGACTCATTGACGCCCCCCCTTGCTCTTCCCCTCTGGTTCCTCGGTTCGCCCTTTCATCCTTCCTGATTGTCTGCTTCTTCTTCCTGTTCTCACTCGCTCCTCATGCTCTTCCTCTCTGCCCCTCCTCCCTTACTCTCCTCTTCCCTTTCTTCTCTACTCATGTCTCTGCCCTCCCTTCCGCTCTCCCCCTTCTTCCTCTCCTGCATCGTTTCGTACTCCCTTGCCCTGCCCCCTGTCTCCTCTGTCTCTTCGACACCCTCCCCCCTCCCCTCCTCCGCTCTCGCCCCCTCTCTGACTCACCTTCTCCCTCCTTGGCCCTTCTCTCCCCCTCGTTCTTCCCCCTGCCCTGCTCCTTCCTGACTGTGCCTCCTCTCCTGCCTCCTTCCCCCTGTTCTCTATTCTGTCTTCCCTCTTCTCCCTCCCCCCTTCTGCCCATCTCTTGACTTTTCTTCCTCTCTCTTGCTATGAAATTGTCCTCTTTCCTGGACCTCCCCCTGCTTATCCCTGCTCTCCCCTCCCTCCTCCTGCTCTTGACTCTGACTTTTCATTGCTCTTCTCCCTTTGACTCATTGACCTGCCTTGCCGCCTCTTTCTGATCCTTCTCCCCTGCACCTGCCTTGCCTGATCTTCTTCCTTGACCTCTGCCTCTTCCCTCCCCCCTCCCTCATCTCTTTCCTACTTTCCTTTCCTCTCCCTCATCTTTGTCCTCCTCTGTGCCTGTCTCTTGCCCCCATGACCCTCTCCTGGCTCTTCTCTCTGCCGGTTTTTTTTTTTTTCCTTTCTGCTCTGCTTTCTGACTTTTGACCTGCTACCTGAACCTATACCTGTCTGGCCTTCCCCTGTCCCCTTGTGGTCCTTTGTTTTCTCCCTGTTTCTTCCTGATCTTCTTTCCTTTTGCCTGCTCTTCCCCCTTCCCTCCCACTTGTGTCCTCTTCTCTCCTGCTTGACTCTGTGTCTGTTTCTCCTTTTCTGCTCTCTTTTGCTCCTTTGCCTCCTGCCCTTTTTGCCTCTGTTTTTCTCTTTTCTTTTTCTTTCCTTTGTTCCCTCTTTCCTGACTCACCTTTCACGCTCTGGATCTTGTTCATTCTTTTCTTCTGACCTTCTCTCCCTTTCTCCCTCCTCTCCTTCTCATGCTGCTTTTCCTTCTTGCTCCCTCCCTCCTTCTGTCTCTTCTCCCCTCTGTCTTCTCTCCCATCTGTCTCTTTTTCTACTCTTTTCCTTTTGCTTCCTTGCTCTCCCCCTTCCCTCTCTCTTGCTTTTCTCCTGCCCTCTACCTCTCCTTCTTCTAGTCTTCTCTCCCCATCCTCCGTCACTCTGGTCTGTCTCTTCTTCTCCTTCCCCCTTACCCTCCCTCCCTCTGCTTCTTCTCTCCCCTGTCTGAACCTTTCTGCCTTCTTCCCTTTTGCTCCCCTCTGTGCGCTCCCCCTCTTTGCTTCTGAACCTGCCCTTGACCCTTTTGCTTGTCTTTTTCACTCTCTCTTTCCACCCCCTGCCTGTTCTTCGTGCCTCTTCCCCTCCTGTCTCCTCTGCTGTTCTCCCTCTTGCCATGCCCTTCTGTCTTCTCCTCCTTCTCCTTTTGCTCGCTGATTTGACCCTTCCTGTAGTGTCTCCTTCTCTCTTTCTTGCCCTCTCTTTGCTGAACCTCTCTCGTGGCTCTCTTTGCTCACTCTTGTTCTCTCTCCTCTCTCCATCTTGCCACCTTTGCTCTTGAACTCCCTGTTTTTCCACTCCTGCTCTTTGCCTCTCTTGTCCTCTTCCGCTCTCACCCTCTCTCCTTGCTCCTTGTCTCCTCCTCTCTTTTGCCTGCTTCTCTTTGCTCTGCCCTTCTTCCTTCCTCCCCCTTCTCCCACACTCTTCTCTTCTTCCTGCCTTACCCTCTCTCTGAACCTGCCTCACCTTTCTTGATCCTCCCTCTGCTTGCTGTTCTTTGACTTCTCTCCCTTCTTGCCTCTGACTTTTTTCTCTCCTGACCCCCCTCTGTGCTTCTCCTCTGGCTTTTCTTGCTTTTGTCTTTTCTTGTTGCCCGTCCTTTCCTTTCCCTTTCCTCTCTTGCCTGCCTGACCTGTTCTGCTCCCTCTCTTCTCCTGGTCATCTCTCCCCTCTCTCTCTTCTTTGCCCTGCCTTCTCTCATGCCTTCCCTCCTTCTGTCTGCCTCCTCCCTCCTTTCCTCCTCTCTGACTCTCCCTCTACCCTGGTGTCACCTCCTTCCCCTGCTCCTTCTTCTCTCTCTTTTGTCCTTCTCACTGTGCTTCTTCTCTTCTATCCCTCTCTGCCCCTTCTCCCCTCTGCTGCTCATCTTGGTCTCTCTGACTCCCCCTCCCTCTCTTTTCGCCCTGCTCCCTCCACCTTCAGCTCCTGTTTCTCTGTCCTTCTCTCTCCTCCTCCTGCCTTTACTTTCGCATGTGCTTCCTGCCTGACTGTTCTTTCCCATTCATGCTCTCCCTCCTGTTTTTTTTGATTCCTGTCTTTTCCTCCTCGCGCCCTGTTGGTCTGACTCTCCTCCCCTTCTTTCTCTTGATTTTCCCTTTTCTCCTCTCTTTGACCCCCTCTGTCCTTCCTCCTTTGGTGTGCTCTGCTTTCCTCCCTTTCTCCTGTCCCCTGCTTTGTTTTTTCTTTCCTCCCTCCTCCCTTCTCCTTTCTGCTCTGTTTTGCCCACTCCCCCCTTGACTTCTCCCCTTCTTCCTCCTTCCTGCTGACTTTTCCTTTCCCCTTCTCTTTCTCTGCCCGTCCTGTTCCACTCTGCTGTTTCATGAATGATCTGAACTTTTGTCTCCTCCTTACTTCCTCTGTCTTTCTCCGCTCTGACTCCTTGCTCCTCTTTCTTGCTTCCCTTCTCTTCTGACCCTTCTGTGACTCTTCTTTCTCTTCCTTCTCCACTGGACTACCCTCTGCTTCTTGCTTGCTTCACTTGTTCCCCTCTCCTTCGGGATTTGTGTCTTGCCTCCCTTCCTTCTCTGGCCAGTCCTTCTCCTGCTGATGCTCCCTTTGCTGCCTTGTCTGCCCTCCGGTCTCTTGGCTCCCTTCTCTTTCTTTTGCTCTCACTCTCCTATTTCTACTCTTGCTGATTGCTCCTCTGCTGTCTGCCTCTCCCCTCTTTCTTCCCCTGCCTGCTCTCCGGATCCCTTCTCTGTCCTTGCTGCCTCTCTTTCTTCTCCTTGACTCCCTCCCTTCACTCCTGACCTCCTCTCCCTCCCTCCTGCTCCCTCTGGTTCTCTTGTTGCTTCCTGTTTGGGATCCCTTGCCTGTTTTGCCTCTGTTTCTTCTCATGTCACCTTTTTCTTGCATGTTTTCTCTTTCCTCTCTGTTCCCCTCCCTTCTCTTGCCACCTCCCCTCCTTTTTTGCCTCTGCTTTTTGTTTCCATTTCTCTCTCCTGCCTCCTCTCTTTTTCTTTCATGTCTCTCCTGCTTCTTTTTGCGCTTTCTCTCCTGATTGTCCTTTTTTCCACCCCTTTGTCTCCCATTTTCTTCCCTCTTTCGATTCTTTCTTCTCTCTCTCCCCTGTCCCTTGACCTTTTCTGCTCCTGCTGTCCCCTCTTCTCTGATTTGCCCCCTGTTTCCTCCTCTTTGACCTTTCGCTCTCCCCTTCTGCCTTTCTATCTTTCTCCTCCTCCCTTCTTCTTCTGCCTGCTCCTCTCCTCCCTCCTCCCTTCTGCCCTCCCCTTCCTCTTTCTGTCTCCCCTTGTCCCCTTTATTCCCCTACCTGTTCCTCATTTTCCCCTTGTGTGCACCTCTTCTTTCTCTATCTTCTGCTCCTCTGAATCCCTCTCGTTCTCTATCCTCCCCCTCTACTTCTCCCCTGAATGTATCCTCTGTATGATCTTGCTCGTTCTGGAACTTTCCCTTACCCTGACTCGTTATCTCTTGCTTCTTGACCTTCCCTGACTCTGCTCTTCTCTTGCTCCCTCTCCTGTTCTTGCCTTTTGACCTCTCCTCCTGTCCTGGGTCTTTGTTCTGTGCTCCTTTCTGTCTTCCTTGCTTCTGTCTCTTGCACTGCCTTCGGCGTCGGTTCTCTTTCCTCCTTCTGCCCTGACCTTCGCCTCTGATTCTGCCTCCCCTGCTGATCCTGACTCTCTTGAGTGTTCATCCGCCTTTCCTCCTCTGCTCGTCTTCCTCACTCTTGTCTCCCTTTCTGTTTGCTTTGCTGATCTTCCTCCTGCTTCTTCACCTTCTTTCCTTTCTCTCTTGTCATCTTGTTATTTCTGACTTCTGACTCACATTTTGACTGCTCCTCTGCTTGTTTTTCCTGCTGAATTCCTCCTTCTACTCTGTCCACTTCATGTCTCTTCCCCTCCTGTTTCTCCCTTCCTTCTTGCCCCCTGGCTCCCTTGCCTCTTGATTCTCCTCCTGCTCCTTCATTCTTTTCCCTTTCCCCTTTCCCCTCTTTTTCTGTTCTTCTGCTGCATTGTGATTCCTCTTGCTGCTTGTTGACCTTCTTCCCCTCCCTTCTTTCCCCTGCTCTTTTTTGTTTTTTCCTTTCTCCCCTCTCCCTTCCTCTGTCTCTTCCCTGTTCTGTCTTCTTCTCTGCTTCAGCCCTGACCCTCCTGCCTTTGCATCTCCCCCTTCTTGACTCTCTCTGTTCTGCTCCCTCCTTCTGACTCTCCCTCTCCACTCCCTTCCTTCTTCTGCTCTCTCCTGCTCTGTTGCTTGCCTCTTTTCCCCCTTGCCTCCCCCTCCCTCTCTCTTTGGCGGTGTTGTTTTCCTCTTCTCTGACCTCTCTCTCTCTTGTGTCCTCCTTATCTCTCCATCCTGTCTGCCTGCTCTCTCCTCTCTCTTGCTGACCTCATGCCTCTCCCTCTGCTTTGCTCTTTTCCTCTGCTTTGACCCCCTGCTCCCCCTCTGCCTTTGCTTCTCGCTCTTGATCCTCAATCCTTTGCCCTCCCTTGCTGTGCTCCCTCTCTCCTCTGCCATTTTGTCTCCTTGCTGTCCTCTTTGCTCCTGTTTCTTTTGTTCTGCCTTTTTGCCCTGTCCTCTGTGCTGTGCTCTCTTCCTTCTGCTTCTGAGCTTCTGTCTCCTCTGTCTCCTCCCACTCCCCTGGTCCTCCCTTGTCTCTCTCTCCTCCTTGTTTGGGTTTTTGCTCGTTTCCTCTCTTCCTGCTTTGCCTGACTCCCTTCTTCCTCTCTTCCCTCTCTTTCTTCTTCCCCCTTTCTCTTCTTCTGATTGTGACCCATCTCTCCCTGCTCCCCCTTGTTAGGTTGAACTCCCTGTTCTCTCTGTGCCTGTTTTCTTCTTCCTTCTTGATCTTCTGCCCTCTCCCATCTTCTTCCTTCCCTTTTCCACAGACGTGCGTTGACAGGACCCCCCCCCCCTCTCCTGCTCCCTTCCTTGCTCCTCTCTTCCTTTCCCCCCTCTTCCTTTGCCATTTCCTGTCTTTTGTTCTCTTTTTCGCTCTCTTCTTCCTCTCTCTCCTTCTCTGTATTTGCTCCTTCTGACTTGTCCTGACTCTCTCTCTGCCCTTCTGCTTGACCCCTTCTGTGTCTTTGTTCCTCCTGTGTGTGTCCTGCTATTTGATTGCTGCCTTCTCTTTTCTTATTGCTCCTGATCTGCCTTTTTTGTCCTTCCCATGCTTCTTGGTGTTTCTCCTTTCTCCTCTCCTGTCTTTTCCCTCTTTCTGACTTGATGGCCCTGCCCCTGTTTCTCTTTTCCTCCTTCTGACCATCTGAGTCTTCTCTGACCTGCCCTTGCCCTCTTCTGCTTTTTTCTGCCCTGAGGGGATCTGATGCCCCTCCGCTTTGTCTTCTTCTGACCCCTCTTTCTTCTTGCTGCTTGTGTTGATTTTTCCTCCTGCATTGGACTGTTTTGTTTCCCATTTGAATTCTCATCGATTTCTCTTGTATTGCCTGTTTCTTGCCTTTCTTCTGCTCTTGATGTCTCCTCTCTCCCTCCCCCCCTCTCCCTTTCTCTGTGTTTCTTTTTTTGTCTTTGTTTGTTCCCTTTCCTGCCTGGGCTTTGCCCTCTCCTCTCCCTCTGTCTCTCCTCTTTGATGTTCTTTGTTTTGCTCTCTCTCCTTGCCTGCTCTTCCCTCCTCCTGCTTTGTTGTTTCCGGTCTTTCCCTTCCATCTGCTCTGTGTCCTCTCCTGGTCTTCTGCTCTCTTGTTTTCCTCTGCTTCTGCCTCTCTCCTTGGATGTGTTGTCTCTCTTTCCTCCTGTGCTCTCTCCTGCTCTGTTTGTGAATCACTGCTCCTTTCCTGAGCCCTTGTCCCCTCACTTCCCCCCTTCTGCTTTTCACATTTCTTTTTTTTTCTCTCTCTCTCTCTCTTTGCTTCACTGTCCTGTGCACCTCTCTCATCTCCTCTGCTCTCCCCTCCATCTCTCCTTTTGTTTTTTGTTTCTGTCTCCTGTGACTTTCCTGTTTGCCACTCCTCTTGGCGTCCACTCTGCCTCCCCTCCTCCTCTCTCATCTCCTCCTCTTCTCTCATCTCTGTTCTTCTGCTTCCTCTCTCTTTTTTGTTTACCTTCCCCTCGCTCTTCATCTTTCTTGTCTCTTTCCTCTCTCTCTTATTCATTCTTGTGCTGACTTCTTCTTACCCCTTTTCTTTCCCCACTCCTTTGCTGAACTCTTTGATTTTGCTTTGCTTCCTCTCTCCCTCTTCTCCGTTGATTCACCTGCTGTTTGTCCTCCTTGAACAGGTTGACTCTGTTGCTCCCTTCTCTCTCTCCCTTTACTCCCTTTCTTGCTGTTCTGTGACATTGCTTTCCTGCCTCTCCTCACTGTCTTCTCTTTTTTGTTTATTTCTGATGTGTCTCTTTGCCTCTGTTTGCTTTTTGTTTACTGTTTTTTCTTCCCTTTCCTTCTGACTGTCTTTTTCTTTTTCTCTTGCTCTCTCCTGGCTTCTTCTTGCTGTCTCTCCTTTCCCATTCCCCTCCTGTTTGTCTTCTGCTGCTGCCCTCTCTCCTCCTCTTCTTGCCTTTTACCCCTCCTTGTTGCTTTACTTCTTCTTTTCCCTTCTCTCCTGCTTTCTGGCCCTTTCTCTTATTGCTTCTTTGTTTCACTTGCCCTTCTCCTTTGATCCCTTCCTTTTTTTGCTTTCTGCCTTCTTCTTGGCTGTCTTCTCTGTCTTTCTTTCTCCCTCTTGTGTTTGTCCCTCTCTTTGAGTTCTTCTGCCTCTCCCCCTTCCTTTTCTCCGCTTTTCTTGTCTTCCCCTTGGCCTTTGACCCACCTCTGTGCCCTCTTCCTCTTCCCTCTCTCCCTTCTCTTGATTCTTCTTGCTGACCTCTCTGCGGCCTGCTTCTCTCTTGTGTGATCTCTGATCCTGCTGTTCCTCTTTTCCTTTTTTTCCTCCTCTCTCCTGGCTGTCTTTATCTGTATTCTTCTGATCCCCTTTCTTCCCTCTTCCCTCCTGACTACCTCTGTGCCTCCTCTTGCTTTGCCTATTCTTTCCCTTTGCCCCCTCCTTTGTCTCTTTTTTCCCTTCTGCTCCTCCCTGACTGCCCCTGTGTCCCCCTTCTCTGTCCCCTCCTCTTCTTTTCTTGTCTCTGCTTCCCTGCTCCCCCTCCATTCCTCTCTTTGACTTTTCCTGTCTTTGTTTTTTTTTTCTGTTGCTTTTTCTGATTCTACTTTTCTGGACTGATCTCCTTCTCTCTGATTCTCTTGGCTTTTCTTTGATGTTCTCTCCGCTTCTCCCCCCTGTCTCTCGTTCTTGTCTTTGTCCTTTCTCTGCTCTTCTCTGTCTTGCCTTTCTTTGCCCTGGCTTTCTTTCTTCTCCTCCTTCTTCCTACTCCCTTTCCCTGCCTCCTCTTCCTTATGACTTGTGTGGCTCTGCTTTTCCTTACTTGCCCTGACGCTTATAGTCCCTCTCCTTTCTTTCCTTACTGCTCTCCTTGTGCCTTTGTCTGTTTTTTGCCCCTGCCCTCCCCTTTCCCACTTCCTTGCTCTTTTGCTCCTCTCTTCCCTTCTCCTCGGTTTTTCTTTCCCTGACCTGTCTTCCCTTTCTCCTTGTTCCCATCTCATCTATTTGACTTTCTCTGTTTCTCCCCATCTTGCCTTCCTCTTTGCTGAGTCCCTCTCTGCCTCTGACTCTGACTCTGTTTCCCTCCTCTTTTGTGCCTTCTACTTTGTTTGTTTTATCCTTCCTTTTGCTTCCTTCCTGTGGTCTTTGCTCCCCTGTCTCTTGAACTTTGACTTGTCCTGCTCTGCTTCTCCTTTGTTTCTTTGCTCTTTGCTTTCTCTTCTCCCCTCTTCGTCTCTCTTGACTGCTTTCCCTCCTGTTTGTCACTCTTCCTGCTTCCCTTGCTTCCTCCTGTGATCTGCTCCCTCCTCTCCTCCTCCCTCTCTGCAATCTTTGTCTTTCTTCCCTTTGGCTGCTTCTGCTCTCTCTTGCTCTTGCTTTGCTTTATTTCCTGACTACCTGTTTCTCTGTTGCCCCTTCTTCCCTTTTCGGCCTTCCTTTCCTCTCCTCTCTGTTCTGTTGTTTCCTTTCTGCTCTCTTTTTTTTTACTTTTTGACTTCCTTCTGACCTAGGACCCTCCTTGACTTCCTTCTCTGCTGATCCTCCTGTGACTCTGATTTTGATCTCTCTTTGCCTCTTTTGGCTTTTCTCCCTCCATTTCTGACTCCTTTTCTTCTCTGATCCCTCTTTGATTCTGTCCTCTTTTTTTTCACCTCTTGCTGATTTTGACCTCTCTTTCTTTTTCCTCTGTTCTCTCCTTCTTCCTGATTCCTTCCCTGACCTACTGCTGCTGATTTCTTCTTCTTTTCTTTCTTCCCTGCTTCCTGACCCCCACTCCCTGCTTGGACCACTCTTTTTGCTTCCCTTCTGACGTGTCTCGGCTTTTTCTTCTGCTCCTCTTCCTTCTCCTTGTTTGATTTCTCTCCCTTGTTGTCTTACTCCCTTCCTCCTGCTTTCTTACTCCTCTCTGGTGCCATTCTGCCTTCTCTCTCCCCCTGCCTGTGTTACTTCTGCCTTTTTTCCTCGTCCTCCCTTTTGTTCTTGACTCTTGCTGCTGCTGCTCTCTTGGCTGGCCTTTTTTCTCTCTCCTCTTGCTTTGTCTTCTAGACTGCCTCGTTCCCCTGTCTACTTCTCTGCCCTCTTGTTTGTTTCCGTTCTCCCCCTGCCTCGTTTCTTTCCTGTTTCCCCTTCTCCCTGACTCTTCCTCCTCTCTGCTCCTGTTTTCCCTCTTCTCACTTGCTGTTATTCCCTCCCTTCCACCCGTCTCTCCTCCTGTTTCCTCCTCTTCCCCCATTTGCTTTTGCCTTACTTGCTCTCACTTTTGCCCTTCTCCTTGACCTTCGGCCCTCCCCTTGTCTTCTTGATCTTCCTCTTGCCCCCCCCCCTTTTTTTGTCCTGGTCTTCCCTTGTTCACCTCCTGCTGCTCTGCTGCCTCCTGCTTCTCCTCTCCTGTGTCTTTTGCCTGCTCCTTGTTCCTTCCCTCGCTCTCTCTGGTTCTGCTTCTTCTCCTCTCTCTCTCCCCTCTGCTCCATGATTCCCTGACCCCTTTCTACCTCCCTCTTTCTGACATTTCTTCTTGCTCCTCCTGTCTTCCTCTCCTTTTCTGCCCCTCCTCTTCCTTTTTCTGTGCCCTTCCTCGTTGTGTTCTCTCTACCCCTCTTCCCCTTCTGCCTTGCTTGACGTTTGCGCCTGCTCTCCTGCTCCTCCTTTCTGTGCCCTCCTCTGCTTCTTTTTTTGTCATGTCTTCCTCTGCTCCTCGTGTCTGATTTGCCTCTCTCCCTTTCATCTCTGTCCCTTCCTCTGTCCCCTTCTATTCTTTACACTCTTCCTCTGACTCCTCCTCTCTCTGTTGTTTTGTGTCCCACACTGCCCCCCTTCCTATGCCCCTCTGCCCTTTATTGACCATTTCTTCCTCCCTGCCTTTCTCCCCTTGCTTCCTCTTTCCCTGCTTCCTCCTTCTCTTCCTGCCGGCTTTTCCACTTCTGTCCGCCCTCTGGCCCATTTTCCTCTACCCCTCCCTGCTCCCTCCTCCTGATCTCTTCTTCCTCCTCCCTGCTTTGTTTCCTTCCTTTCTTGCTCTGCTTTCTTCCTCTCTCTCTCTTGTCTTTACCTCTTCTTCTGTGCTTTGATCTCTCCCCTTTTTTCTCTGCTGCATCTCTCTCTGCCCTGACTGATGCTTTTCCTGCGTTGCCTCCCTTCTTGCCTCTCTGTCTCCTTCCACCTCTCCCCTCTCATCTGTCTGCCCACTGCTCTTTCTCTCCCCCCCTCCCTCTGTTGCTGCTGGCTTTTGCTTTTCTCTTCCCCCCTTCTTCTGCTTTCTTCTATTTGCTCCGATTCTCTGCTAGTGCCTGAACTCTCTTTTCCCTTCCTTCTCTTGCTCTTTCCTGCTCCTGACCCTCCTTTTCTTCTTTATTTCCTTGTTCTTTTGCTCCTGTCTCCTTCTCTCTGTGCTGTTCTCTCTTTCTTTTGCCTGCCTGTGCTGCTCTTTCTTTTCTCTTTGTCCCTCCCCTCCTTTGCCTCTCCTTTCTTGTCTTTCTTTCTCTCCCCCCTGCTCCCCTTTCTCTTCTTTTTTGCCTTCCTGCTCAGTCTTTCCTTCTCCCCTCTCTGTCTCTCCTCCCCTCTCTCCCCCCTGGTGCTTCTTGTGTTGCTCTCTTTTTTGTTCTGCTGATCTCTGCTCTCTTCTCTCACTCTTGCTCTCTTCTCTCTCTCCCTCTCTCCTTTCTCTTTACTCTCTTCTCTCTCTCCTCCTGAAAGGGGCACCCCACCCTCCCTCTCTGCCCTTGTCATTCGTCTCTCTTCCCCTTGTCCTTTTGCCTGCTCTCTCTCTGCTCTTTCTCTTCTCGACTTGACCCCCCTTCTTTTCTCCTCTGTCT
Source organism: Certhia americana (assembly GCA_018697195.1). Classification (NCBI taxonomy): domain Eukaryota; kingdom Metazoa; phylum Chordata; class Aves; order Passeriformes; family Certhiidae; genus Certhia; species Certhia americana. The sequence goes on along the minus strand of CM031879.1, from coordinate 51,717,930 downwards.
TTCCCCTGCCTCTTCCCTTGTCCTTGTTGTCCTCCATTTTCCTCTTCTGCCTATCCTCTCCCTCTGCTCCCTCTCTGTTTTTGTCCCCCTGCTCTTCTTGCTCTCCTGGCTTGACTCCCTTTTCTTTGATCTCTGCTCACCCCTGTCTGCTCTCTCTCTTCTCCTCCCTTTGAACTCTTTCTGTGCTCTTGTTTTCTTGGTCTGTGCTGGTTGTGTCCTGCGCTTCCTTGTGTTGTCCTCCCTTCTGCTCCCTCTCCCTGCCCCTGCATCATTCTCTTCCTTTTGTTCTCCTTCTTGCTCCTACTTCTCTTCTCTCTCTGCCATCTTGTCTCTTTCCCTTCCTCCTGTGTCTTCTCTCCCCCCTCTTTCCCCCTCTTCCTGCCTCCCTCTCCTCTCCCCTCACCTCTCTCTCGCTGCTGCCTTGGCCCTTTGTCCTGATGTTCTTTTGACTCCCCTGACTCCCCCCTGCTCCCTTCCCTTCCTCCCTCTGCATTCCTCTCCTTTCTGTTGCTCTCTTCTACCTTGCTTCTGCTCTTGTCCTCTGTGCTGCCTCTTTCTTGTCCCTTTGATGCTTCCTTCTTTTTTTCTGTTCTTGCTGCTCTTTCTTTCTCCTTTCTTGACACTCCTGTTTTTTCTCCTCTTCCTTTCCTCGGCTTCTTTCTCTCTTCTTCTCTCCTTGTCTTCTTTTGCTTTCCTTCCCTCTTGACTCTCTTGCTTGCTGTTCTCTAGCTTCTCCTCCTCTTTCTGACCTTTTCTTTCGCTGGTCTGCTTCTCATCCTTCTCCTCTCCCTCTGCTCCTGCCCCCCTGAAATCTTCCTTATCTCTTTACTTTTTCTCTTGCTCTCTCTTGATCTCTTCTTCTCCTGCTGCCTTTTCTCTCCCTTTGCCTCTTATGCCTACCTTCTTCTGTTTTCTTTTTCCTCCTCTACTTGTTTCTCTTGCTCCTCTCTTTTCCTTTTGTTACTGCCCCACTTTTCTGCTCCTTTGACTCTTTTCATGCCTGATCCCGCTTTCACTGTTTCCTCTCTGTCTGCTTGGCTCTTGTCTTGACCTGCTGCTATGACTTCCCCTCCCCTGCCCCCTGTCCTTGCTCCTTTGAACTCTTTCCTCTGCTGCCTGCTTCTCGTTCCCTTTGACTTTTTCTTCCTCCTATGTCCCTTTTCCCTTTTGACCTTGCTGTTTCCCTCTTCCTGTGACTTTTGCCTGACTTGCCTTCTCCTGACTCTCCGGCTGACTGCTCTTTCTGACCCTCTGATCCTGCTCTTTTACTTCCTTCTTCTTTGGTTCTTGACTGCCTTCTTCTGCCTGCCACTGTTTTTCTCTGTGCTTTTGACCTCTTACCCCTCCCCCTCGCTGTTTCTGACCTTGCCCTTTCCTCTTCCTCTGTTGTTCATTTCTTCCCTCTTTTATTCCCTAACTTTTTCCTTGACTCTCTCTTCCTTCCCTCTTCCCCCCTCCTCATTTGGTTTTTTTTCTGACTGACTTCTGATTTCTTCTGCTTTGTGACCTGGCTTTTTAGTTGTGCCCTCTCCTCGCTTGTCTCTATTGTCCCTCACCCCTTCTGAATCTTTTCTGCCTGTTGCTCTCTTGTCTGCCTTCTTCCTCTTCTGTCTTCCTGTCATACTTCTCTCTTCTTTCTCTTTTTCTTGTGTTTTTTGACTCTCTCCCTTCTCTTGCTTTTCTTCTCTCTGCTGTCTTTCTTTGACTGTCTTGCCCTGGCTCTCTTCTGGTTTCTTGCTTCTTTTTCTGTCCTGCTCTCTCGTCTTGCCTCTTTTTGCCTTCCTCTTGACTGCTCTGCTTCTCTTCTGCCTCTGCTCCTGGTCTTTTTCTCCTCTGTTCTTTCTCCTTCCTTGAAATCTGCCCCTTCTCTGTTCTGTCTGCTTATTGTCTATTCTCGCCTGTTTTCTACTTCCCCCCTCCTGGTTGTTCCTTTGCTCCTTTGACTGCTTTCTGCCTCGCTTCTCTCATTCTCACTCCTGCTCTCCTTTCTCTCTCGTGCCCTTGTCTTTTCCCCTCTCTTTGACCCTCCCTCCCTTTTCTGCTTGCCTTCTGCTCCCCTCCCTTCTCTCTTCCTTCATTCTTCTTTGTTTGCTCCTCTCTTTTTCTTGCCTGGCTTTGTTTCTTGCTCTCACTCTTTCTCTCTTCTCCTTCCTTCTCTTTTTGTCTGTCTTCTCTCTTCTGCCCTGCTGACTTCCTTCCCTCTTTGCTTTTCTTATGCCTCTTCCTCTCTGACTTTCTTTTCCTCTTCTCTTGTCCTCCGTTCGTCCTTGTCTTCTCTCTTCTGTCCTCCATCTCCTGCCTTCTCTTCCTTCTGTCAGCACCATGGTCATGTTTCTGTTTCCTCTGGATTCCTTGCTCCTCTCCCCTCCCTCTCTCTTGTCCTGTTGTCCTTGCCTCATAGTATGCTTGTGTCATTTTCCCCCTCCTTCCTCTCCTTCTGTGTGTGATCCTTACTCCCTTCTCTGCTCTCTATCTTTTCTTTCTGTCTCTCTGACTCGTGCCCTTTCTTGATCTTCTCTTTCCTTCTTTTCCTCCTTCTCTCGTTCTCTCCTTCCTTTCCTCTTTTCTCTCTGTCTTCTTTTCTCTTTGCCATTCTTTTCTCCCTCTTTTCTCCTTTCTGTTCCTCTGTTTTCTCTCCCACTGCTGCTCTTTCCCTGCCCTGTGTTGTCCTCTTCCTTTTATTCCTTCCTCTTCCTTTTGCTCCTTATTCCGTGACTGAATGCCACTTTGTTATGTTCTTCCTCCTCCTGCTTCCTCCCTTTCCTGCTTCTTTCTTCTCTCTCTTTTCTCCCTGCCTCTTTTTCTCTTCTCCTTCCCTCTGCCCCCAGCCTTCTCCTGTGCACTCCTGCTCACTCCTGTTGACTTTTCTCTGCTTGTCTTCCCTGATGAACTTCTGTTCCTTTGTGTTTCCTTTTGTCCTCTTCGGGTAGCCCTTCTGCTCTGCTCCTTCCCCTCTTTTTCCCGGTTGCTTTCTTTCCCTATGGACCTTTCTCTCTCCACCTTTGTCCTCCCCTCTTCTGCTGTCCTCTGTTTTCCCCATGTCACTCTGCGGTTTTTCTTCCCCTTCTGAACTCCTCTTCTGGATTTGTCTTTTCTCCTTTCTTGCTTCTTTTGTGCCACTTTTGTGTTTTGTCTTCTTTTTTCTCCCCTTTTTATTCTCTGCTCTCTCTGTCATCTTCCTCCTTGTCCTTTCCCTTCTCTCTGTCGTCCTTGCCTTCCTCATCTGGCCTTCTCCTTGTTCTGATCTATCTGGACTCCCTTTGATCTCTCCTTGATCTGTTGCTCTCTCTTTGTCCCCTTCTCCTCTCTCTCCTCTCCTGTTTTCTCCCTCTCCTCTCTTTCCCTCTCCTGTGTCTTTCTCTTTGCTCCCTGCTCTCTTGCTTCCTCCCCTCCATCTCTTGACTCTCTCCCTCTTTTGCTTTTACTTTCTCTTTTGTTTTCTGTGCCCCCTACTTGCTTCTCCTCTTTGTCTGACCTCTCTCCTTTCTTGACCCCCCTTCTTCTCTCCCTCTGCCTCTTTTCTCCTCCTCCTCTTTCTCCTTCTGTCTCTTTTCTTGACTTTCTTTGTCTCCCTGTTTCTTCCTCTCTCTCTTTTTGTCGGTGTTGTTCTTTCCCGTTTTGCCCCTTGCCCTATTGTTCTTGCCATCCCTCTCTCTTCTCTGTGCCTATGTTTCTCCCTTTCTCTTATCCTCCTGCCTCTGATTGCCACCCTGCTCCCTGATCTTCTTGCCTCTCTCCCTTCTTGAAACTCTCTCTTTTCCTTGCTGTTCCTCTCTGACCTTCCTTCTTTCCTGCCTCTTCGTTGCTCCTCTTCCTTTTCCTTTGGCTCTTATTTGATCCTTCTTTTTGACCTCCTTTTTTCTATTTGCCTATTTTGCTTCCACTGCTCCCCCTCTGCTTCTCCAAGTCTCTGCCCTTTCTCTGTGCTTGCCCTTCCCGATTCTTTTGTGCACAACTTGATGCTATGCTTCCTTAGTGTTTTCCTCTCCTTCATATTTCTGTCTGATGACTCCTTCCCTCTTCTCACATTGTTCTCCCATCTCCTTCCGTCCTATCTTCCCTCCCCCCACATGATTCCATGACCCACGGAGCACCTTCTTTCTGGCTTCTCTCCTCTCTTGTGTCCCCTCCTTCTCTTCGCTTTGCTGACTGTCTACCCTTTCTTTCCTGTGTGATGGTCTCATCTCCTGCTTCTTTCCTTGACCCTTCCTCCTCTTCTTGCTCACCCCCCCCCTTTTGATCCTCTCCATACTGCTATCTCTTCTGCTCTTGCTTCCGCTCCTCTGACTTATGTTCACTTCTTGTCGCTTCTGCTGACGCTCTACTCTTCCTCTTTGCTTGCCTCATTTCTCCTCCTCTCCTTCTCCTTCCTGTTTTTTCTCACACAGAATGTTTCTCTCCCTGATTTGCTTCTCTTGCCTTACTCTCTTTTCTTTTGGATGACTCTTGTCTGTTGTGTCATGCTTGTCTTTGCCTCCTCCCTACCCTTTGGGCTTTTGTCTTGCACACGCCTCTCTCTTTCCACTTTTTTCTACCTCCCTCTGCTTCCCTTGCCCTCTTCTTTCCCCTATCCTCTCTTTTCCGGCAAAATTCTTTTATTCTTCTTTTCTTCTGATCTGCCTGCCTGAGTCTCAGACCCCTCGGTTTTATGGCTTTTCACTTGCTGTCTGCCACTGGCACTTTTCTGCTTCTTTTGCTCTCTCGTGTTTGTCTCTCTTTCCTTTTGCTCCTCTCTTTCTTTTCACTCCTCTCTCTCTGATCTTCTTTGTTCTCTTGGTGCCTCTGTTTGTGCTTCACTTTTACCTGCTCACTTAGTCCTCACTCTTGAATGACCCTCTTGCCAGACCATCTTTCCGTCTCCCATACTACCCTTCTCCTCTCCTGTCCCCGTCTGCAAGTGCCCTCCTGTGCGGGTCTTTTCTGCCAAATCTGTTGTCTTGTGCCACATCCTAGCTTCTCCTACGTCCCACACTCCTCTCTTTCTGTGTCACCTCTTTCTTTTCTTCTGTCTCCTTTCTGACTTCCTTCTCTGACCCATTTTTGTCTCTGCTTTCTCTTTGTTTCTGATGACCTGCCACTTTCCTTTCTTTTGTTTTCCTCCTCTCTGTCTCCTGCCTTCTCTTGTCTGTTCTTGACCTCTGCTTGTTCCTCCTTCTCTGCCCCCCTCCTGCTGACTGTGCTTCTTTTTGTGCTTGTGCTCTCACCTTTCTTTTTTAGACACTTTCTTGGATCCCCTGCTGTCTTGCTGCTTCCCGTCTTTTCTTGTTCTTGTCTTGTCTGAATCTCTCTTTGTGGCCACTCTGCCACTTCACTGAACATCTGCCTTCGGTTCGGTTAGTCTACCCCCTTTTCTGCGCTCTGTTCCTCTTTTGTGTCTTGTGTGACTTCGCCT
>CM031879.1:51506171-51711927 GCA_018697195.1 Certhia americana | reverse complement strand
CTGCAAGAATATTAGTTGGCTGATTTACAAGAATTTTTTTCCAGTTTCACATTGATCAAGAGCAATGTGTTGATGCCTAAGCCAAAAGCGACTGAAATCCACTAAAAAATGCTTCACAATTGTACTGGCTGTGCAACATGGTCCAGACTATGTCAAGAGTAAACTCTATTCTTACAGTCAGAGCATGGGCCAGGAGAAGACACACATCACCACATGCAGGAAGATGTAGGGAACCGCCTGTATGAGCCAACGATCTCAGCATGTATTCCAAATTCCATACTTACAGCTGAGCTACTGTTGGATCCCCTTCAGCCTGTCAGTCAGAGATTATCACTGTCATGGCACTAGAGCTTTATCTCAGAGATTTTAAATAGTGGCAGTAGTTAGGTACAGGCTCAGGCACTACCACCAGTCTTTGTTATTTCCCTCAAGGCTGCTGCAGAACAAACCAATTACCTTAAGTGTGTACTTTTACTGAGACAAAAACCCCTTAAGTGTCTTTTTAAGACTAATAGTCATTCGGGGATCATATCATATAACCATGTTCAGCGAGAGGAAAAGATCCTCTTGATCTCCTTCCACACTGTCCCCGTTCCCCCCGGCCCCCCTCACCCCCTTAATCCCAAGCCCCCACCCTCCCTCGCCCCCCCACCACTTCCTCCCTCCCTCCTCCCCCCCCCTTTTTTTTTCCAGTCCCCTCCAGGCTCCTCCCCCCCTCACACTGTCCCCTCCAACCAATCCCCGCCCCCCACCACCTCATTTCTTGGTCCCCCCTCACCCCATCCCGCCCTCCTTACGCACGGTCCCCCCTCCCCCGCCCTTTCCCCCTCCCTCCCCCAGTGTCCTCCAGTTCGTACCACCGAAAACCTCCTCCCCCCGTACCCCGCCACCCCCCCCCCCCTCCCACCGACCTGACCCTCCCTAATTCCGCCTCGTGCCCCCTAACAACCCACCCCCAAAAACCAAGTCTGGTCCCTCAACCCCCCCTAACATCCTTGGGCCCCCCCCCCCGGCCCACGCCCGCCCCTCTCTCCCCACCTGCCTATATCACCCTCCCGTCCCTCCACCGCCCACCTCCCCCCCCTGCCCTAGTCCCTACCGCCACCTCCACCCCCTTCCCTCCCGTCCCACGCCCTGCTTCCCACCCCCCCCCTTCCCCCCTCCGCCCGTCACGCACCTGTCCCCCCCTCCCGCTCCCTACCCCCTCCCGCGTCCCCCCCCCCCCAATGCCACCCCCCCTCTGAAAGAGGTAGCAGATCCCTTTCTCTCCATTAGAAAGTTGACTTCTCCATGGGATACAGCCATTACAATGTCCCAGACATGGGAAAAACATCTGACAGGTTTTTCCCATCTGGATGACGCAAACGAACAGCAACAAACTCAGGGGACACTTGGCCTCCCCTGCACACTACTCCTGCCCCCAGGAAATTGGCCAATTTTGCACAGCAAAGGCAAGGAACCAGTATCACTCATCCTAGTTGTCCCAGCCAGCCCAGGAGCTCTGCATGGGGTGAGAACAACTTCTGCAACTGTCCCAGTTTCAACCATGGGAGACATTTCTTTTTCTCTAGGTTTGGACATGGTTTCCACCATTTCACCCCCTCTTCTTCAGACAGAGCTATGCGTATCATCGGTCCGATTTTATCCCCATACCCAGATACAAAACAAAGGTATCTACACATCCGCCATGCACCTGCAAGGCAGCACAGCTAAAAAGCCTCTTCTTTCTCCCTGTCCTCAGCCCTTCTTTCTGGGCTTCTTTGGTGCATCGAAAAAGCCCTTGGATCAAGCCCTGCCAAGCATGGGGACAGATGGGGTGTGTGATTTAATGACAGAGTCCCCATATGCCCTGGGATGTCTCATACCCACTATGCACAATTCACTCCAAAGGAGCGGGAATGAGCCTGGGCCTGGCAGGCACAGGAATCCCAGAGGATGCCTCCTGAAGTGCTCGGGAAGTCTTTGCTGACAACAGCTCTCCCTGCATGAAACACACTCCATATAATCTCTGTAAACCGATTCATCCCTCTGCCCTCCACAGCTTGTAAAATACACCAGACAACTTCCAATCCTCTGCACTTAGTCTGTGCTGATACCGAAAGAATCCTTCTCCTAATTTTTTTTTTTTTAGTATTATGATTACTATGAAATTTCATCCCAGTAATTACCCTTCAGGCTTTTTTCTGTATTTGATTGTGGAATCCTTCTGCGGGCAAACGTATGCTTCCTAACTCACTAATACTATGAAACCTGACTGAAATAACACAGCTTCTTTAAGAAATTAATGTCCAGGGCTGATGAGACATGTCGGGGAAATGCCAGTGGCCCAGCAAGGCGAGCTCGTCGGGCAGAGGGACAAGGCGTTGGTGTTCCATTGCTTCAAGAGGTCACTTCAAACCCAGCCAAATGAAGAAATGAGAAATGATTTGCACTCGCAGTAGCTAAGGGTTGGAGAGCATCTCCAGCACACACGCACACCCCACGTCCTTGGGAGCTGCCCCAAAGGACCCCCCCACACACATCTCTTGCTTTCCAGCTCCACAGGCCAACACACAACTCCTGCCTACCGTTCATCCCCTGGAGGAAGAGGCAATAATGTGGGCTCCAAGTGGAACATGAAGTGTACACTGAACATCTCACTGGCCCTGGGGAAAGGAATTTGCCAGCTCACAGCCTGTGGGATCGGCAGCCGACCTTCAAGCAGTGCCAGCTGAGACTCATTCCTGACCAAGCCATGGTCCCCTCAGAAAATCCCAAAGGCTGGCACAAGACCAAACCGGGAAGACGGCAGACAATGCCAGTGCTGTGGCCCAGAACCCCAGCTTGGTTCGGTTTCCATTGTGTAGTGACCCTCAGCTCTACCGCCCTGAGGCCGGTGCACCTCTCCAGCTTCCAGACAGAAGTTTTGAAACTTCTCCTTAAAGCTCTGATCCAAGGAACTCTGCGCCGGAGCAAAGCAGCTCTGACCTCCCGCAGAGGGACGCTTTTCGTTCCAGGTTGTTTTTGTTTCCGCCCGTTCAACCCCCTTTTTTCCAAAACCGGGATTTTGTATCCCTGGCGCTCCTGTGCCCCGCGGGGAGGGGCGTCTGCAGCCTGGGCTGGGCGCTGTGCCCGCAGCCCCGCCCCGTGCGAGCGCTGCGTGCGCTTGCCGGAGGCCTCGGCAGCGCAACTGGATGCGAGCAGGCTGCTCTCGCTTGAGCAACCGGAGGGCCACTCCCGCCTCGCTGCCGGGAACACAGCGGCTCCCCGCCTGCGGAGAGCACTGCCTGCCTATCCTGGCAAGACGCCTGTGCCTGACGTCACCGCGCAACAGCTGCGACAGACTCTGGGACCGGATCATTCCCCTTCCAGACACGCCCTGAGACAGAGTAAATTACATTTCACCGTGAGAAGTAAGTCAACCCTTGAGCAATCTCCAGAGTGCGGGTCTTGCTTGCCTCTCGTACATCAACACACACAGGAGAAAACCGCTGCATGCAACCCTTCCTGCCTGCCTTGTGGCCTTTGTTTCACAATCTTCCATCAGAAGTCTTTTTTGCCCCCATCTTGGCTTCCATAACAAAGCAGGACCAAAGCCTTTGTCACGCTAAAAGCAGAGTCCCTAGGTGAGATTTTATATGGAAAATAGTTGGTTTGACTATAAAGCCTTTAAATGGACTGGTGGTCTTCACGCATAATGTGGGTTCGTAACAAATCATTCAAGAAAAACTGTGCTAACAGTCAGAAGGGGCATTGGTGTGAACCCACCTGTCCACGATGTTCTGCTGATCTTAAGTACCACTTCTGCTTCCAATGAATGGAAAGGAGTGTGTTTCCCTCGTGGGGTTGGCAGAGTTCAGGGTGAGTTCTCAGGTTTAGGTCAGGGCCATGGTTAAGTCAAGGTTCAGGTGCTATGGGATCAGAGCCTGCACTGAGGTCAAATCAGTGTCAGGTCAAAGGCCAGTGTTTGCGTGAGGGTCACTGCTCACTGTTCAGGAGTTAAGGTTAGGTTCCAAGGAGGATTTGGGTCTGTGGCCGGGGTCGTGGTTTGTGTCTAAGGTCATAAGTCAGTGGCAAAGCCTAGGTGGTTGGGGACCATGGTAACAGTTTAATATGGGGTCAGGTGTCAGACTGGGGTTTTAAATGGTTCAAAAGGTTGGCTCAGCAGTCACCAACAGTCAGGGTCCAGGTGGTCAGCATCAGAGGTGCGACCTCTAGTGTTGGGACCCAGGGGTTCATATTAAGAATCAAAGCTCAGGACCTGGGTCAGGTGCTGTGGTCTAGGGTTGGGGGTGGGTGGGTGGTGTTATGCCTATTGGGTAAGAGCTTTAATGCCTAGTCCAATGGGTTTCCACCTGCAAAAGCGATTGGTGTTGTAACAAACCACGGGGAATCACATCAAAACCTCTCCACTTTGACTAACACTTGCAGATTTTCTTAGCTTGGAAAATTGCTGCAGAAGTAAAGTTCAACACCACGAACTCCATCTAAGACAAATGCGAAATTAGCAGTGAACAAAGAGCCTGCTTCATCCCCAGTTTCCATTCAAGGTCAATGGAAAGGCTCACAAGGTCGTCACTGAGAACAGCAAGAGGCTGAAGTCTAAGACATTGCCAGGGGCATCTCAGGAAAAATCTGGGCTTGGGACAAGACTTCTCTGGCTGTCACTAACATGCTTCTTTGGGAATACCCACTACCACGGTGCAGAGCTCTCATCCTATCACACGGCACTGTGTGGGAGAGCCTCTCTCCCTCCATAGCCATAACCTTTGTGCTTGACGTCCCAAGATAGTTCCCAGGGAGTCCACAACACCCTCTGAAAAGTTTGCGACCTTCCCTGCTCCGTCCTTTGTTCCTTTACCTTGTGCAGATGGGGATCCAGCTCTCTTCTGCCCTCGCACAGTGAGAACTCTGGCATCATAACAGGGATGATATGGGAAGACCACTTTGGTGGTCACTGCCCTTAGGAGCAAAATTCACTGCATGTTTGCACAAAATGCTGCTGAGCCAATTTTAGAATGTAAGCTTTTCCAATCATCCTTCTCCACTCCCCTGATATTAATCAAGGAACGCATGCTTTCTCTTTGCCCTCTGCCGTAGCCTTACGCCAGACAAAAAGACCTGGAATTTCCATCCATTGCACTTGGAAAAAGTGGAAACGGCCCATTTTTTGAATAGGGGTTAAACAAAATCTCAGCCGACATTCCAGCAGAACATTGGAAACGTTGCCACATCCTTGCGAATGGCTGAACCACAAGCTGTCCCAGGGTGAAGCTTTTTACTGCAAATCTTCTTCTTCACTTCAAATAAACACACCTCTTGGCTAAAGCCGCTGTGCTTCGGTATTTTTATAAGAGAAGATATGCTAACTACCTGCTGAGGAATCCCGGATCGGGCATTTTGGAAACAGAACTGCCAGCAAAAGTACGGGAGGTATTAACGGATCGTCGGTCGGCCCCGCCGGCGGAACGGTTTGGCTCTGGGTTGTGGTGGTTGGTTTTGTGGGTGGTGGGGGGGTGTCTTCAGGACAGAAAGGGTGAAAACTTTCATCATGGGAGAATTCTGGCAATCTGGTGAAAGGGAACGGTAGTCAGTAACCGGGTGTAAAAGTGGCAATCTTAGCCTAGTAATTCCCCAGGTATTAGTGGAATTAAAAAATTACACCCAACCTCTTTAGCTGGGTCTAGGATGACTGTGTTTCCCTGATTTGCTCATTCATTCCTGAAAATGACTCTTGTCCCCTCCCAAAAGTGGAGAAGGGAGTGCCGGGAAAGCAGGGCATTGTTGCCTTGGTGATCTGACATCCAGAACGACCTGAAAATCTTACATCACCATCGTTATTTGTCCTCCTGAGATCTCTGGGAACTTCAGTATGCTACTTTGAATGGTCTTATTCCCATCCAAACGGACTCCTTGAACAGTTTATCTGGCATTAAGTTCCTCCTATTTCGCTCCCAGACATGCCATCTTTTCCCTCAATAGTTTCCTGACATTGAATATAGACCTCCAGTTTTTATAATTATTTTTTGAAGCTGGCCGCGCCCCAGTTGTGGGATTTTAAAGCCAGAAAGGGCCTGTTGTGCTATGTAACAAGGAGATCCAAAAAGAGCTACTATCTGATACCAGACAAGGTTTCTTCTGAATTTTGGCAAAGCCATTGAGGACCAGATAGCCCACCCAACATGGCAAAGTGCTGCTGTGGCCGTCTTTTCCCCAGGATTCCTTCCTCCGGCTACACCAACTCTGACATAGGCACAGTGCCATTTGGGGTCTTTGTCGGTATGAACTAGCTTGCCATGAACAAGCCTGTAAAATAGCTGAAAGCATTCCCAGTTATGTCAGGTCCTTTGCAACAGATTTTAGCATTTCCCCTTTTTTTTTTGTTCTACCTTATTTTAAAACAAATTTGAAAGACTGCAAAAATTCCCTTTCAAATGCATTTTTTCTGAAAACATTGGAAAAACCCCCACAGTTACGTGGTGTTCTATTGTTTTTCCTTAGTAATGAGGGGTATTCGTAAGCCTTCCCTGTCCAAAGGAATACGTGCTCATCAGCTCCTGTATTCATCAAGTAAAGACATACAATATTAATGAGTGCTCAGACATCGGTCAAATCACTCTGTATTGTTCAAGTTTAGGGACCACACAAGGCAGGATGTTAGATTGTCTATGCAACTGTGATTCCCTTTCGTCAAATCTGAGTGGCGTTAAGTGGCGAAAAGAGATTAATTTCTATTGTTCAGCTGTTTATACAACCATAAATGAGGGATCTTGGAAAGTTGATGATAGGCTGGGTCTTCATAGAACGACTCTCCTTTATCTTGCCAAGTGGGATCTGGGAAACTGGTGCGAGCTCCAAGAGCAGAAGTTAAGCAGAAAGGAGGGAGGTGCTTCCATGGCATTCCTGGACATGCCTAGTATGTAGCAAAACCACATTTGTTCAAATTCTAGGATATCCCCTCTCCCTAGCCAGAAACCGGGATCTCTCCTGCCATGCGATCAGGCCGTCCCTTTTCCCCTTTGCACAGCAACGTGTCGAAATTTCCTGCAGGGGGGTCAAGAAACGCCTGGGACCTCGTTTGCACGGGTTTTGAGGCAAATCAGAATGCTGAGGAGGAAACAAAGCATTCTGAGTTGTTTTTCCCCCTCCCCTCACTCTCGATCTCCTCTTCCCCAGTTTCTAATAAGACTCCAGTCTTGAGGGATGGGAGTATAAGTCCATCTCCAAGGCCAAGAGGCGGCTGCGTGGATGCACATTAGCCCTGGCCAACAGCCAGGGCACTGGATCCCGGGGGATTCTCCTGTGATCCACCAGCACTTCTCACAGTGCCTCTCCTGGTGCATATGCTGCCGGGGCAGTAAGGGATTTATGAAGGCCATCCCACTTGAGAATTCAGTGGGGATGGTCTGTAAATGGTAGGTGTGTCTGAACGATCCCATGCTTTGCGGGAAGATCTGTGGCGCCCCTTTGTTTGCTCTTTCCTGGGCAGGGTCTGCCAGGTGATGGAGCACATGGGCCAGGAATCCCCTGATGAAGGGAAAGTTACGTACCGCATGGGTGTGTTCTGGGCATGAGTGCCCTGGTGTTAACGTGCCCTGCTTTACCCAGTACACACTGATGCTGGATCTGTATCCCTGTGGTCTTTGGACAGCTCTCTCTTCTGCCTGGGTAAAAAAAAATAACAGGGTTATCTTAAGCTCCCAATGTGTTTACAGAAAATTGCCTTGACAGTCATGGATCATAGAGAGGAGAACCAATGTTCCCTTCTCATTGTACCAAGATGCATTCCCTCTCCAACTCTTCATGTCCCTCCAGTTTTTTAATTGCCCTGGACTCTACTTGGTTCATCTCTCATAGCTTTATGGAGCACAGCAAATAAAGTCCAGGCCCACAAAGTGCCTTTTGTTATAAAAGGAAACTTGGTGGAAAATTGTCACTAATTTGTCGCAAACTAACTCAAACAACAACACCAATACCAATCAATAATTTATAGGATTCTGGAGGACTGCACTGCTTTACATCAGATATATCTCCCCCCACCATCTTTGAAAAATAAATTAATTCTCTTTCTGAAGTCCTTTTGTACACTGAGATCATCTGCTCTTCTTCAGTATGACTTGCTGAAGAGAGATGCCATTTTTACACATTCATCAGCTCTAGAAGCACTTTAAATGTAATCTTACTGATGAGCCAAAAGGCATAAAGGTAACTCCTGGCTTTCGGAGTTGTTGCAAGCGATCAGTAGCCTTGCCTCCTCTGGGCAGTCAACACAATGTTACATTAACCTCCTTTTTAGTACAGGCCCAGCTCCAGTTCTACCCTGCTAATGGCATTGTAAGTTTCATGTTTGCCATATTTTTCATCATAGAAATTTTTTTGCAATACACTCTTTCCACAACCAGAACAAGTGATCTGATCCTCTGCTACTGATTCTATCATTTAATTATAGAATAAGTTAAATGAGGATCCAGTAAGTTTGCAGTACCAAGTGATCACCTTATAGAAATGTTTACACAATTTTTTGGAAATAAATCAAAAGCATTTCTGAGAATTTTGCCACAAAAGAGGAGCTGTGCCCTGGATCCACACTTCATAAAGCAAGATCTGGATTTGCACAACTTTCCTCAACAGCTTTAATGTATCTTGGAAGTATGAACTAGGTAAGCCTACCTCTAGGTAGAGGCATTTTCAGGAAAATTCAAACCAGGATAACAGTGTCATGGCTATATTTTGAAATATTTAAATATATTGCTACTTAAGTAACAATGTTTGAGCCAAGATGATCCAAGGATATAAATAAGGTAAGGTTTGTAGAAAGGAACATTAGGCTATTGCTTCTATCTGTGGACCTTGCTCTGTTGAAAGGCTTTAACTTCTGACTTCTTTCCATAAAAGCACGTCAGGCATAACCCACCACCAAAAAAGAAGTCTGTACTGTTATCAGGTGACACAGCCAGAAGTCTGCAGTAATATACCTCTGTTCTAAATCGTATTATGTCTTCTGCATCACCCTAAAAAGGATCATCTCTAACTGGCTTTTTTCTGCTGTAAAAGGTTAAGGAAGTTAGTTGCATTCAAGTGCCTAGAGCCCTAAGGAAAAGTGAAAATGGCTTTCCCAGTGAAAGTAGCTGTTTTCAGACATTTAGCTTATTTGTCAGGCACACAGATGGGACTTTTCAAGCATAACATGCTTTGTTTCCTTCATCCATATTATTTCATTTTAGTGAAAGTCAGGCTTTTATTTCCCACTTGTATGATATCCAAGTTACTGTTGGCTGGCATCTACATGTCATACATACCTGTGTGCAGAGCATTTTTTACCAGTCCAATGCCATGATTCATCTCAAGGGATTGCCTGTGTACAGGGAGTCATCAGCCAAACACACCAGAGGAACTGGACACACATGGCTCTGGTGCACAGGGAATTTCTTGCTTCCTGCATGATTAAGGCAGGTACATCATTTGGTCACTTGACAATCTGAGGATCAAAAGGGAAGACAGAGTTTTCCAAAGTCCTCTTTTTTGTTCTCCTTTGTCCACAACATACAAAATAACCAGGGAGCACTGTTCTTAGGGACTTGCAAAGAAGTTTGTGTCTTTGTGCCACTAAGGGGCAGATCCACACAGAAAATGCACTTGTGAAGCTTATTACCAGTGAGTTTTGATATGCCTCACTCCATCTGTGTCCTTCAGAGATCCTTGGACACATAAAAACTGAACTGGATGAGTTCTTTGGTGTCATCTTTCTTGCTAATCAGGATGAGGTGTCCTCATCCTCACTCCCCATGGTGAGTCAGTTGCTTTTGTTCTGTGACCTTCTTAGACATGTCCCACAACCCTCCAGACTGGTTCCCACAGGGATTCAGAGTAAACACACAGTAATGGGCACAGTGATTTATAGAGGGCTGCTGCCTGGACTACTGGCAAGTGACTAAGCAAGTCTGTTTCAGAGGGAGTACAGAGATAGGTTATGACCTGTGCTTTAAGAGCTTCTGGCTTAAAATATCACTGGAATGTACAAGGTCTTACAAGACCTTCTATCTTACAAGAGATAGAAGATAATAGCTTGTCAGCAGCAAGGAAAGCAAACATTATCTCACACTGGAAAACATACTGAAAAGAGATAATACAACACCAACATGCACTGTGACTGCTTTTGCTTCTTGAGTCTTCAAGAATTCTGTTGCCCTGAGTGAGCTTTGGAACAGGTTCTTCAATAAGGAGATGAATCCCCAGAGCTCAAGAAGAAAGAAAAGGGAATATTAGGACACAAGACATTCTGCCAAGTTTGAATACTGGGGGAAAAAAATGTAATTCTGCTGTGATTGTACTGGTAGCAAACTAGAGAGGAGGTTTTTCTAGAATGGTAATTCCATAATTACGTAAGTAATCCCAAACTTTAGTGTTATCTGTGTCTAGCTTTGAACTCTACAGCCCAGGAATTGATACTGAAAATTGCAAATTTTCAATTGCAGGGACTCAATGGTTTCAGTGAAAATACGTCCATCTCCTGCTGAAAGTGGAGAGTGGAGCAGGTCTTTGTTGAATTGATGTGAAGGACTGGAATCTGCATGGGACCTCTGTGGGATGAATATGTATCCAAGCAGCAATTAGCCTAAGCGCATGAAGAGAATTTTGTGAGGTTGAGGTTTGGCATTAAAGACGATGATGGATCGATTTCTCATTTTACCTTCTACACTCCTGTGAGTTTCAAATGGGGAATCTAAGGGGAAAAAAATAACAGGGACCCACAGATGATCACAATTTCTCTGTGTTGCCTAAAGAAAGCTTTGGTTCTTACAATCAAATGCAGTGGCCTTAAGCTGGCTTGATGTGTCATAAATTTCCTTTGAACTTCCAGAGACAGTATTATACTGACATTGATACCAATTTGTGGTTTTGGTTTTATATTTTTGTATTATCATCAGAGCAATTTTCTAGAAATAGGACAGAAGTTCTTTGAACTGTGAAAGACTGAATTAATCTTCCCTCTCTTCTTGACAGACTGTAACATCCATATCCAATTATGCAGTGTTAAAGTTCTTCTGTAATTAGTTTGTAATTTACTTTTGGGCTTCTAATGCTTTTGTTTTAAATTATTTTCTGTCTCACAGAATTTGCAAGTCTGCCATAGTTCTCTAGGAATAACTAATATGCAAGTTTCAAAGAGCCATAAGAAATTCTGTGGAAATACACAGAAGTATACCACGAATAGTTATTGAATTAATGTCAAACAGACAGATGATTTTTTTTTTTTTTTTGCAATTGATCTTGTTTGCATAGCTTTGAGAGGATATCTCCAGCAGTTTTTGTCATGTTTTGTATTTCATATGGCACCTCATTTTTTGGCCTCTTGCCAACTTAATGGAAGTTGGATTTTTCCATATATGAATATATAGAAATTGAACTGAGGTAAGACTGCACAAATTAACATTTATTCATGTTTCCCCAGCCATGCAGAAAAGCTCTGGTTACTGTCTGTGCACAGAGATGCATTTAGAATCATTCTTTCTTAAAATGGAGCATCTGCATTGTGAGTATGACCTAATTTGAAACTCACCTAGATTGAGGAATGATTCCATCACCAACACAGAGTTTAAACCAGCAGCCTCCACACCCTCTGCTTTCCATTTCCCTCCTATCCTTATGCTGGATTTTCTCTTTGTGAAATCACCATTGCTGGTGTCTCCAGAGCAATGTTGATAGCCTTTCTGCTGGGTTGGCTTAACTCCAGCACTGGTTAAGTTAGCAGAACTTTGTGCTAAACAGGAACTCAAGTGACAGGATCAGTATAGTTACTTTGAATTTTGAACTTAAACATATTCGCTTTACAGTACTCATTCATCAGAAAAATCTCATCTCTGGAAGCCTAAGATCCTAGTAATTAATCCTTATGAGATATGCTTCTGATTATTTATTTTAGGTTTCCAGACCTAGCCACACTTAGCTGTATTTTATTAGAAGTGCCATTACTCAGGGTATCAGAAAACACATTTTCATGATGCATTTGATACCCATGGTGAGCAAGAGAAATCTGTCTCATTCCCTGCACATTTTTAGAAAATGACAGTTTCAGATCACCATGTGCAGTGGGCCAAACAGGTTATATTAAACATATAGGGAAATAACATTAAGACGTATTTTTCAGCTACATGACAGCAAGAAGTACCTTCAAAGAACCCTTCCTGGAGTTTCTGGTTTTATCAGGGTATTTGGTCTCTCTGGTTCAGTGCCTAGTAAAAATAGTCCAGCTTTAATAAAGCACAGATGTTGACATATTCACTCACCTTCATCATTGCATGGATGCATTTCATACTGAATTTCACCTAAGGAATTTTAGACTTTACAGATAAAAATCAAAAACACTTCTTGTTTCCCATTGGGATCATTGCTGTTTTTCCAGATCAAAGATACCCCATCAACATAATGACTTGAGATGGAAAGTTGTGATTTTTTTTATGTACTAATGGAAAGATTAATGTGGCTTAAGTGTGGTAAGTTTAGCACCTTTGTCCCTTAACCTTGTTTAGTGCTTATGCCACTAGACCATATTTTTGCAATTCTTTCCTTAAATCCTTCTTTGTCCTTAGCTATCAGCAAGGGTAGTCATCTATAATAAGGTTAGGATTCAGTTTCAATATAATTAAATATATTTTCTGGCTGAATACATTCCAGGCATTCCTTGGAAATACTTCCTTTTTCATGTCGAGAAAGCCCAGTGCGTTTAAATTTCAAACAGCACCATTAGTGCGCAATCCAGTATTTTCTTTCTAATGATACATCAGATCTGGAAATTCCTCAGCCAGTTCAAGACAGGCAAAGGGGCAAGTGTTCAAAGTAGCAAGCTGGAGGTACACCCTCAAAATCCATGTAATGGTTAGCAGATTTTTATACTTTAGTCTGAAGATTTATCCCTTCCATACCGAGCATATTCCATAGACCATAAGAGATGGTTAGCACTGATTAAAAATAAATCCCTTTCCAAAAGCTTACCTACCTTTAGAAGGAAGAATGATTTAGTGTGGTTATTTTAATGAACAACTCTGTGTGGAATAGCTGGAAAGATAAAGAGAAATTTTCCACTCCTGGAATCATGAGAGATTTGGGTGTTTTACTCTCTGTTCTATTAATCCCTTGCAATCCCTAAATAATAAATTAGAGGGAATCCCCATGAGACAGTGCAACAAAGAAATAAATACGTTACTGACTTAAGTGTGTGGATATGGGAGTTCAACCAAAAGAATAAAGCAGATAGTGAAATTTTTTTCTGCAAAAGTAAATTTTTAAATAATGTGTGTGTGCGTGTGTGTGTGTGTGTGTGTGTGTGTGTGTGTGTGTGTGTGTGTGTGCATGCACGCACGTGCACGCACATGAAAGCAGGAACACTGGTGGAAAGAGTGTTTTGTTCTGTTTTACCTGTGGATAGAGTGGTTTTGAAGGAGGCCACAGCTGCAGCACTGATGTTATCACTACCATTTATCACTGGAACATATGACAACTTTGCTTATTTTCATTATTTATTGCTGTTTTTACAAAATTAGCAGGCTCTACTGAATATGTCTTGGCTCTTTACAAAACATGTTATGTTCTATGCAGTGTTAGGTTTGTAATGCAAGAGACCACAGAGCCAGAAATGTTCAGGAAAATTTACCATATGAATATGGAAGTTTTCTTTCTCTCATGCACATTTATCACAGAGACCATGAAGGATCCAGAGAGTCTTAAACAGATACAGATTCTTTTTTAAAAAGTGGTTCTCTTCTTCCCTCAAAATTTTGCTGATTAGGAGAAAAGACAAGTTGTTCCACAGCTAGCTGAGAGATGACTTTACTAAATAAAATTGAGAATGTGTAATTAAGTAGAGTCTTCATAAGGCACAATGTTACATGGGTTTCTCTCTATATAACAAGGCAGGTAGACCCTAGTGCTAAATGCAAGACTCAAGTCCATCTTCACTGTACCAATCCTTGACCAATGCAATATCCTTAAAATAAAGAGACAGATATTGTCATTTTCAGACATTGGTTTCTGTCTTGTTCTTCCTTTAATTTTTCTTTTGTAGACTGAAATTCAAAGTAAACAAAAACAAAGGTCTTAGCCTTCAAACCATTGATGTAGAAGGGTCTGACACAGCTTCCTGTGGAGTTCTTTGGGATCAGTCTGTAAGTGTGGGATTTCGCTTGTTCCACTTGTTATAAATTTTTTCTGCAGGTCAGTGGCGTCTTAACCACTGCTATGGCATTGCTTCAGCAGAACCAAGAAAGCATTTGGACAGCATACATTCAATAGCATGTAGCATTGACTCCAAGTATATTCAAGTAGAAATAGCAATGACAAATAGTGAAGGTTATTATCCAGGCTATTAAATTCAAATAAACTAAAGGAGTAATAAAATCCCTATAGATCACGTGGTCTTAGAAGATAGAGTTGTGAGTGCCCTTGGGAGGTCTCTTTACTCATCTCCCCACCTATGGCATGACCAAGCTCTTTTCAAAAATCTGTGCAGAAAAGTACTCCCCACTTTTTCTGGCAGGCAGTTCCAATGCTTTGCTACCTTTCCACGAGAGAACCCATGCCAAGAGTCTGATCTGATTTTGTTGCTGCAGTTTAAGCCTGCTGCATTTTGGTTTTGTATTGTTGGAAATGGAGAACGGGGTTATCCTTCCTGTCATACCATAGTCTTTCACAAAGCTGAAGGCTGTTAACATGTAGTATTCTAATCTGCCATCCCCTTCCCACAGTTCTCATTTCTGTTTTTGAATTATATTTAGACTAATGGCTTTTGTTGCCTTCCTGTGGACTCCAAAATTTGTCTGCATCTTCAATTGTAGTGCCTAAAACTGGGCATAGGAACCCTTCTCAGGCTTTTGAGTGCCAAGCAGAGTAGAAGATTTCTATCCTGCACCTTGTATCAGAATATTCAGCTTTATGGTGTTCCTTTTAAATTATTTCTTTCATTATTTTGTCAACTGAACAAAACAAAATCTGTGTCTATTTATTTTCTCCTGAAGGAGTAGGAAACTTCTAATGAACTGTTAAAGGTTCACATGCAAGAAAATTTAATAGCCATACCCTGCTCCCAGAAATGTCTTTAGAAAATTAACTATTGTGTATAATGTGAACAAGATTTGGCCCCGAGTAGACATTAGCATTTGATAAAATAAAATATTTCCAAACTCCGTTATTAATTGAAGTGCACAGCAGTTTGCAGGCTCATGTCTAACCTTTTGTCTTATTCCCCAAGAAGAAATTGAAGTGGGATGTGAATATGTAGCTCACAATAGCATGCAAGACTTGGAATAAATGCCTTCCTTCTAGGAAAATTAGAATAGGTCTGTTTGAGAGCCAGTCTTTTCTGCTTTGCAAGGAAAATCCTAGCCTTGGATCTATAGGCTGTCCCTTGCAAAGAAGCTTAAATTTCCCTGACTGTGTAGTCCTTTACTTTGATCATGTTCCATGTGTACAAGACAATCCAACCAATCTGTCATTTGTGACTTAAACCTTGAGTGTTATAAATAAATGCTGTGCAACCGCTGGCTAAAGGACAAATCAGAACATTAGGACGATTAAGAGAAAGCAAAGCATCAGTCCAACTACAATAAAGCTAATATCATTCAGTCCACTGTAATTTAAAACAGCTGTCAGCTAGTCCTGGCTTGTGATATAACAGGCCAAATTCTTGGACACTGAGTTATTCTTAGAAATATGCACACAGGCATTGGCAACTCATGCTGCAAATTGCCTGTTGCCAGTACCCTGTCAGTTATAAGTGCCAACAGATATAAAATCTATTGTTCTAACTCATGAAAAATAACTTGAAGTTTTTAATTTCAAATTACTCAACAATTTTGGGGACATGGGGGGCAATGAATTTTAAACTGAACATCACACAAATGAGAAATAATTACATAGATGTTGTTTAATTCACCCCAAAAGGTAAAGGACATTCTGTTCACTCCTTGTAATGAGAAGTGTGGGACCCAGCCTGGCATCATCAAGTAAGGGATGGGAAAACCCAAAAGAATAGGACAAAGCTGCATGCCCTAAGAATGAAAGAGGGGAAAAAAAAATATCAGTGCAAAATAAGTACTTATGCTTTTCATGAAACTCATAATACATGTTATTTTAAGTCTGATCTGTTGAAATGTACACTCTCACCTATTTCATCTACCCTCTCTTTCAAAGATCCATGCAGCTACCGGCATTTCCTGCGTAATATCACTTAAGAAAGTGAAAACATAAGTGGAATTTTCAATAAAAATGTTGTTTAATACGAAGCTCAGTTATTTCCACATTAGACCATGCTTTGAGCCTCAAGAGCAGAACCATTTCCCTGTTGAAAATTTGTATTGGGGGTTGGAATTTGTGGTATATACTATTCTGTTCATGGAAACATGTGATTCGCATCTTTGTCTCTTCTCTTTATTTTTCCTCTTCTCTCCTTCTTCTTAATTGGATGCCCATACTTTCACAGATGGTGACTAGTGTAGGTAATTTGGGAAAGAAGGATGGCAGGAGCATATATCATCATAATGTTCACAGAACATGTTGATGAAGCAACCCTCTATTCAGGAACATTGTAGCTTTTATTGAATTTTACATGTAAAATGGAATGGAAAGCTGCACTGGCTGTTAAAAAAATCATTTGTTATTGCATTTTGTGAGGAGTTCAGACATCTTGCTTATGTTAAGAGTTCCAAAAACTGCTCAAGCTTATCCTTTCAATAAACAGAAGAACACAACAGGATCTGTAGGTGTGCAGCAGATGGAGTGGAACTCAGTCTTGTCAAGGTTGTGACACCCAAGTGCATGTATGAACTCCTGGGAAAGTCTTAGCTCAGAATCTGTGGGGCTGTTGAAGTTTAACCACCTTCCTGGTAGGCAGTCACTTTTTGTGTTATTGGGAATGCATTTTACGTGCCTAAGTCCTCCTTTGTTGCTATGTCTAAATGCCAATTGAGTTGTAATAGAATTTTTATGTCAAAGTAAATAAACAGATTAAAAATTGTTTTCAGTGTACCTAAAAGTTGGTGGTTTTTTTCACACAGGTTTGTAATTACTTCATGCTCTGATTGCTTTGGCGGTTTTTTGCTCAGAGTTGATGAAAACCATATCTTTCACTTTCATGTGTTTTGATCAAAGTTTTAGTTTGAGCACTAGACTTGAACAAAACAACTCATTTAATTTCATCTGCTCTTGTCTTCTGATGAAAATATTTTGAACAGCAGCGGTTCTGCAAGAGTCATAAGCGTTTGTGAGTTCTACAGTCAGGCTGAGAAATAGAATCACCTTGTGGATGACTCAGAATTCGGGTGCAAATCAATTAGTTACTCCTATTGTTCTCATTTTATGGGGCTCCATCAATGGCCTTTGCTTCCTTACAAACTGCAGTACTACATGCAAGGGGTCACAAAGAAGCTTATTTTTCAAAAAGCAAGAATTATTCTGGATATATAGCTTGTGATTGAGCAAGATCTATTTGGAGGTGGAACAAATGTTAGCAGAAGTGGAATTATTTCTATTTTAGAATAGGACTGACAATTAGTAAATGGCCATTTACATTGCTGCACTTCACAAATGTCTGATATAAGACTCATAGCATAAGGCATTGCTCCTGTTTTGCAGAAGGAAGAAGCTGGGGGTAGGGAAGTGCTCCCACAGGAAGCCTTTGGCAGAGCCAAATAATGAGACCTGATTCATGGCCTGTGCTATGGTTGCTTGATTACATTTTCCTTTTCTTCTTTCCTTGTTTGCCAGTGAATCATGATAGTGGGTGACCCCAATTCAGACTGCAGATGGTAACATTTAAATCTCATGGAAGTCTTGATCTAGTGAACCTTTATTTTCAAATGCATAATATCTTTTTACAGAGTTTGAACTGAAAAATAAGGAACTTCTGTGTAGAGTATAAGGATCTACTAGTTTTACAATGTGAGCTTGGCTAAAAGTAAAAGCTGGTTTTAGAAGCTGGGAGTGGGAGTTTTTTTGTTAAGTTTTGATTGTTTGTTTGGGTTTTTCCTCCCCATGATTATTCTTCCCGCCTTTTGTCTTCTTTCTCGGTTTTTCTTATGAAAACCAGATTTATAGTCATCTCATGCTCTTCCCATGTTATGTTTTAACTCTGAATTGCCCTATTCATCTTAAAATCATTATCATTCAGTTAACAATCACCCTTAAGGATTTGTTCCTTTTTTCTCAGCTATTGGCATAGTAACAGTGAACTCTACTTCCAGTGTGGTGGATTCAGCGCTACCAATGACAATTACTCTGATTTATAATTTTCAGGTGAGAAACAGTTTTTTCATAATGTGTGAGTACCAGGATGGCATCAGAGTTGATTCAGATTGGATCTAAACAGCAAACAACACTCACTACCAAGATGGAAGTGCATGGGCACGAACTCACACTGCAGATGTTTCCGATGAGCAGTACAGGCTACTTCATGTTCTTGCTATCAAAATTGCGTGGTTTTCTCTGGTATAAAGTGGGCTGTCTATTTACTTTATAAAACGTATGAACTTACCGCAAAGAGAAAAAAATTGGTCAGTGTGGAACATTTCTCAATAACTTAGCTGGAGAGAACTTTCCTCCACAGAATTTTTTTTTATGGAAAACTGTAAGCCCGATTACAACATAACAGCATGGAGTTAGTCTGCAGGAATGCTAATTATCAGCACCATTCAAACAAGGTGTTGTTTCACCTTACAGTCTTTCTGAGACCAGGGGGGTAAGTTCTTGTTTACTGGGTGTCTGAAAAAGCAAAATGAGCCTGTTGGCCGCACCACAGCTGGGGGCAAAGGAGGCTTTAAAAGGGGAAGGGCCACTCTGAAATTACCGTTAATCAGGAAATACCCTGAGATAAAGTGACCATCCATTCACTTTCTTGTTTTCTTTGTTAAATTTGTTACCTTATGGAGAGAACAGTGGACATTGGGACATTGACTTCCACTCTGCCAAAATTCTGCTTTTGATTGCAGAAGATGGGAAATATTCCGGGGAAAGAAAATTTCTAAGGAAACCTGTGGGTTGAGGACATGGTTTATATGGAAGAACACTTTTTGGTGGGCGATGGAAAGACAGCAGGAATCATCTTTCCTCTGTGCCCTTGCACCCAAGAATTTTAATTGCAACAGGCATGACTCAGATTAGACATCAGACAAAACTCTCCAAAGGCCAAGAGACCATGACAGGGGAATAGGTTGCCTGGGGGTGTTGTGGAATCCTGTCTGGAGGATTTTTGAGCTGTTAGACAAGCCTCTGTCAGGAGTGACAGTAAGCGTAGCTGATGCTTTGGGGCAGAGGGATGGGCTAGCTGACCTCTCCAGGTCCTTTCCAGCCCACGTGGTTGTGATTGAGAGAAAGATCCAATTACTTATGATGAGAGTGACAGAGTGAGTTGACAGCAGAGGAAATGCATGACGAATGGTACCTTATCTAGTTCCCTTACTGCTTTCTCTGCTTGCAGGCATTTCGGTACAGTGTGATTATACAGTTTTGATTGTAGTGCTTTATTCAGCCACCATAATTCTCTTTGTTTTACATACTTAGAGAGAAAAATTCACCACCTTTATTTTTTCAGTAAGTTTGGGGGTGATGTTTTACTTTCCATAGTAAACATCTTCCACAGCGGCTGATGTATCATTTACTTTGCTCCTTGAGGCTGTTAGTTGGGGGCCTACAGAAATGTACAAATTTGTAGCAGCTGATCAATGACACTGAAAACTTTAATAGTTTTTCTAATCCAAATAAGAAAATTAATGTGAAGACATTCAGTTTATTTCTCTGATGTTATTAATAAACAAGGAAAAGGCATCCAAAACCAGGCTTTGCTCTGTAACTGTCCTTAAAACTTCTCTGAAACACAGAGTGCTTGAGAAAATCTATTTCTTAAAAGAAATATTTTTCCAGCATTTGCAAGATGTCATAAACTGTTTTATGAAGAGAGAAAAATGGAACATCTGCGCCATTCATATTTATTTTCCCAACATAATTTACCAGAAAATAAAAGAGAAGGGGGAGGTTTTATTTTGCAATTTCTGTGCAGCTGTTTGTACGACTGTCAAGGGCTGCCAAAAAGGAAACTAAAAGAAACAATCAAATAACTTCTGAGATTTAAACAAAATGGAGAAAAATAATTTAGAAAGAAAAAGCCAACATTTGTTTTCTAACTTCTTGTGTGATTTATCAGAGGGACTGCACAGGCCAGCTTAACTGTCTGTAGCGCTTTCTGATGGAGTGTGGAGAGCAATCCTGAGGAAGGTCTCCAAAGAGATGACTGGGTGACCTTGGACCTGCAGATTAATTTCTAATGTTCCCACATGAAAGAATTGTCAGTTTAGTCTTCCCCATGCTCCCCAAGCCCTCACACCTGTGATAACTCTATTACAGGGTTGTGGTGAGACAGTGCCCTCCTTGAAGATTCCTCAAGCCTTTTGATGTTAACTGAAAGGATTCACTGAATTATTCAGCAATGAGATCATCGAGGCAGAACTCCTGTTGTGTTTGGCAGTTATATGTGCTGTCCATGGGAAAATCCTGCTTTCTGAGTGACCTAATTCCAACCTGATGGCTTCTATGTCCACTTTCAAGCTGTCTTGCTGAGGCCTCAGAGAAGTGAAGCTCTTACTAATTAGCTCTATAGGAAACCGTGGCCCTCAATCTAGATCTGGACTCATCCTGTCACATGGAGGCAGAGTCTCTGATTTCTCGCTGGGCACAGGCAGGTGAGAAGCAGGCTGGTGTGAATCCCACCCCCAAGTCAGAGCTGGATGGAAAGGGCATGGCCTCCAGCATCAGCCCTTGGTTTGGTGTCTGGACAGTGGGACCATGAACACCCACTGGAATAGCTTTAGTTGACAAAGCACAGAAGTTGGAGCTGTGTGGCTCCACGCCTGAATGGGCATGTCTCTTACACATCTGTGACTTTACACCTATTTTCTTTCAAGGTAAGGGCAAAGGCAGAATTTACATAGAGTAGGAAATGGCTGTTAGTGTTTCTGAACTTTACCTAAATAATCCTGCCAACATTTCAGGAGCTGATTTTGCATCCAATAACACAATAACATTACTGAAATCCAAAACAGGTAATTTTTGAGAATTAATCATTATATATTCTTGTATAAAAATTGAAGAATAAATGGCCATGCCTTGAGAAAGACAACAGTATTTCCTCAGAGGCACACCAAGAAGGATGAGGGGAGGTGGATAGTGTAGAGTCCAGACCTACAAAACCAGAGGTGGTAAGAAATAAGAGCAAAAGAAACTTGCTTAGCCCAAACTAGCATAAATTTTCAGGAACAGAGAAAGAATGAAGTGACAAGACAGGAAACTGAGAAGCCAAAGTGGGAGTGAGAGACTCTTTCTGCTGTGACTGAAGAAAAAGAGTTGTGGTGACATCAGCGACTAAAAAAATGCAATGGGCAGGAGGGGAGAAAGTGAGGTAACATGATTTATTTTAAATTACTCAGAAATGGCAGAAATTAGTGGAAATGTGGGGACCAGATGCAGCTGTACTGCAAAGAAACACTCATAAAAATTACTTTTTGCTGCATTAAGGCACCATTCAGTACTCTAGCTGGGAACAACATCATGGATTCTAGCCTCTCCCCCAGGTAAGTATCTGCCTGAACTGGCCTGGTTAAATGTATTTTATTAGAATATATATGTTTCTGAGGCTGAGACGATATATATTGAGCTTCATACAGCCCTTCTCCAGGGCATAAGGGAGGCATAAAGTGGAAAGCAAAGCTGAGGCTCTACGTTCTGTTTTGTGGATTTCAGTGAAGAACTTCTGTTAAAAGTGAGGTTTCTCAGAAACTTCAAGGGCCTTGCTTGTACTTAGGACAGATGGTGGGCTACACAAGCCAGTAGGCATGGAGCATGTGCATGAGGCATCAGCTGTTCCAGGTGCAGGGATGCACAAGAAGGAGGCAGCAGCATCCATGGGCAGCCAAGTTTCCTGCATCTAGAGGCAGAAGAGAGATGGGAAAGAAGGAAATAACTGTTTTCTGTTCCCATGTTGCACAGACCACTGTAAGAGGTTTGGAGCACCCTGGGACAGGTGGCCCTTACACTGTCAGGCACAGGTCTGGTACTGTGATTATTCCTCTCCAATCAAAGAGCAAAAGCAGGCACCTGTGGCTCCACTGCTGGCTCCTCAGTCCCTCCCTGGACGCTGCAATGCCCAGGGCTTCAGGCAAAGCCACGTGGTAGCCCCAGCTGGGCAAGCCAGCTTGCCCTTTGTTTTCATGAGATCTTCACACAGGTAAAGAATCAGATCAGATGATGTCCCCTATAGATCTGCTGGTGCTTTGTCTTTCTGCATGGTAATCTGCACGTTCAGACAAAAAGTCTTAAAGAGAGAAGACAATTTTTCTTCTATAAAAGCTTAAATAATAGGTCCCAGATGTTTCTAAGTGATAAGAAACTTTCTGCTGCATTACAAGGACAGAAACAGTGCAAAGCATTTTCCAGTACAGGCAAAACCAAGGTCCCAGCCTCATAGCTGAGGTCCCAGCACTCATGTGGCTCTGTGAGCTCACAGAATCCCAATGGCTCCAGACACAGCTCTGGGCAGGGAATGGATATCTGCCTCAGGACAAAATTTGGCTTCAATTTTCTGCCTTAAGAAGACTGAAATAAGGGCCAAGATGAAGATGATGTAAAGGAAGGTGACTCCACAAGCTGTGTTGACTGAAGCCCTGGGACCAATAACAAAGGAAGTGTCTGATAGGAGTGGGAAGATCAGCAATGGGAAGAATAAATAACCTAATCACAGCAAGGCTGGGATCTGCAAACCCCACCCAGCTGCCAGAGCAGTATTAGCCATTCATTCAGTCTTTTGCATCAAAGGGTAATTTCCATTTGTGTTTTCTGAACCCAAACCTCACTAAGTTGGTGATCAGCAGAGTCCTGAAGGGAACATGTGTCACAGGTGGGAAGGGCTTGGTTCCCACACAAAGCCAAGAGCACCAAGGGGGTCTGACCCAAGTCCTCAGCCTTACTTGTCTTAAAATTTAATTTCTCTGAGGGCAGCTTGAAAAGAAACCCAGGAAGAGGTTTTAACGCTGTTGTCATACAGCCTTTGAGCTGTTTAGTTTTCAGAAATTATTGTGTGAGGAATGGGGAGATTAGGTACTGGCAGTCAGCCCTCACCCTGACACAAAAATGTTGTTATCAGTGCTTTTAAGCAGGCTAATTGATCACTTGTTAACAGTGGCCCTGACCATCAAGGTCTGGGAGGGGCAAACTTGTTAAAATGCTGGCTGCTGTTTGATATTTTAAATTTCAGTAGATAAAGCCAATTTGCCCATGACACGGGGTTTAACATGGTATTGTTTTGAGAAGAGCTGCGGGATTATTGGTGACCTCCAGGGGTCAGACCGTGGTCATTTTTTCATGTCATCTGACAGGAGCAGACCTCATTAACACACAGTCCAGGCAGCTTCTACCAGGATGTTGAATTAATGATGATATGGAGGCTATCTGCAAAAGGCATGCTGTCATTTCCTCCAACTTGTAGTTTCCTTTGCCATCTCCTTCACAATTTTCTTTAGCCTACACACATAAGGAAGAATCTGCAGAGGATTTTTTTAAAGTTGGGTTTGCACTCTTGTACTGTCTCTTCGTGAAGTTTAAGGAAGATTGGCAGCCGGGGATTGCAATAACTGGTTTGCTCTTCTTCTGGGTTTGCTCTTCTTCTCTCACCACTTCTAATTATCTGAACTGTCAAGTTTGGGATCCTTCAGTCTGAGAGAAGTGATGATCAGAGGGGAGAAGCTTAACAACTTGCTTACATTCAGCTCTCCAGGCATAATCAAATGTTGGGTTTGCTGTATCTTTTGCATGTCATTGTTTGACCCAAAACGGTGGTCATTTAAGTTGAAAGCAGTGGCTTGAAAACAAATAGAAAATAAGAGCTGTAAACTGACCTAAATTCCTCCTCTTGACTCCTGGGTCATCCCACCAACCTCCAGGTGCCATGGGCTGTTTACATTAGACTTAAAAAATGAAGACGAGAGCTTTCAGGGCCCTATCTTTGCATCTGCAGCAGTGTTTCACACAGCCTGAAGCCTCTTTTCCCTGGGTCAGAGAAAGGAGAGTGCTTAATAACACCAGTGGCTGATTTACACTGCTGTGCCTGTGTGACAAAGTGTCTGAAGAACACTAAAACCTGGACAGGATTATACTCAGATGAATCTTATGATAGGGGAGGCCAAGTAGTTGTACTCCTGCCCTGCAGTTACTACTGTCAACTGCATCCAGAGTTTGATTTTTGTGCTCAAAGAGGAAAGGTGAGAGGTGTGGGGCTGGGATGAATATGCAGAAGTCTGTCCTGTGGTTTCAGGAGCTGGTGAGAAGTGCACAGTTTGGGATCAGTGGCCATCCTCAGCTGCTGCTAGCTACATAGGTGTGATACAACAGAAATGTCTCACGCCTGTCAAAGCCTCATGGAGCCTAAATCAAGAAAGAAAGTAATTCATACAATTGCAGGCAGGATAAAGGACTCACCTTTGGAGAGGAAGTAGGAAGAGAAGGCAAAGGCAAATCAGTTAAGCAGGTAAAGGGAGAGAAGGGAGGGTGTGACTGGTGTTGGGAGCTGGGATATGGCAAGGAGGGAGGTGGAGGAAAGATAGGAACAGGAGGTGAGATGGAGAAAGAGCAGAGTAAAGAAGAGATTAAGCTTAGGAAGACCAGAAGCAGCAAAGTCAGCTTCTGTGGGCTGTTGCAAACTACTCCACCAAAGGAAAAGAACCCCTGCAGCTCCCTGCTGCTTCGAAGCCAGGGACAGCACAAGGAGCCTGACTACTCCCCTGCTGATGACTCACTAAAAGGTCACAGTGATTCCACCTCCAAATATAATAGTCCTGAGAGGTTATCTGGACCATCCCTCTCATGCTCTGGCTGGAATTCATTGGTATGCCTGTTTTCCCTGATAGTGTTTTAAAAGCTCTGTTAAATGCACACCAAATATCCATTAGAGGAATGCTGTGTTTGCTGAGCTGTGCTTTTTCAAACAAGTCAGTTATTACCAATCTGCAGCCTGAGTGGAGATCTTGGGGAGCCATTCTGATCCAGTGTGTACCTCCAAGATCATAGGGGTGCTGGTTGGTTTTTTCCTTTAGTTTTTATGTATTGTAAAAAAATTATTGACTGCAAATCCAGGGCCATGGCCAGAAACCCAGGTCATCTCTCAAAATACAAGTGCTTTAAAGCTAGCTCCATTTACAGGGTACAAAAGGGCACATGAAAATATTAATAAGCAGAATAAAGAAGTGCACTTCCATCTGCCAGGCTGATTGTGTGTATCATGTCCTTACATCAGGGCATAAACAGTCCCACATGGAAACACAGGGTCCTTTTTCAGTAGGGGGTTTTCCACCAGAGCTCTGCCAGGCTGTGTGTCCTTGTAGTGCTCTTTTTGAACAAGGACTGGCAACAACTGTTGCTAGCAAGCTTGGACAGCTTAGTTAAGGGCGGGTATATGTGTTGCAATGTTTAAGAAGAAAAACGTTACAGCAATGTATGGGCAAAAAAGTTGCAATTATTCTGTCAAACTTGTGCACGCACTACAGACTACGTGATATAAACTGCAGGGTATTTCAAAATGTAATAACTGTCCTTGCTTCTGGAAGACTGGTTGCAAATTATCTTTTTAGTTCACTGTCTTAAACACAGATATTAAATGGACCAAAACCAGAGAGACGCAGACAAACTCTAGTGACCAGGAGACGCCCCACTCACTAACATGCCATTAAGAAATGCAGATGGTAACTACAAGACTTGCTTTGGTGAATATATGCTCATTATGGTCCATTAAGTGATTTCTGTGTCTCACTGGGCCTCATGACAAGCACTGGATATTTGAAGTCTTTTGGGAAGCTCATAAATCACTGAGTGCTGTATTGTACTTGTGAGTCAGTGCTTACCATTATCCCCCCCAGGCCCATCATTATACCTTTGGAAAGACAGGTTCTTCCTTCCAAAGTCATGTACTTAACCTTTTGTTTAGCATGTCCAAACACTTCAGCATCACAGTGCTTTTACATTTTTGGGAAGGATTATTTATAACTCTCCAAACTGGGCAAATCTTTCCCTGTCTGACAGTTAATATTTGTATTTATTTTCTTTAAGGAAACATACTCACAAATAGCTGAATGATGAACAGCAAAGAACCTTTTCTATATGTGAATAAGAGCCAAACTCAGATCTGCCAGTGCAAGCTTTTTCCTCTGGGCAATCAGCTCAGTCTAACTATACACGTTGTGAAAATACCCCAGAGATCAGAGTGAGTAGCAATAGACCGAAAATGAAGGTGAGGGCCAGGATTTAAGTGAGGAGATCCTGTTCTGCACCCTGTCACAAACTTGCTATTGGGCTATAAACAAGTCACTTCACCTCAGCGCAACCCTTCTCAATCCACCTCCCTCTTGCTTGAACTTTCCCGGGCTCTGTCTCCTGCATAACCCAAATTGTTCCTGTACCTCTTGTGGGAATAAAGCTGATGCCCTTTATCCTTCTGATAACTGCTTTGAGGTAAAGAGGAGGATGTGACTGGAGGCACAGGGAGGAGGTTATTCTGCAAGCTCCTTCCACCTCCTTGTTTGATGACTGCAGTCACTCACAGAGTCCTAGAATCACTGAAGTTGGAAAAGGCCTTTTAAGATCATTGAACACAATTACAAATTTAAGATGGCCAAGACCACCACTAAACCTAAGCACCACATCTACATAAATACCTCAAGTGCCTCATCCACTCAAGGTCTCAGTGCGATAGAAGAAAGAACATGTTCTATTCTCATTTGTATGTCCTTAATTTTATGGATATGAAATTTTGATTCCTACCGTACTTGAAGGTATCACAAGGGGGACACTTGCAGCTAACTTCATGCTTTGAAGCCCTCCTTCAAACTAACCTCTAATCATAGAATTCCTTACAGAGAACACTCTCCTGTTGCACTGAGGACAATTATGCAGCCCTGCTTGGAGAGGAGGGTGGAAGGTTCTGCTGTCCTTGCTGCAGTCTGCTACTCAAGGATGACCTTGACAGGGATGTTGCAGGGATTAAAACATGAAAGGATAACTCTAACTGAGACACTGATAAAAGCAGACAGCAATCTGAAGGGGTGACAGAGAGGCAGAAGGTTAGTGAACAGAGCAGTGATTTAGGAGAATTTCCCATTAGGGTTAGGAGGATGTTACAATTTAAAGTGAGGTGATGCAGCCGTCAGCTGAAACTTGTTCTAGTACAGTGATCAGGACAGCTCTATCAGTAGATCTGTCATGGTTCAGGGCAAGGAACTGATGCGAGAGTGAGGATGTAATGTGATGTCTTGAGCAAGAATGGAGATAGGAGAAATCATCTGTGTAATGATATCTCTTCTCATACAAAAATCTCTTCTGAGTCTGAGAGACTTTGATAGTCAAAGTCATTGCCTTACTAGTGAAAACTTGGTAAAAATATTGGAAAACACTAATGGATCAAGACAGAATTTGACTGGATCAAGAATAATGTCTATAAAGAAGAATGAGGGCAGGAAGTATCTAGAATTAATTCCAGCAGAACATCTCATACGATACTGGAGGTTGATTCTGCTTCATCCTTGTGAGTGATTCAGGTGGATCTTTCATGATTGAGTGGTCCAGTTTTGTTCCATTTTCTGGTGTTTCTTAAGATATCTTGAAACTCTGAATTTATGGCAATAAAAGTGAGCTTTGCAATTAGTGTGTGGAACACTTCTAACACCCCCTCAGACAGGGCTTCATCCTCAGCTGGTGCAGCTCTGCTGGCTGGGAGGCTGCTCTAGAGGTGGGATAACTGCAGAAGTGACCTGTGGAATTTCTTAAATTTTACAGTGGAGGTCAGATTACTGCTTTTCAGTACATTTTTTGAAACCTTCCATTTGACCAAAATGACTTGGTTTTCAGAATTACTCAATGGAGAAATAGGGAGTGAAAACAACAACTTTGGGTTGCCTCTGGTGAAGTGACAAGTGCAGAGCTTTAATGAGGGCTTTTGGGGAGGTACGTACCTCCTTGTTTCAGCTTCAGATGAGTTTATGACTGCATCTGCTCCAGTGAAAAACAATTAGGCAGTTGAGCAAAATTTTCCTTGTATTATATATGAGACAGTGATAAAGATAATTCTGTCTTCCCAATTTTTGATGCTTTAGGCAGATTTGCACTGCTCTCATCCATCTGAGCATGGCTGTGTGCCTTCTCTGGCAGAGCAGCTTACACACAGCTGAATACTTTCTAATCCTGAAAGATTCTCAGAGGCCTGCTGAGAGAGAAAAAAACTTGCCACTACTTTTGCTCACAACTACCAGTGCACAGTTAGGCCTACAAAGCTGCAAAAATGAGCACCCTCCCTCTTCCCAGGACGGTGCCTGAACTCCGTGATGTTTGTGGAGGGCAATTTGACCGAGACCAGCTGAGTTACTGCAGACTTCTTTTGACTGTCAGCGAGACTGTCCCACTCGACCGATAATCTGTTGTACTCTGCCTTACTTGTCATTTTCTGTAATCTCTACCAACAACTGGTGAGAGCACTCAAAGAGCCTGTTTGGCAAACTGATAGTGTATCTCAGAGGAAGCACTTAGGAAATGTGGTATCCCGGCAGAGATCCTGGGATAAGCATTTCCAGTAAAAGGTATCCCTGCCTTGACGTCAAGCAAAGGATATATGGCAGGCCAGGGTTTTGCCTGTTAGTTTCCTTAAGTGCTACATAAGATTTCAGGGTGAATTCAAGGTTTTGTTCTTGTGGGTGATTTAGCCAGTAAATTGCAATTCGAGGGTCTTGCAGAGATGGAAAGGAGAAGTCTGTGACTAACACATAACAGTCAGACAGACCCATGACTTCCCTGTGCATTTCCCAGGTAAGACTGAAGGGGCCAGTCTATGTCTCACTCAAAGCTGGCAAAGCTAACACCTTACTCATCGGGAAGAAACAGTCCTAAATCAGTATCATTATGTAAAAATCCCCACCCCACCTCATTTAACTGTCAAAAGTTTTACAATCCTGCTCGAGTGTGAATGCAAGAGCAGGTTCATGTCTACCCATTGGTTAGTCAAAGGAAAGGGGTGTATTTTAGAAATTCCATTTTCCTTCATTCCTGCATTTATTTGCCTCCCTCTGCAAAGCCCTGGAAATGATGGATAGCTTGTTGACTTCTGAACTTGAAGATAACTTTTTGAGTTGCATCTCATGTTGGAGGAAAAGCATTCAAAGGGGAGCAGAAAAGATTTTAAAGATCTTGTGCAGTGGTTAGCAGCAAACCATTAATTACATGCAAAGGAATTAATAACAGATAGATAGGCTTTTTCATTTTACTTTTCTTTTTCCAAGTTGAGCTATTAATCTGATATGAATAGCTTCTCCAGAACAATTGCAACCCACACTACCAACTAGAATTTTGCAATCTTTGTACAAAGACATTTTAAAAGATTAATGCAGCTCTGGTAGGATACATTAGTATGCTGGGATAACAAGGCTCTTTGGGAAGTTTTGGAAACTTCTTTACAAGTCCCCAGCAAATTACCTCCAAAAGAGTAGGTGAAATGCACACTACATTGTAACAAAGCTGTGGTCCCTGCCCTGAAGATTTTACAAGTCTGAGACTTTGACCTAGTACCTACTAAATTTGTGTGTCTTTGCCTTGATTTTAGTGTGGGTTGAGTCAGATGCTCACACAGCTTTAATGAGAATTAGCAACAGTTCTTGTTACACTCTAGTACAGCCAGTTAGCCGACAGCAAATCCCTGCAATGGTCCTGATTAATGCGATGGGGACCTTCACTTGTGAGTGAGTGAGCATTTACCAACCCTGCAGCCCTGCTGGGTGAGAGGACAGAGAATGAAAGGATGGAGGTGACTGTGCTGTTTTGCTCCTGGCTTTTTAGCACCAGAAGCATGGCTGAAAACAATACTAGGCTAAAATTTTTTCCATGTGCTCTCTGCCTGAGTGTGACCTGTGCAGCCAGCTCCTGTGGAAAATCTCTAAGATTGGGATTTTCTCCACATTCTGCCACAGCCACCTTCCAAGTGAAAGTTGTGCATACACAGTCTTTGTCCTAACTCATTTAACTACTTTGACTCACTCCAGCTTACAGGGTGAGGGGAATTTACAGCCCCTTTTCAGCTACCACAGCACCAGGCCTTCCAACATCCATCCTGTTGTGGTTGCTTGTGTGTGCTTGTTTGGAAAGCTGCTTGTGTGTAGTTTTGCTTCAATGCAAATGCTTTAAGCCTCAGTGCAGCGAACTAATCAAGAATATGCTTGACTTTAAGTCTGTGAATGATCTCTGAATCTGGGCCTTTGTACTCAGAACAAAACCCTTTAAATAAAGGAATAGCTTGAATGCCAGCAGCCCAGCTGTTTTTGAACTACCCTCCAATAACAAACCCAAGAGCATTTGCATTGGTAGAAACAAAAGTTGGATAAGGAGGCTGATTCACTGTCTGGCTTCTGGAGACATTTTATAAATAGCTACAAGAAAAACACAGTAGTTTTTTTATTATTATTAGTTGATAGAACATGTTGACAGAATCCTTTTCAGGATTGTAACTTGGGGGCAGCATGTCTTTTTGGACAGCAGACACATGGCAAACAATTTATTTGCTGAAGAAAGCCAGATGCTCCGTGTCCTTGGCAGGCGATTTGTAAGATTAAGGAAAATCAAGCATGTGACTAGAGTGTGGTAAATAAGTAAAATAAATAAATAAAGCAGTCACATTGTCCTGCCAAAAAGGACAAAAGAAACTCTTTTGTCCTTTTTGGCAGGACAGCTGGTTTTCAACTACTTCTCACGGTGTGTGACTGACAAGGAAGAGCAGGCCACCTGAGGGGAGAAGCTTCTAGTTTGTCAGCCACTGCCCTCTCAGCATTGTGCTTCTGCATGAACAAGCTCAGACACCTCTGTGGACTTTCACAGCAGGTCCAGGCAAGATTTATGGTCACAGTGATGATAGGCTGAGAGGGTGAAAGGCACACATGAAAGCATGTACAAGGGCCAGGAACATATACGTTGAGCATCCTCCATCAAGCAATTGCCTAGCCTGCCTTTGAAGCTGTTATGCAGCAAGCAGACACCTCTGGCAAACCTAGGATGGATAATAACCCAGAGATCAAGGGCTGGAAAACAGGAAATACAGTATGTCTCCTAAAAGTAGGGCTCGATCCATAGCTGACGCAGATCGGCATCATGCCATTGGGAGAAGACTCTCTGTATAGACTGCAAACAGCTGAACACCAGAATTTCCAATAAAATAAAGTAGTTCTGTGAATAAACAAAATATTAGTGGAGGAAAAAACAGACATGATAAAGTTTGTGTTGTTTATCCTTCACACAGCTGGTATTTTCTTAATTTTTCTTCAGCAGATGTTTGTGCTGGCACAGCTTGGAGATCAAAATACTGTACTGCTTTCAAGCCATATCAGGGAGAGGGCAGGAGTGCTGTAAAGTATCCCTTGGGCCATAAGAGTTTATGAACCAATGAGTTGGAGAGACCATACAGTAGATTTTTGAATGTCTGTCTACAGCCTCTGAATTCCATATGCTCTTACACTGTGTCTCCAGCTGTAACAATACTCTTTCTTTCATCAGGTTTCCTTCTCAATCAAAATACTTACCCTACTTCAAATACCATTTTGATAATTCTCCTATAATGAGGAACATGGGGAGGATTCCCTCATTTGCTGTCCTCTCCTGTGTACACTTTATGGGTGACAGTGTCCAAACACCTTCCAGTAAAGCACTGTGATGGTAGCAGTGTATGTTACTCAGTGTTATGTTACTTCATTCCCATAAGAGACTTGTGGCTGCAGTGAAGGTGTCAAAGAAAGTGAGAGGACTCAAAGTAAAAGGAAAACTATCCCCTGTCATGGGACATCTCTTTCTACTAGTCTTCTTTCCTTTTTATGCTAGGGCAGGCAGCAAGGAGAAGTGAATTACCTGAGTGTCATCACATGAAGGTAAACCAGAAATATTTTTATAATTGTTTTTATTATTTGAATAACATATAGGGGATCCTGAAACATTTTTGATTTAAACAAAGAATTCCATTCCCTGCCCAGACAGCCAAAGCCAGTATGGATAGAAGAGAGAGTATGCATGTACCATGCATTACATGGGGAGCAGTAGAGTTGCTCAATGCTGACTAAATTTCCCTAAAGCACAGGAATTCAGAAGAAATAGGTAGATGGTCATACCAATGTGATTTGAGCCTCTTTCTGAGGAAGCTCAGACTCCTTCCACCCCCTCAAATAAGAGATCTAATCTGACATTTCTCCTGTGTGTGGGTGGAGACCTCCCTGTACTTCTTTTGGTCTGGCAGGGTCAATGTGTGAGCTCTCACATCTTGAGGATGACAACAGATGAGTAAAGGCAATGAGTGCTACGAATGTGTGGGAGGGAGAGGCCACTGGCTGGAGCCCTTTGAAAGACCTTCATTTTTTGAAAGTTTTATTTTTAATGACTGTAATATTCTATTAATATTCAGGGGAGATATAATTAGGACATTGTTTCTATTTTGAGATTGTTTTTGTCTGAGTATTGGTTTGGACTGCAAACCAGCTCCTTGGCAAACTCCTGCTTTTGTGTTATGAGGCAGCAGTCCTTGGCTGTACCTAATGAGATTAGAGTCAGCATTGACTGGACATGATCATCCCATCAGCTCTAACTGGGCACTTGGTGGGATTTTGGGGAGGCTGACACCATTTTGTCTGAGTCTCAAGTGTTTTCAGTTGCTGGAACCTAAGGCTAGGGATTATGCAGCAACAGAAAAAAGAGTAAAAACAGTCAGATGCTGGGATTTTCAAGTGTGTTTAATGCAACACTTAAAAAATGTGTATGCTATTTCGTAGTTTTCTCTGATTTGTCCACAACTAATCTGGTGTGGGCAGTGTTTTCTTTAACTGTCTCCCAATAAAACCACCCTGCATAATCATGCACCAGACTATTTATTCCTGGGAATGGCTTGCATCACACATGAAAGAATTCAATAATGATACTTGGATGGAGTACTGTTATTTATGGAGGAAAAGGTCGTGTTCTCTGCCTGCACCAGTAGTGGGTGGCTGCAGCCTTGGCTAGCACAGTGTTGGATCGTTGTGCTGCCAGCAGATAGGGGAGTGTGCCTGATAGCCGGTTGTTTTTGTCATTGGTGCAGAGCTGGAGCATCGTGCTCCTCGGCTCAGGCTTTGTTATTTATACCACTCTGTAAACAAAACTCCTGCCTTTGCCTTCTGATAAATAGCGAAGAAGCCAGTGCAAGCTCACAGGAATGGGGGAGTGAGTGAATTTATCATAGTACTGATATATATTGGTATCCCCATGTCTTCTGTTATGCAAGGGACAAATTGGTGGCTGGTTTTTGTTTTTATTTAGAAGTGTTCATTTTTAATCCCCAGTCTTTCTCCCTTTGCATCCAGCTCCCATATTACCTGCCAAGTTTTCCTTTCAGATATTCTAGGAACATGCTCCCGGCTGCAGGAAACTTCAGGGCCCCCAGCCATGCTGTGCTTCGTGCCCAACTGGGAGCTCATCTCCCCCCACCCTGCTCAGCTGGGTGCTCCCTGGTTCTGTAAAACAAAACAAGGATGTCGTTCTGATCCTCCTGCCTTGGCATCTCTTTATACCTAATGTTTTCTCAAACTATCACCATGATTCCATTTCCTTTTAGCATGGGCCTCTAAACTGAACTTCAGCCTTTTCATTTGACTATTCCACTCATGTAAATTTATAACATAGGATATCTGACACAAATAGCCTTGTAGAGGCACACCATCTCTTTCCTCCTGATTATTTTTAATTGATTTTTTTTTAAAGAAAATGAGCAAACATATCAAAGGAGATATTGTGCAGTTTAATCTTCAGTATTATGTTTAGGCAGCCAAAATAAAAGAGAGCTGAGTCTTTAAAAAAAGAAAAAGAGAAAATGTATATCCTTCTATACATGTCAGTTGTCCTGTGTTGTGGACAGAACAGCAGGTCTTTTGGGAAAAAAAAAGCCATGTGGAGATCTGTGTTTATAGGGCATTGCCAAGCCTGGATTAAGTGTGGTAAATGGAGAAGGGTAGAGGATTTCTGTTTCATTCCCTATGCTCACTGCTGTCACTGCCAGTCGTGTTGGCAGAGCATTGCCACTGACAGCAAGGAGTCTACTGGTCGCAGTCTTTTCTTGTTTGCAAACCCCTTTTCTTTGCATTTTTGGAATTGACTGTCATGACTCCATTAGCTGTTCAGTGCTAGCAACAGCAAAAATTACTGCACATATGGTTGCTGGAGTAAGCATGGAAGGTACTGAGTACTCAGGGAAAGAAGACTTTTTACAAAGTCACTCTTACAAGTGAAAATGAACTTCTAGGGGAGAATTGATCCTTCCAGTTATCAGCTGTGGGGATGGAAAAAGCCATGCTTGGTCCTGAGCTCTGAACTGACTTATGCATTTTTGTGTGTGTGTGGTCTAGGCTCCCGTGCAATTTAGTTGTAGCCTAGCCCTGATTTTCCCATTGTTTTACATTTAAGGCATGTTCAGAGCTTTCCAATCTTTTTGCCTTTCCTCAGCAATATTTGTAACTTACCACCTAAAAAATGATAAAGATTTTAGAGCCAGTTTTAATCTCTCCTTCACTTCTAGGTGACCTGATGGAGTACAGCCTTGCCAACACCTTATAAATCAGCTGTTTGAGGGGGGGGTGGGGGGGAAAGGGACTGTGCAGATAATTGCTCTGAAAAACTTGAAATGGTCTATGCCTGAAGCAACTGAGAAGACTGCTCATATGCAGTAGAATATTTTGTGTAAGAGAAGCAGTAAAGGGTTACACATATCCTTCCTCCTCTTCCCAAACACTTGCAGATGCTCGTCAATACAGAAATGACATCTTGGAGCTGTCATGCATCCGCATGGGCCCAGTGGTCACTGACAAGTCCTCTGAAGTGTGACAGCCCTTTGGAAACTGCAGGCAGGAGAGGGGGTGCCCCTTGGTTCCTGCTGTTACAGCTTTTCAAGGTAACAAACCCCATCTGGCCCCAGCCCCACGTGGGAGTGGTGGGGCAGTGTCTAGGTCTGCCTGGCACGCCATCCCTGTGCCCAGCTCCATGTGCTGCCCCTCCACTTCACTTTGAACTTCGATCCTACTTTCTCTTTATTTTCTCAGTGATTGAGTTAAGGGCGAGGATTTGAGCTAGTTGGTTTAAATTCAAGCCATATGAGACAGAAGTGATTTTCTTGGACAGGAAAAATAATCTTGGAGAGTTTATAGGACTTACAATTGCTCTGTATTTTCATGGAGTATGAACACAATTTGTCTCTCTACTTCTCAATCTCAATGTCTTATTGGATCTTATTGGATTAGCTTGTTGTTCTTGGAATTTCCATGTACTGGCGTGGGCTCAGCAAGCCTTTTTTCACATTTGGTTAGCCTGGAGATTGCAGTCTTTCTTTGACAATGTGAAATTGCTTGTACAGATGATCCCTGCTCATCTCTTTCTCCTAACTGTGTTCAATACAATTAAATGTCTCTCCATTTATGCTTCACTCTCCCTTGGACCCAGGCTGACCTAAGCTAAAATCCTGGACAAGCCAAGCACAACCATCCAGAGGAAGATGCTGTTAATGTTCCTATCATTTGCTTACAAGCAGCAGTTCCATAAAGAACTGGACACTGGCAAGTGAAGAACCTGCCAAAAACAAGAATGGTGTGATAGTATGACTCTTTGGTATTTTTATGAAGAATTAAGAAGAAGTCTCTGAAGAACCTTTCTGCTTTCCAGGTATCATGGTGAAGAAGCATCTGATCATCTTACTAGAAAATCCCATATTCTTATATTGCATACCTTGAGTGAAACACCAGTACTGCATAGCTAAAGCACCGTCTTCCCCCCATGCCTGCACAACAGAGTGTCTGTAATTCTTTGCACAGAAGTTAGACCCTTCTAAAATCCAGACATTCATATTCCCATCAAAACCTGAACAGTGGGGTTTTTCCATCAACAGTTTCAGGCTATCAGCCTCTGCTGTGAATGAAAAATTCATCAGGCAAAGGCTAAAGAAGTCACACCTGTCAGCCTGACACACTGTTTATCTCAAAGACTTTACTTCAGAAAGTATAAACAGTAGAGTATTTATTTTCCTTCCTGCCATCTATGAGGTTATTCAACAATTTGAGTGTGCTCACGCACAGCTTTCATGAGCCAACCTTAATTGCACAGCAATGTGCCATAAAAACAAAGATTAGGCATTATTATCTAGGAACCAATTTTACATTTTTCTCCTCTGACTTGAACTGTTTAAAATATAGGGCACTATCTCATTTTGGCTGTACATAAATATCTCAGTTGTCAAACTGCCCTTACTCAACCAGCCAACTTTTCTTGGTGGTTGAAAATCATAGTGTTTAATTGTGTCAATCGAGGTGAAAAATGTTATTGGTTCACCACCTGGCTACACCATATAGTTAAAAAGAAGTTAAGAAACAGAATGTGGAATTTAAAGGACTGCAAAAATTTTTGACCCATCAAGAAATGAATATGATGCAAGGACAGAAGGAAGAAAACAAACAGATTATGTGTTTCTTTAACCAGGTGCATTCTTGCTTTCTCCTTTCTAGCTGACTTTGAATCTTCCAAAGAGTGTGCATATAAATAGGGTGTGATAGGGGCCCAAGGCATCAGGAAGAGGATTAGGCCAGATTTCTATAAACTTTCAATTAGTCTGTGACTGCACGGTGTTGAAATTGTTCAATAGTCACTGTCACTTACATGAGCAGAATTGACAAACAAAAGCATGATGGACCAACATGAAATTCAGTTTTTCTGGGCTCAGTATTTACTGTAATTCTGGTGACCTCATCTGTCTTACAACTGAGAGGAAAGCTGTTCAGTGTTGAAATTCATAGCAAACTCCTTGGGTGCAGGAAAAAAAGTCAGGTATTAATTTTTAGCATCTACTGAATGCTCTCCATGCTGGACTAAAGTTTTGGCAAGCACTGTGAGCCATCTGCTCCTAGGAATAGGTTCCAAGGAGGTGGTTTATGGTTCGTGGTATTTGAAATCCCTTTTGTACAACTCTTCATCAATGAAGAGTGCAACCATGGCATTGATTTCCTGATCGGAATCTGTCTGAGAGAAATCTTGGAGGGGAACACTGCCCTGTAAAAACTATCATTTACAGGCAATTGATTACCTTTTGTGTCACACACATATAATGTGATGGTGTTTTTACCAGGACAAAAGCGACTGATGATTTTTTGCTAGTTGAGCTACCTGAAATTTCTCTCCTTTATTCCACATAGATGCAACCAGATGTGCAGGATCTGGCAAATATAAGGTGAAAAGAGAGAATTAGATAGATCCACTAGCCTCTTCTCCTGCATAGTGTAGGCTATGATGTTTTCACTCAGTAACTCACTCTCTAAATGCAGTACTTGATTTGAACAAAAGCAAAAAGCCTCTTTTATGTGGGAGGGAAATGGTGGGATAGACTGAACTAAGTACAACTTACAATATTAACATATGTATAGGTGGATGAAGTGCATGCACACCTTCCTCACAGTGTCTTGTGTTTAGATGGGAACACTGCTGACTCCTTAGGGAATTTTCAAATGGGCAGTTGTCAGGATGCAAGGTAAGGAAGCAGAGCTGTGATAAGCAATCCTTTGGCCAACCAAGGAGATTTAAGGAGCAAACATTGATTCATAGCCCCTGTCAAAAGTTTGCAATGAGGCTCAGCTGTGGATCTTGGAAGAGGGTGAGACACCATGTACAAGAGATATCCTTACAGCAAGGCTACTTGGATACACAGAACTCACTGATCCAAGCTAAGTTGTCTCTGGTCTGCTTACAGGCACTTTTTTATTTGAGGCCAGTGGAGAGAAAGGATTTGGGGACTATGAGTTGCTATGAGGATTGCAGTCTATGTCTTCTGCCCTTTATTTTTCTCTAGGATCCAGTCAGACACTCCCTAATTTGCCCAAGAGTTGTGGGCACTGCTGAGGTGGCATTCTGGGAGTGCTGGCCATGCTTTGTGCGTCCAAGGTGCTAATGGACAACAGTCTGTGAGCTTTGCTCACAGCTGCCCTCTCCTACAAGGAGCTTCTCTGTGGGAGGGGCGTGCCACAGTGCTCCAGGCAACCAGAAGTGTTTGCTGGGACTTGAGTGTGCCAGCAGAACAACCCAGTGATGTGCAGGGGCAGAATTATAGTCCCAACTCTCTTATTTTGTAATATTTTGTAATAAAACTTTCATTTACATTCCCTTGACCTTTCATTGGTAAATACTTTTTTGCTTCCTGCCTGTGTTGCATGCTGTGTGCCAGCCCAGTGGAACAGAAATCTTGTTTTCCAGTCCTAAGGCAAATTTTGCTGTGAAATAGAGATTGCCCAGATCTAGTTTCAGCATACCGTGTTAGTAACAATTCTCTGAATTCTGGCATTCTGCTTGGTCAAACAGCATTTCCTCCTTTCCCTCCTCCCTCCTTTCCTTCCTCCCCCTCCCTCCCTGCATCCCCACTAGCCTCTTAAGAAATTAATAAACATAGGGTGTTTATTGACTGGGTGGAGAAATTGCATTCAGATCACATAATGTCTGAGGCCTGGCAAGTCTTTGTGAATCTGTTCTGGTCTTTGCTAAATAGAGCAGGGTGCCCTCCAGTTTAGTAGCAAATATCTTAGAAAAAGAAAGAAAAAGGCAAAGAAAACTCCACTTTTTATTGCTATTAATTAGAGAACCAGGTCAGTATGATTTGAAGACCCTTGACCCTTCTCTTTTTTTTTTTTTTTTTTTAATATAAGAGATTGTGGTCCTCATCAAGGCAGAAAAAGAAGTCTGTGGTTGGAACCACATTTCATAATATTCACTATAACCTGGCACTTCTATAGGTCATTATAATGTGA
This sequence comes from Certhia americana, assembly GCA_018697195.1. Lineage (NCBI taxonomy): Eukaryota > Metazoa > Chordata > Aves > Passeriformes > Certhiidae > Certhia > Certhia americana. Next base: position 51,673,054 of record CM031879.1, on the reverse strand, counting down.
CAAATATGTCTGGGCCACAAATTTTCTAAAGTCTTATGGGTATGCACATATTACCCAGTTCCCTTCTCAGAGAGAGATGAAAGTATCTGAACACAGATGGGTTCACAGGCTGAAAGATAGAAGCTGTAACAGCTCCAAATATGTATTTCTCTCAGCCATTGTGACGAACGGCAACCTTCTGCTTCTCCCATAGGAGATCTTGAGTGTTTAATGTGTCTGGGGTCTCTCCCCAGGCCTTGCCCTTTACATTTGCTGTGGAGGCAGTTCTGTGCTACTGTACTGGATCAGGTTTCTCTAAGACTTGTCTGTGAGGGCATCCTCAGTAGGCCTGACAGGTTATGTCTAAGTAGATGCCTGGTTTGCTGCTTCTACCAAATTACAACATTTCCCTCAGGCCACTATCAAAGACTTCAGCAGCACATGCCTTCCTGTTTTTTATTTGTGTGTGTATGTGTGTGGCTCTTCTAAACATGGACAGGAATTTCCTTTCCTGAGTCTAGACATCAGCCACTCACTATTTCTGTAGCTTTGTAACAGACTGTCTGCTGCCCTGGGCCCTTTGATTTTTCCCATGAGAGCAGCAAATTCGCACTGGGTTGATAGAGGAAGCCTTGTATGATACTCTGTTTTTTGCTGGTGGTGTTTTAACTGCACTAACAATCCCTGTAAAGCAAACCTGGCACCTGATGGGAGCTGTTTCTCTGCCTCCTGCTACAGAGTCTTTCTACCCTGGTGTTTCCAGAGCACTTCTGCCTCAGGGAGAAAGAGAGGTGGGGTGATCCCAGTCCAGACTGGTGTGACTGTGAGATGTTTGGTCACATCCACACTCTGGAAATCCTATTGTTCAGGAAGCCATATGGGAGCAGGCAAGTCAAGCTAAAGGTCTTCCCAGGCTGACCTAGCTGTCCCCTTCCGACTGACTGGAGTCCCCTCAGTGGCACCCCGGGACTTTCTGCACTGATTTTCAGATGCAGCAACTCTGGAGCTATGCTTAATGTAGCATGGTCCCAAATAAAGCTCTTCGGATGCATTCTGGGTTTGCAGAATCACAGGGTACAATTCAGGCTGCTTCAGATGACTCTCAGAGATTTCAGTGGTCTTTTAGAGGAAATTACCTACTTTACTGGGACTTATTGAAAGCAACAGATGGAGCCTGGGTACACTAAGTAGGCATTTTTTGGTAGCTTTTCTTGGTGCTTCTTGTTATATGAATTTATGAGGAAAGGAAATCTTTCTAGAAGAGTGACTACCAGAAGGACAAAAAAGCTGGTAGGGTTTGTCTCAGTGTACATCACGGGTGAGCAGCCAGCAGCTTCACAGCAGAGATTGTAAAGTAAAGGAGAAAGGACTGGTAAGGTGACTGAGAGCAAACTCCCACAAGACAAATTATTTATCTCCTTCCCTTTTTAGCCTGTGACTGTCCATCTGAATGAGTGTCTAACTGCCTGTGTGTCGTTCCTCCGCCCCTCAAAACCTTTTGAAATGGTTGGCTTATTTCAGCCAAAGTAAATGAAGGATAAAGACCTCAGCATTGCTAAGGTCTTGGGATTATCTTGAAAGCAGACATTTGATGTGGAGCAGGAGACTCTGCCAGTGCTCTTCATCTGGAGGAGAGGGTGCAGGACTAGCTGTGACATTTTGTGGGATTACTGTGGGCCCACAGGCAGGCAGGATGGCAGAAAACCAGACTTTACTTCTCCCAGTTTCCACAGATAATGCCTATTTGTGCATTCACAGGAGCCTGCTACAAATACAGGTTATATGACACGGTAGGATGAAAGAAAATTAAATGTCTAGATGTGAATACAATCACTGCTGATGTGCTATAGCTTTGACACAGCCATCCCTGTGCCTCCCCTGTGAAACATGCCTGTGAAGTTCACATCCCAATGACTATGGGAGCCTGTGGAGCCAGTCAATATAGACTTTTTGAGAAGTCTGTCTTTGGACTCCATTTTCCAGCTAGAGCCTCTCAAGGAACAAAAGGAATTAACAGAAATAAGGACATAAGGAAGTTGACAGAAATTAGAATTCATTTCTATCAGCTTTATTTCGTAACAGAGAATATACTGTTGTAACAGTGAATATACTAAGCTTCCAGGCGAAGTAGCATTTCCTGGGGAAGTACGTAGCCAGAGTGGCATAATCAGTGCTATCCAGGAAGCCCAGTGGTGAGAAAACCCACTTTTTAAGAGGAGGAATGAGAGATTAGGCACACAAGGTATAAGTACTTCAGACTGGGTGAGGAAGTAGTGTGTCCTGGGAAGCAGTGACAAGGTGCCACCAGGCAGCTGAGTGATCAAAGTGACCTGATGTGGCAGTGGGGCCAGTGCAGTGAGACAGGGCTGGGCTGTGTCCAAGAAGAGCTGCTCAGGAGCAAAAGTGTCCCACCCTGCCCAGTTTTACTGCATGCTGCACTGGTTTCTGCCCTCAGACCAAAGGTTGAGAACCTGAAGAGATTTCAGGGAAGAGTAACCAGAGAGAATTTGGTGTTAAATCCACTTCTGACAGCTGAGAACATGAGCAGCTCCAGATGGTGTGTTTATCTGAGTAGGAGATGGAGAGGCCTCCTGGGTCTCAGCCTGAAGTTTTACATGGCATGAAGGATACTAAAGAGACCTCATTGTGCCTTGACCACAGCAGGACAGAAGACTTGAAAGGTGAAAAATCAGAAAAATCCAAATTGCAAATGTCCCAGCCATGATGGCAACATATGTCTGGAATGGATAACCAAGGATGTGGTAAATTCTCCAGAGCCTGGAGTTAAAAAAAACCCAAACCCATGGAATTCCCACAAGGTACAAGGCTTGATTCAGAGATGAGAGAGTGAAATGCTGTGGTGCTTGTTATGCAAGAGCCCAGGCCAGATGATTGGTCTGGCTTGCTCTGACCTTCAGAAATATGAACCATTGTTGTAGAAAGGATCAAGGAGAATTACCATGAGACAAGAAACAGAATAATTAAATAACCACAGTATTTTCAAGGCCACATATAAAAGAGTGGACCATTTTTTAAGCAACAGCAGAGATTGGGGGAAGATTGTGGGGAGTAAGGAGGTTGCTTTTTTCCCTGTTTGGAAACTTTCCTATTGTATGACTTCGACCCCAGAGATAAAGCTGGTCTTCTGGAGGTTCATGAGCTCATTCACAGACAACATTTATTGGAAGATTAGTGGAGTTTCAATGTGGACTTACCCTAAAGTATTACTGGCTTCCAAAATGCATTTATCAGTCTTCAGGGTGCAGTAAGGCATGGTCTTGCACAGAACAGATTTACACAAATGACTTATTAACAAAATCAGGATTAGGGCCAAACAGATGTCAGTATGACTGATTAGCTCAAAATAAACACAGTTGGGAGATAAGAAATAGCTGTGTTTTTGCTTCATCTTCTTGTGGTTGCGTCCTCAATAGATGATGGGAAATGACATGTTAGGTATGAGGCAAAATGACTCATCCACTCCTGCAACTCAGAGAAGGCAAAGTAGAAGAATACAGGAATTTTCAGTCCATGGGTATAAAATAAACAATGGCCCTGATCCAGGAAACTCTGCCATGGACATGAATCTCCCCAAGGTGTGTAGTCTCCCTTTCTCAGGATTGTGCAGCTGTGGGTTTTTATTTTGGCAGCTGAAACTCCCTAAATACTGAAATTACTATCATTTTCATCATGCCACATGCATTAAAGTTGTGATAGGCAAAAATATTAGAAAAGAAGTAACAGTTTTTTCTCTTGAGATCTTAAATGTTAATACAAACATGGTTTGTATTTGCAATGGTTTCTCATTAAAATCTGTGTTACCTTGCTTGGCCCATGTCATCAGCATGAGAAGTATCAAGAGGTGTATAGACCAAATCTAGTGCTAGAGGTCAGAGAATTACATTAAACTTGAACCCATCACATTCATCCATGCACATTGAAAACTGTTGATCAAGTTCATTTGCTACACTGTTTTTCAAAGAACAAGCAAGTCAGACTGAAGGCATGGAGATGAAAATGGCAGAAAGAATTATTTTGGTTCTCCCTTTTGAACAAAAAATGACTGCTCGCTCAAACATGGAAGAAATTCCCCATTTTTTAATGTTCTTAATGAAAAACTGGGATTTGCATTGCAGAGTACTCTGCTTAGATAACTGTATAGATCCATGAAAACAATTTCTAGTAATACAAACAACTGCACTATGTTACCATTTTCTAGGTGAAGTATTTGTGTTTTTCAGTTTGATTTCCAGTGCTAATTTTTCACTTCAATTATTTAAGAAGTTAGTTGTCCAAACCAATGGTGAACAAAGCATTGTAGTCAACCCAATAAAATCATTCCTCTTCTAAACATCCTCTTTTTGTTGTGAAAGTGAAGCATCTAGGGAGAAGGAAGAACTGTTTCTGATTAATTTGAAACTGAAGTATTCTTTATTAATACTTCTTACAAGTTCCATTACCAGTAGGTGAAGACACCAACACAGCAAAAGCTCTGCACCTGTGCTTCTTTGAAAACCTGATGCTGTTTTTCATGGATTGTGCTCTAAATAATTCAATTAGTCCTTCAAAACCCTTCTAGAATCACTTTGCATCTTATTTTATTCATTTCCAAGCTGAAGATGACTCTACTTGTTTGCGCTAGAGAAGCATTATGAGAATAACATTCTCTCTTCTGTCTAGTGGTGTCATTCCTCATGTTATCCAGGCATGCACAGTCATAATTCTTCTCATGCCCTACCCTGGTCTGTGCTCTGGGTCAGCTATTGACAAATCTCCAAAATCAAGGGTAATGTTTTGTGTATTTTTTGCTCCTCTCTTTCTTCTTCTCTGCCCTTTTACCACAGTGTGACCTCTGTTTTCCCTCTCTGCTTTTAGTCAATAGCAAGTGTTAAGATAAAAGTTCATTATTTAGCATACTCCCACTTCTTGTTCTCCCTGGGACCTCTAAACATTTTCATATCACACAGATGTTACTGAGAAGCATTTAAATATAATCTGGGTTTCCAGAAATGCATGGGGTTAATTTTACATATTTACACTGCTTTTTATGAAATAGTCTTTCCTATGAGTCCGATCTTTGAGTTGGGGAAGGCCTGCTTTCTTAACAAGAATGTTAGCAGTCTTGAAGGGATGGGAAAAGAGGATTCAGTAGGATTAGGTTGTAATTATCTCATCCCTTCTTTAGATATCAAGCTGAACTGTTTAATTTAAGCGACTTGTTGCTCCAAAGTCCTATCAAATCAAGAGGGATGAAAACAGAACATTCAACAGATAGCTCAGTTCTTCCTCCTTAGCCAGGTCTCCAGCTGATGCAAGTGGTGGGTATCTCTCTCAAGTTTGGTGGAATTGCATCAGCTTTTGCAACTCAGGCACTGTCCTTGCAAACTTTATTATGGATAAGATAGTTTCTCCTCAGTCAGAATGTTTTTGCTCCACCAATGCAATTTTCCCTTTCATGTCTGGTATTCCACACTATGATATTCCAAATTCCCAAGTGTCACCGAACCTGACAAAAGTCTATGGTGACTGCTCTCCTCCAAATGCCATGACCAGATCTCACACACCTGCTGTAAAGGGCTGAGGCAAAAATCAAGGGCAGCATAGTTTTGTTTAGCCCATGAAGGTGGGGGGTTCTTTGGTGCAGAAAGGGCTAAGACACAGTCTTGAGATTCTCCTTCACAGGGTGCTGTGGAGTCTTCACAGAGTGGAGATAAAAGTCACTTTGTGCAAGGCAGAAAAATATGAAAGGCCTCTGAAATTTGTCACAACTTTGCAACCAGCAGTGGTAATGGTTTTTGGTCAGGGATTATCTCCATAGTTCTGTGAGTGAAGGCCAATTTTCCTTTCAAGGCACTGTATATTTAGTTATTTAATCAGGCTAAATTATTCCTTCTCTCCTCACCCACAGTTAGATCATGGCACAAAATTAAGCACAGACTTTCATTCCACCTCTTCTTGCCTCTCTGTTTGACCTAGACTTTGGGGAGCCATTAAGTTGTCTGAGATATTGATTTAATAAGGGCAGGAAAATTAAAAAGGACAAAGAGACACCTGACTAATTGGCATTTCCAAGAGTTTTTTGCAATCAACCAGTGGGGATTTTATAAGGTATGAAGTATTTGCTTTCACATAAATTTCTTCCACATTCTTTCTCTTATATTTGCTGGGTAAACTTTCTGGAATAAAGTTCACATCTTCTTCTTTGTAAGCTTTATACTTGGGAGGTAATTGAGTTGGCTCTTTGTTATGAGAGCATGTACTCGTTTAATTGCACATATGTGTCTGTGAGCACACTATCCCTGCTTCTCTCCTAAATTTGATTTGGAATGAATCCCATGAAAGGCTGTTTTCCAGCATTAATGGATAAAAGGTCTTTACCAAGGGGAAAAGTATTCAAATACTAAATTTAATAAAGTTACATTTAAAAGTTGCAGTTCTGAGAATAATTCCTTTCTCCCCACTGTGATTCAAGTATCTTCTACTGATTTTGTGATATTTAACCAGTCAGTTTTTATTTTGTAAATAAGGCATAATAAGATAACAACCCAGTGGAATATCAATAACACATTTATACTGTTGTCAGAGTTACTTGTTACATCCTGCCTTGCCGTGCTGAGCAGCAATCCAAAAGATAAGATCCTTACAGGAGATGAAAATAAACACTGTGGTAAACTTTGCCCCATTTCTGGACTTCAGGTGCTGATCTTAAGGTAGTGATGCAAGCAGGAATTCATCTCCTACATGTTGCTGTCAGGAATAGCAGAACAAAGTGCTAGGAGGGAGGTGATGTGAGGACCTGCAGATCTGTCCCTCAGGCTGAGTAGTCACATTACTCAAAACATGTTAAGCAGCACAGATACGGTAAACTGTACTTTGCAATGCAGTGTGTCAGTTTGATAGATGACTGTCCTGTGGGCTTTTTATCATTTTCCATTAATTTGGATTTTATTGTATGCCAAGACTTAGCAACTCATTGTTATGAGCTGACAACCTGATCTTTTTATTCAGTTTGAACTTAGCATTTATTTCACACTAAGATAAAATTGCCAAGAAGTGAGTTCTGCTTGAAAAAGGACGTCAAGGTTAGAGTTAGCTAATTCTCTGTCATCCCCTGATTCTAAAAATATTCATTGTTCTGTGTTCTGGAGACTACAGTGTTATTCAGTCAAAGACCAGTCTCTTCAAAAGCAGCATGTTTCCATGTTTTCTATGCCTCAGGGCACCAATAAACTTGTACTAGTCAGAATTAATTAATTAAAGAATTGGAAAGTAGTATTTTCTGAAGAAGATGAGGACCATCTTCTATAGTAGTCTGCTCTAACAACAGCTGGAGTTGTAACTATAGGATAGGCCATAAGGAGAAAAATGTTAATTCGTGTCTGTCTTTCAAGGTGTTGGGATTTATGTGCTAAACTAGATTCATGTCTTCTTTAAATCCTGGCTTATATCTGAGTTCTGTACCCATGGTCATAAAATGGATACTGCTGAGGTAGGAGTCAGAAAGCAACACACAGGTTTCTTTTTTAAGGTTTATCCAGGTGGTGCCTATCAAAATTTTGCTTCATTAATTTCAGCTTTGACAAAGAATTGGAGTTTCTGCAAAATTTCAGTACCTCTGAAGCACCTATGGTGTATGGAAGTATTTTTAATATTTTTTTTTCTCAGAAATAAACTGAAAACTGACATTTTCAGTCAAAGATGATATGCTGAAGTGTTCAGGTGTTCTGAGTTGTATCAAAAACCAGTGGTTTTCCCCTCCTGAGTTATTTTCTATGAGCACATTTCTGCTTTAATTTGCTGATAATTTTTTGATATGCATAATAAAGAGTGATATCAGCCCAGTGACCTGTACATGGACCTGGCACAATTGTTGGCTTTGTATCAGAAAGGAAATTAATTTGGAAACCACTGCCTTGCCTAGACAGAGAAAAAAAAATAGAAATGTGGTTATATACTCTGCCTGAGTACCCCTGGGATGCCATAGCCTCAGGATAGCAGCAGATGCAAGAGAGTCAGTCTCCTGGACTCATTTTCATAAGCTGGATAAACCTGTTAATGCTCACCTTGTATGAACTGGCCACAGTTCTGTTTCATCAGAGGAGGCATCCAAAGAATAAGATCTATTCTTCCCTTTTACAGTGACTGCAGAAGGGCCAAGACAATCCAAACTAACAGTGTCAGCCTAATCACAGAGAATATCAGACCATCAGGTTCCTAAAACCCAGGAGTTTTCCTCGAGAGGGTTCTGAAGATGGGCCAGATGCTTAGTGAGCATTGCATCACTGATTTTGACGGACCGACGTCAATTTACGCCAGTGAAGAATCTTGATCTTTCTCAGCACTATCACTACCAACATGGAGATGCAGTAAGGAATGTCAATTCAGAACACAAGACAAAACAGAGAGTCTGTTTATCTGCTAGGCAGTGCACACCTTGTAATTTATGCAGTGCAAAGCTCAGTAACAGAGCTGGGGAGCCAAGTACCTCCTGATAACCACACCTCCTGGAATTGTCCAGTGCCACGGATAATAAATCTCAGTGATGGCACAAAGCTAAGCTGGGAAAAAATTAAATCAGCCACTCAGGCAGTGAACAGCAGTCTCAGCTGTGCTGATTCACCCAGAATGATGCACTCCATGGGGTTTTCACCGCCTAAACAGATGTTTCCCTAGTACAGGATGCTTTCCATTTTTGTATTGTTCATGCTGGATTTGTGTGTTGCAGATCAGATCTTCAGCTGCTGTAACCAGACCTGTCTAGTCAAAGGCTGTCAGGACAAGGCTGACGCTCCCAGACCCGTCTCCCACTTCCGTCTGTGGTGTGTGCTCCCCAGCTGCTGGGGCTCCGCCAGCTGCGTGGCGGCCCCGGGCTGGAGCAGAGCCACTGCGCTGTGCTGCATGTGGCACTGTGTCTCCAGACAAGCTTGGCTGGGAGGCCTGTCCCAGGTGTCAGGAACGTTTCCCCAGCTGCTGATACCCAGTGCTGGTGACGGTGGGATTGCTCAGCTGGTTCCATGGGGCCTTGATGCCCCGAAAGTCAGTGCAGCACTTGGGGGTAGGACAGTGAGAAATGCCCCCTTTGCAATACATCCATACAGATATTGTTGTCTAAGCATCTGCTAGTTTTATTATTTTGGCTCTTCAACATCCAAGCTGATCATGCCCAGACAGTCTTTTGCCCTGCTTAGCTCTACAGAGAATACATAACCTTTTTTAATTTTTTAATTTTTTTTAACAAGTGGGCAAGTGGGACATGCTGAAACAGAAGAGAATGATAAGGGAGGGCAATAAAATTACTAGGCAGGTAATATTGCTGTGGCTTGTTGAATTTATCCAGCATAATATTCAACTTGCACTTTGTTCCATCTCATAAGAATGATTTTGTATTTTAAAATTTCACAGAACAGCCTGTGAAACACAGACATTTTCCCTTCATCACTACTGAGAGGTGGAAGGAGGGGAAGGAAGAGGATCATGAAGTTTAACTCTTACTGGAAGTGTGAGATGTACAATGCTGAGTATGCTGAAGTACAAATTCCTGTGTGATTACCACTGCAGTACAATAAATCACATTAGTCTTTACACAGTAGCAATTCCAGATTTCTGTCCATTTAGGACCAATGACCTATAAGACAATTGTGTAACAGTCTCGTCTTGCTTTGGATTGTGTTGCTGGATATTAGGGAGGTCTAGTCTGCTAGACTAAAGAGACATAGGTCCGTTGGGTCCACCTTAACCCTATGTGGACATGTGAACAAATATAACCTTGTGTTAGTAGAAAGTGCCAGGCACAAACTCTGAATGAAATGTAAAAGTGCTGCTCTTAAACATGGCAAAATGTACTTGAAGGTGTTTACCAAATGTGGTGTGAAACCAAATGTAGATTCATATACTTAATCTTGGAAATCAGTTGAAATGCAAGCTGAAGACTCACCCCTAAGTTTGAGCATCTTGAGAAGAAGGACGTTTCCTCCTATATCATATGGAAGAAAGGCAGAAGTCTACGTAAAAATGAAACTATTAATAGTCAGTATTTAGTAGTGGCTATCATAAAGTGAGAGATACTGTGATTTTCCCTAGTCTAGATATGGGGGCTAGGAGGGTTTAAGAGAGGAGTAAATGGTCCTTCTCCCTCCTAGAGCACCATGATCATTGGCAGATGCTGCTTCAGCTGGTTGCCACTGTAGCACTAAGTTCAAGCTGTCAGTGTCCTGTCCAGGGACTGATGTGCCAGCATGGCCTTTGTTGTTAGGCCAAGGCTTTTACTAATGAGATCAAAGTATGAAGTTAATGTAAGATGAGGATTAGACCATTGATGTCTTTGCTCCAGCTTTGACTATTAACCCATAGGGAGGGGAACTGTGGGGGAAAGTTTTTGCACACAGTATCAGTGGAAAGTCTCCTCTCCCCCCCCCTACTGTATTAGATACATTTCTGCCTTTAATGAATCTGGAAACTCAAAGGAAGATTTGACCACAACTGGAAGGACACATCTGCTCTCTGTTGGAAGCCAAGGAAAGCTATTAACCATTCAAGATTTGCTGAAGTGTTTGTGAGCTGAGCACTCCTGAACCAGAACAGAATTTCTAGAGAGGCCTGAGTCCAGGTCTCTCTAATTTCCTTTTGCTGATTTTTTTTGTGGAAGTTATTTTGCACCAACATCCAATTTAACTAAATTCTTCCTGGTCAGCCTTTCTGTCACCATCTCCTGCAAGAAATGGAACCTCCTCTTATTGTGCAGTAATAGAAGTAAGGGTAGCACTTGGTGGTGCCTACAAGACTGATGAAATGAACAGTGAATAACAGTATCTATGAGTTTCCTTGAATCTCATCTCACTTATTGATACGGCAATTTGCCATATAAAATGTTCAGAAGGGATATTAGTCTTTAAAAAACCCAGCCTTTTCCTGTGCTACTTCTTGTAGTCTCCTTTTGGTTTAAAGAAAAACACAGTGCCTCTTTATTAGTTGGAGGAGAAAGTCAAAATCATCACATTCCACTCAAGTGAATATTCTGGAGAACCAAAATTTCCATGCCATTACAAGGAGATAAGCAATGTCTTTCTTCAGTGTAGCAGGACTCTTATTTAACTTACAATAATAGAACTAAATCTCCTTAAAAGTTATTTTTAGCTGTGGATATTTAACAAGGTTCTTCTAACATAATTGTATGCCAAAGCTGTCCAATACTGACAGATGCTGACACGTAGGAAATTATACAGTAAAGCCAGTGACCATCTTCCATTGGAAAGGAAAAATGAGACAATTATAGCCAGACATTCAGAGATTTTTAAACCCAGGAAGGCTATGGTTGTCCTCTAGTCCGACCTCCTGTATGACATATCTACCGATTTTATTGCAGCACCACATGAATTTTCCTGTTCATAATAATGGACAGCTTCTAGCCTTTCTGTAAAGACTGTGAGATAGACAATCCTGTTCATTGTGTTCAGTCCTTATGCCCTTTACAGTTGAGAGAAAATATACACCCTAAACTTGAATTTTGTCCAGCTTTGGATTCTGCCTAATGGATTTTATTATGCCTTTTACACTAGATATGACACCTACAGTTAAAAATTTCTTTCTCATAGTTGTAATAGTTACTCTACCATCTGGGTGCCTGTGAGCTGTGATCATATTACTTCTTAAACTTCTCTGGGATAAATCAGATTAAACTTCTTTAGTCTCAGTCTGATTTCCAGACCACAGATCATTCTTGTAGCTTTTTTCTGAATCCTTTCCAAATTTTGAATGCATTTTGTAAAGTTTGGATGCCAGAACTGCATGTGGTATTTCAGCAATATTCTCACTAGAGCTATTCACTGACTCTTTCAAACTCCCCTGCTTATTTATCTAAGGATCAGAATTGCTCTGGAGGGTCATGTTCAACTGATTATCTAATGTGACCATGAAGTTTTCACAAAGTTAATTATATCTGAATCACTGGTTATAGCTTTAAGTGTGACATAAAGCTTTTGTTACAAGATGTATGACTCACATTTGGTTCTGAAAATGCAAGTAATAGAAATGACAAGGAATTAATCCTTATAACAAAGTTGTTCCCCCATCACTTATCATCCCACTTCCCTTTGGTGTTGTCTCAAACTTCTACCACAGTTGTTTTGTTTTTGTCTACACTGTTGGTATGTGACAGGAGTAGCTGACACAAAGAATAGAACCTCCTCTAGACTCCAGATGGAACACCTCGCTGAATGAGAGTGACTCTGCTTAAAATACTTCCAGAAATACATTCATTAGACAGCTTTTAAGCCATTTAACAATAATGGATTGTTATGTGGGAGCAAGTTAAACACCTTACAAGATCTAAATATTTTTCCTTATTGCATCTACTCCTGTCAGCCAAGCTGGCAATCTTCACCAAGACTGTAATCAAGTCCTGCAGGTTTACAAATGTTATTAATGACTGCTGTTTAACATCATCACTAATTGCCAGTGGAACAGTAACTATCAAGTGAGACTCTGAATATATCATCTTGCTTACTTCTGAATCTAAACCAGAAACATTTGTCAAGTACTTCTCCACTTCCCCCATTATGATTGATAATTTTGCTGTTCTTTACTTGTATTGGATTCATCCCATACAATCTAAAACCAGCTTTTCCACCTGAAAATGATGCTTCTCTGGAACTTGTTGAGAGAATGTATCTGTTTTGACTGTAACATTGGCAGAAAACCCTCCTAGTTTGGTAGGGGAATTGCAGGAAAGGATAAAATGAGCCCTACTCTGGAGGTGCCTAATGTCAACTTCTCAGCTTTCTCCAGTTCTGGTGGGAGATTGTCTGTGTGGGGGCCTCCATGATGGGGTGAGGGGATCAGACATGCTTGTACATCACTTCACATGATGATTCTAGCACACAGGCTGGATACATGCCTTCCAGTGGGTTTCCTTTCAGAGCAAAGGCCCCAGAAGATGCAGTTCCCCCAGAACTGGCCGAGTGGTTCAGCCTCCCTCCCATGTCTGCGTCATGTGTGAGAGCTGATTGATCTGCCAGTGGTTAGGAGGTTTCCCTGGGAAGTGCACCCCCAGGTTCAAGTCCTTGCTCTGATTTGGAGTGGGTTCCTGGCTGCCAAGCTGCACTGGGCATTTCTTTTTCTTCCAATGAATACTTAATTGAAATCAGCTTCAAATCAGACTGAGCAAGAGCTTGAATCTGCAGCTCCCTTTTATCTCCCAGCAGCTTCCTAACCACTGGACTGCATACTCTCATTCTCTGTAGCTCTGTTCATATGTCATTATTTACATAAAGTGGAGAGGTTCCAAGGAGATGGGGGCAGATGTAAGAGAGAGAATGTGGGGGTCAGGGTGAAAGCCTGGCCATCCCTGGCCTTCTGGTGGGGGAGTCCAAGCTGCCATCCCTCTCCTGTCTGGCAGTTCTTGGCAGCTGGGAGCCAAGTTTTCCCTTCCGGAGGGGAATCACCGAGGCCCTGGCCTATTTGCTGCTTGGCCTCCATTCTCTTTCCATTCTACATGTGAAAGTTTTGGAAATACAGTGGTTTTTTTCTGATACATAATGAAAACAGATTTTAAATCTTAAAATAAAACCCCTCTTTCTTATTCCCCCTTCTGAATTGTGAGACAAAAATTCTTGTTTTGTGGCCAGCCCTGAGTACCAAATCTGAGAGGCAGAACTTGCAGCAGAAAGATAGATGAAGTCAAACCTGACAAAACCTGATTGTGCATTCCTTTCCCATTTGTCAGCAGGCTCTTCTCCCTAATAGACAAAGACTTTTTGGACTATGCTCATACTTAGGTTGAGGTATATTCATTCATTCATCCCCTTTAGTCATGCTGTGGAAACACGTCTCCTATTATATCAGCTGAGTCCACTTCCCACACCTCTAAGTTCCCAGCCTTGTGCCAGGTCTCTTGTTGAAGGATAGATCAGGATATATCACAGATGGTTGTTTAATGAAACAAAAATCAGATCCAGCCCTTCTGTATCTTCATCATGCACCAACCACCTGGTTCAGACATGGGTAAACCTGCACTTTCTATTTTGAAGTGCTAGTTTTAGGAATCTCTCCATAGATTGTGGGGGACAATGCTGCAGGAAGAGACACAAGATGTGGAAGAGGAACACCTCGAGGGCACCATAGTCTTCCCATTGATGGGTGCTGGCAGGCCAGACCTGTGGTGCATATTCACAGCTTTGATGCACTGATGCAGGTCAGCTTAGCTCAAAGGTGAGGCACCAGCCTCAAAGCCACTGACTGGGATGCTGAATAGGCACCCATGGTGCAGCAGCTTTCACATCATGACTGCAGCTCTTAACGTAGTGAAGTTGGATTAACACAATGAAGAAAGAAAGCTTATTGCCAGAAACTTGAAACGGGATATTTGAGGCTCCCTCAAAGCAACACAAAGCATCCTATGCAGTGGCTTCACTGACTTTTGAGACTTCTCATTTTAGATTGCAACTTTCATGTTTCACTCTTCATTAAGACTGCAAGCCTATTCCTGTCCCTCTGTATTTTGAAGAATAATACCAGAGATGTTCAAAGGTATTCAAAGTGATGACAGCACTGCTCTACCTTGCCTATAGCAGAGATTGAAAGTGCTGTGCTGGAAAATTTATCATACAGATGTGCCCACCAGCAAATACCTGCAATAGGAGCTGCATCAGTTCTTTCATTTTGATTTTTTTTCTGCCTGCTTTATTCCTTCCCCAGAGTCTCTACTATAATCCCAAATGCATTCTTCTTGCTTATTCTTGTTCTACTAAATTGACTTGTACAAGTCTATTTAACTGAATTTTCAGTACCCCACACCTTTTGAACATTTATTTAAAATATGTGAAAAGATAATTTTCTCACAGAAATACTTCTTTTATTTTATGTAGCTGATAAGAATGTAGAAATAAAATTGCTGTGTCACACTTGGCAAGATGAATTAAATGAACAGTTTTGAGTCTTCAAAGAATCAAAGAAAGTGAAGAAGCTATGTTAAAAAGGAAAAGCTGTAATATCATATTTCTTAACTGCAGGGCCACTTTCACTCAGTGAAAGAACTAGATGGAGTTTTCAGTTTGCACTTGATAAAGATGGTTACAGTGAATTCACTGTAACTCAGGATCATGAAGTAGGGAGGTCGCCATGGATGACCTCGACTGTTAATCTTGAGGGACTCTTTTCCTTCACAGTTATTGCAGCAATGCCATAAATCTGGCATTGCTTTTGAATAAATGCTGGTATAATGCTCTGGGCACAGTAGGTGGTGTGCGTGATCCTTGGTGACAGGAGGGAAGCTAACTGTGAAATCCATCTCGTCTGATCCTATCTTGCATCCCTAAACATTCAGGACTGGAAAGAGGCTTTGCTTGGAGACAGTTATTTTAGCAGCAACATAGAAGAGCTGCCTTGTGAAAGTTACCCTTATTCTAAATGTCTCCATGCATCTTCACTATAGTGAGTTATGCTGCATCCACTGCAGGATGACTGGAAATCAACCCAAACCAAACAACTCCAACCTGGATGATTTGGTTCTAGGCATTGTTTTATTACAGAGGAAGAAGCAAATGAAAATTTCGGTTTTGTGCTGAAGGCATTGTGTGGCCTGGTTAGTAGAAACCTTCAGTGCATAAATCAAAGTTTAGCTCAAGCAGGAGGTTAGCTTTGCCATTGAGTTTTAATGTTTATAAATGCTTTCTGCAGCTTAAATTATGTCTGCCTCGATATTTATGGAACCGTGGAAGTGCTGAGTCAAAAGCATTCACATTAATAAGGAAGTGCTGGGAACCGCTGGGCTGATGCCAGTGTTGGCCAGTGTTATTAAGCTAAGAAGTTCTTTGGCATAGTTGAGCTAGGGAAGATCATACCAAATTTATCTCTGTGGACAGTCATTTGATTCATGGCTTCTGAGTCGTGTCTTTGTCTTGGACTGAAACCACCAACTTTCTTATCAGCCAGCTAAGAAAAATTGATTTTTAAAGAAAGGTTTGACCATATTTTCAAAAAGGGCTACTCATTTATCAGGAAATGTATCTTAGCAGCAGCCAGTGCCTAACTGATATGTTACTGGTTTGCATCTTGCTGGACATACCACCTCTGGCTGGTGAGAGTTTAAATAGTGAGATTTATTTCTCTGAGGTCCTGCACAGATTAGTGCAGCACTACAGCTGGTCTCTTGTACCAAGGGGTGCCTGGCAGAGATTGCATGCTCACAAATCTGCCTTTATTCCATATGCTACTGCTGGGAAGATTTGGGGTCCTGGGCAAATGCAACAATTCCTTTGCTTTGGTTCTCCCCAGGTGGTGCACTAAGAGAAAGATGTCTCCCATCTTTGGAGTTTCCTCATCAGAAAAATCTAAGAATACAATAAGTGGCTTCACCAGTGTAGCTTTATGTAAAATGAAAATTTTAAATATACAAAGTGACTGTTTTTTATTGTTGCTGATGATTATTAGGGTTTTTTTTTTCCTTGGAATGGGAGATGTCTATGTATTTATTAAGGTTGCTATAAAGCAGCTGCAGTTTATGGGTGACAGGCAACTTACTGCTCCGTTACTTACTGGAGTTGGATGCAACTCCATCATTGCCCACATGTGTTTTTCAGCAGTCTCAGAACTTTGTGGCAGGATGCAATAGAAGGTAGTATTATTATTATTGTAATTTTGTAATACAGCTATGGTCACATATGACTGGGGCAGATGGAAGATCTCTGAGGTTTTTCTATTTGTGTTTTGAAGTTGGTATACTCCCTAATCTAACATACTCTGCATGTGGCAGCCAGAAACACCCAAATGAGATATAAGGAATATCATATATTCACCTACCAAAGCTGACTGAACAACCATTTCAAGCAAGTCTTATTGGTCAGTCCATGGACATATGTAGAAAATCACTTTCACAAGAAGATCCTAAAAGGCTTGCTGAAACATCAGGGTTTGTGTTTGTTTTCCTTTTTCCCCACTGGTACATACCATTTGGCTGAAGAAGCTTGAAAACCCTGTGGGTTTGGGCCTTTTTTAACCTTAATCCATCCTCAGGTCCCTCCACCCTGCCAGGAAGTTCCTGGGCAAATAATCTGTGTGTCAGATGAGCGGGGAAAGGGCATAAACTTTATTGTCATGAATTTTAAGCAGAGATTTGTTTGGAAAGGGAGGAAGCCCAGTGTTCTTCGGAGAACAAAAGAGAGGTTTTGGTGAAGTGGTATTTGCCACAATTACAGGGGAAGAGTTTTGGGGTTGAATTCAGCTGTTGTGTGGATGAATGCAAGTACAGGCTAGCTGCTGATTACTGTGGAGCCGTGCCAGATGTGCCTCAGCTTATGAGAATGTGCAGCTTCACTTACAGCCTTTTTATTCCTGCTCATGGCAGGCTGCTTTTTCTCTTCTTTCAGCTTTCTCTTGCTAATGTTTGTGATGAACAATTGTCTGCTCCTTGTAATTGGAAGGGCATTACAAGCCAAGGATGCCATTGTTGCGGTAAACCACTTCCTTGTCATGGCTCTTATGTCCTTGCTTTGTAAGAACAGCATAAGCTCTGTTTGGCATCGAGAAATAAGATAACATCAAGTTTCTGCATCTGCCTAACTGAGCATCTGCAGGGTCTATTCTGCAGATGCATTTAACCTGGCCTGGCACCAGGAACATCATCTCTGTCCCTGGAATGGCCTGGGTTGTAATTGGTTGTCAAATCCCCATACACTACACAGACTTGAGCAGGCTTCTGCAGTCTGCCACGAGCTTGGATTGTCTACTCACTTTAAAAAGAAAAACTAGGATTTTGCTTTGTGAAACTTCTCACACCACTTACAATACAAATCATACAATAGAAACACAGAACAGGCTGGGTTGGAAGGGATGTTAAAGATGATCTAGTTCCAAGCCCCCTGCTGTGGAAAGGGACAAATTCCATTAGATCAGGAAGCAAAAAAACCCATTCAACTAGGCTTTGAACATTTCCACAGATGAGGCATTCACCTCTTTCCTGGACAGCCTGCTCCAGCGTTTGAAAACCCTTTTGGTGAAGAAATTTTTTCTAATACCCAAACTAAATCTCCCCATGTGCGACTTGAGGCCATTTTCACTTGTCCTGTTGCCTGTTACTTGGCAGAAGAGACTGAGCCCCACCTCACTAAACCCCCTTTCAGGTTCTTGTAGAGGAGCCATGCTGTGTGGACTCTGTGCTGACAACCAAAGAACCCAATACACAAACGCATCAGGAGAGTGTCTGTAGGACATCTGCTCTTCTGCCAGTTCCCCCAGAGCCCATAAGCTCCCGGCTCTTCAAAGCATGGGCACAATCCCTAGAACAGAGTTTATCATGACACAGGGACACACCCTGGCAATTATAAGCCTTTACTGACTCACTCAATAGAGCTTCAAAACATTTAACAGTCTTCTAAAGACTCTTTAGGAGCAGTTATGGGTTGCTCAAGTGGTCTACAAAAGCTGTGTTGCTAAAATGGTATTTCAACTCCCCAACTCACAAGTGACAGGGATACAGCAACCTGCTGGGGTCTGGTCAAGATTTGAAGACCATTCAAGTGAAATTAAATGACACTAAGGCTTTGCTTTGGTTGTCTGCAGAGCTTATCTTACTTCCCTGATTTGGGGAAGGGTTGCATGAGTAAGGAAATGAGGCTGACATAAATGGAAGATCTGTCCCTGTCTCCCTGTCAATGCTAACTGTGCTGCCCAC
The DNA here is from genome assembly GCA_018697195.1 of Certhia americana. Taxonomy (NCBI): domain Eukaryota; kingdom Metazoa; phylum Chordata; class Aves; order Passeriformes; family Certhiidae; genus Certhia; species Certhia americana. The sequence goes on along the minus strand of CM031879.1, from coordinate 51,654,411 downwards.
ACTCAAATTTCTCCCTTGTAGTTAATCCATCTTGAATGCCACCTTAAACCAGACAGTGAGGTGTCCCACTCCTTCATGACGTAACACCTCTGGGGCTCACTCTCTCTAAATACAGGAAGAGCTGAATCACACTATTGATTCCCTGCAGAGCATAGGAGAGTGCTTCCCCTGGTGCTGGGCACACAGGGAGAGCCCTGAAAAGACAAGAAATGGCTGCTAGTATTGGAATGACATTTGTGTGCATGCACCTTCTGACAAGAGTATATTATAAGATGATGAGCGGTCCTTAAATGAGCAGGACCCTGGACCAGTCATCCATAGCTAAAACACAACTGATTATAACCTACAGAACATAATTTAGAGGTAGCACTTAATTAAATGGCATGTGCTAATTGTTAGTCATGTTGATTTTACAATGCAGGCAACATTTCATTGATGCTCTAAAAGAGAAGGGTAAATAAAAGGCAAGCATAAAGCCCAGTGTAGCAAGACTAATTCTGCAGAATGGCTGCTTGCTTTTTCATTTCAGCAGTGGAAGTCTCTAAAATAAACAGAACAACCAATTTAAAGCAGATGCATGGAACAACAATCAGGTTTCATCTCTGGTTTTAATCTTTTTAAACCACAGTGTTTGGTTCTCAGAGCTCAAAGGAACTGCAGACTGAATCAGAAGCTTGCTATAAGTTAGCAGTATGGAGGAAACAGATTTGTGGCTGTATAACAGGGAGGGATGAAACTTCCCTGTCTAAACAACTAAATTATAAAAAGGTATGCTATTGATGGATTTGGAGACAAATGAACATTCAGAGCTCCTGCCTGTGAACTAGTTACCAGCTACAGCTTGGGGACAATAGAGCTAAGCAGTAAATGGCCAGCTCAAGCACTGCTTCTTAAATGATGAAACAGTAAACTCACAGTTTTTATTGATAGTTGCTATCCTGTGTGCCACAAAAAATGAAATGTGGAGAGAATCAATATTGTGTGAAAATGGGGCTTATTACTGAGGAGTAGCATGATCACACTTTTACTTCCCTTGGGGACTTTTGGGAGGGACTGCATAACGAAGTAACAAATACAAAAAAAGCCCTCTGGAAAGCCACATGGGTCTGATTTCCCATTTCCCTGCCCACTGTGTCATCGTTTACCTCAGAGGCTTTGCATAACTGTGAGTGACTACCCACAGCTTCTGATCTCGTGAGGCTGAAGTCATTCTTCAAACAGCAGTCAGCTTATAAGGACTTGGTGGAGGGGCAGATGATGCTGGGCAGGACAACTAAGCTAAGACAAAGAAATGTTTTTCAGACAGGGGAGCAAATGCTGGAAATTCCCTGGGAACCAGTCTTCTGACACAGTTATACCATTGCAGACAATTTTTCAAAGCTGTGGGTGGTGTGGGTACCTCTTGCCAGCCTGGCTCAGACAAGTTGTGCAAAATAGGGGTGCTTACCTGTGTGTGTTTGCACAGGGTTGCCAGGACATTTGCTGAGAGCATAAAAAACCCAAAATGGATCTGGAGGGAAGTTTCACAAACTTATTGGAACTTCAGTAGGGTTGTCTGTTCTGGTTTGGTTTTCTTTCGTGCAGTTTGAAGGGATAATTTAGACATTTTCCTGCTAGCAACTGTGAGCTACAAAATCTTTAAGACCAAATCATCCTCAGTCTCAGGGTGCATTGCAAAAGGGCTGTGACATCCCACTGCTTGCTGTGAGGGTGAGCAAACATCTGGCAAGAGCACCATGGGCAGAGAGGAGACAGAGATCAGGCTGTGCCCACAGGTGCTGCCCTCAGCTGCAGTAGCCATATGGATCTGGAAATGCAGGTTATTTTACCTCTCTTTGTCATGTTTTGTGTTGCTGATATAGAGTCACCCAGAGACAGGGGGAGATGTGAATGACTAAGGTGATGTGACTGCAGCAGGCAGGGCGGGATTCAGCTCAGGGGAACATGGTTAATGCAATGAGAACTGAAGTGCTTTAAATTAAGGCAGGGTCTAATCCATTACTTAGCAAAAATGTTGTCTCTCATTTTGCAGTCTTCCTCATGTTTTTGCTTCTTTCTTTATCTTTCTTTTCCCTTTGTGAATTATTTATCTTTAAGTTATTTCTCTTTAAGGGCCCCTGTAAGTAGACATTAAGTAGCAGCAGAATCTGTGGGCATCTATGACATGGTGATTGATGAAGCATCACTACCACTCAGTAGACATCTACTTTGTCATGTTCATTGAAGGCTCCTATTCTGATCCAAAAGATCCTACTGATCTTTCTTTCCTCCTTGCATTTACAATTCCAGACTGTGAGATCATAGGACAGCCTGATATTTGTTATCATTTCTAAATGTGGAGAAAGTACCTCCCTCCCCCTTTTGCTACACACATCAGTGTAATTAATTTGTGTTCACAGCTTCCCATTCTGATCTCCAGCCTTTTTTAAAAACAGCCATCCAACCCTGTCTTTTCCACCCCTTATGTGTAGTTTCAACATGCTTTGGTCTATTTCTGTGTCATAACACAAACAGCACCAGAAATTATGAAACCACTTAATCCTTCATATTAAAAAAAAAAAATCCAGAACTGTTTATATTCACAAATGGTACCTATTTAAACAGTTTTTGCAACTATTGCTTCCTCTGGTAGCAAGTTTAATTTTAAAATTTTTTAATTTAATTCCAAAAGGATAAATAGGACAGCAGATATTTACAGAAGAATTGGATTGTTGTTATGAAAAGAGCATTTTCTCCACAGCCTTCCAAATGGGATCTAAACAACATCTTACAAAAGACTAAAACACAATCTATCATTCTAGCACAGAACAAATATAACCCCAAGCATTCTTGTAATAACAAAACATTACCAATAAACAGAGTAAAGACTGCAGGGCCATTTTTCTACCCTCTGTTTCTGCTCTATCCTATTAAGCTCTTTTTGCAGCACAATGAGAGTCAGTGTTATGAAATGGGTAACTAAATTCTGCATAACGTTCTTTTAAATGCATTAATTAAGAAAATGCATGTGCTTTGCTAGTAGGAAAGGATCTTAGCCCCTAAGAAGCATTGAAGAAAGGTGAAAGTGTGGGATGATGAGCAAGCTGTCCAGCCCAGAGCTTGCATGCTGCAACCCTGTCCCTGTAGCCTTCCTTTGAACCAGCAGATAATACTCTAGTGCAGGGCAGGAGGCAAGCAGCCATGTGGATGTTTGCATATTTTGATGGGCATGATGATAGCCTTGCCAAATGATAGGAGCTTTACCTTGAGTCCTGCTGAGAAATGCCAGTAATGAAGGAATGCAGCAGTAAGATGCCACATGAATTCTTATCTTCTTCAGAAATAATTAATGAAACTAAGGACAAGCCTGTCTTCCTGGTTAGGTTAAATTAGAAGTAATTTAACATCTCAATTTCCAAAGCAATGGGGTACAAAAGCAGTTTGCACCTTTTCCTGGCTACAGCAGACTGCTGTGATTTATTGATGGATTCCACCCCAAGTATTTCAGTGTTAAATTCAGTTTGCTGCTTGTTTTCCTCCTCTAGAAACTGAAGTATCAAACTGATTAAAATATGAGAAAATATACAAGAGGTGTTTTATTTAAGCAGCTTTTCTACCAGGAGATAAATATATGGAAAAGGAAAACAAAAAAATCTGACAAAATTTATCATCATAAACTATGAGCATATTGATAATAAAAGTAGTTAGACAGAAATTTAAACACCCTATTATACCTGGTGATTTTGACCACTTGCAAAGTCTTTAGGCACCCATAAAGTGTGACCTTGTCATTAATCCAATATGCCTTTGACAGGGAGAGGAGTGTCTTCATTGTAAAGGCATTTGACCATCTTACAGTCAGGGCTGATCCTTATTGTACCTCATGACATCATTCCAAATGTTTTAGTGGTTACCAACTGTTTTGCTGGACAACAAAGGAAGCTGATCAAAGCTCATCTCCAGAGACATGTTGATGATATGCATTTTTTGTAGTGCTTCTCCCTAACCAAGCCCTGTATTCTCCTCCAGAATCAACATGGGTGTATGCACCACAGGTCTGCAAAGGGAAATGGCTTTGGATTATTTTTTCTCCAAGGAACCAGCTTGCCCTCAACTTATCTTTGTCCTAAGCACTGCAAGAACTAAGTGCTAAATATTGCATCATGATACCATGTTTCTGCTGGGAGAGTCTTCACAGAGGGAAAGGAGGACCTTGGCATTCTGTACATTCCTGATTTGCAGTCAGGTCAGCTCAAAAAGATAAAGTGCAATCTGCTGCTTGCTATCTATCATAAGAAATGAAGCCTGATAACTTCGGAGTAATGTTTAGCTTGTCATTCTTGGGCTATTACACTGAGTTAGGAGTGCTAGAAAAGGGATTTATTTCCTTCTCTCTCTCTTACTGTAATAAGTCTCAGATTAATAATGCTGCAGGCTTCAAAGTCTGTTTTGTTCATAGCTGTTGGATGGGGAACAGGCAAAAACAAAGACCAGATTTGCAATGATCTGGGCCTTAAATCCCTTCAAAAAGTGTCTTTTGGCACCCTGGTTAAGAACTATTAATGACATTCCTGGATGACTGCAGAAAAATAACAAGTTTTTAAAAATGACTGTAACATCTTGGATTAGCTACTTGACAAATAGGTGTTTTCAGTTGATTTAGGGCTCAATCTCCTTTCTGATAAGGTCTTTTGCTATTGCTGCTTTATAAGAGCATGAAAGGGAATGAGGACCCAGTTTAAATGGGAATCAGGCTTTTGGGGTGTAGCCACCTTCTTGATAAACAGGCAAGTGCAGATCAACCATACCCAGAAATTAATGGAAACTAGCTGCTGCAACATTTGATTTCGTCTGCAAATACATTAAAATGCAAGTACATTAAAAAAATCAAGCAAACCTTTTTTAGCAAAAAAAAAAAAAGCAAACAAATTAACCAACCAAAAAGCCCACAAAAAGTAAAAACTCTAAAGAAAAAAATGGTAGGTGAAGTTGAGGACCATGGCTGGCTCAGAGTAACAAATGTCCCTCAGGTATGGGTATCTGAAGTATATTAGCAGACTGCTCTGTTAACCTCACCACTTGCTAATGGCTGAACTTCCTGGAAGAGGACCACAGGCAGCTTTTTCCAGATAAATCAGGCAGAATTTTAAAATCATCCTGGAGGTTTCATTTTCAAGCTTGCTTGAGTTCTAACTTTTGAAGCATCACTCCTTGTGTCTAAATATAGGAAAGTGTGTTGCAACATTAAGAACCTTTTGCTGAAGCTTTTCCTGTGACTCACACATGTGCTGTTTAGGTTACTACATTCATTGCAAGTGCCTGCTCCAGACAGAAATGGCAGCAAGATTTGCTTAAACCAGTTCAGATTTCTCAGCTTTGCAGAACCAGCATGTTGCTGGTGTGTCAGGTGCTGAATCTGGGAGGCATCACTCCCGGCTCACAGGGCAGTGAACACTCATAGTAGATATGCTGGTAGTAGTTTTCTGACTAGCTAGATATTGAGATCAAGCAAGAGGATTGGGTAGGGAATGAGCTGTCTCAGAATTTAAATATTTCCTTTTACATTTTGCAACACCCGGAGGGTTAAAGCCCTCAGGGATAAGCAAAAAAAGGAGGGAACAATATCATGCTGCTCCTGCCTTTTTTTTTAATTCCCAAATGATGCTGGCCAGGTAGACCTACCACCAGAAACCTTTTCATTAGAGGAAAAACTGAATTTTTGAATGCAATCTGCGTGCCTGCAGTGAAACAATTTATTGCAAAAAAGGCAGTTCTTGCACATGTGGTCCAATGAGCAATTTTTTTTTTTTTAGCAGAGGATACATAGCAGACCAGAGCAGTCACAGGAATTAGGACACAGTTCAGAGGGGAAGTTCTGGTATTGCCGATAACTGAGTGACAGCAACTGGGAGGCGCACCAGAAGGTCACAGAGTGGTCAGTTTTCCAAAGAGAGACATGCCAGAAGCAGAAAGCCAGACAAGACTTACTGACAGCACCCTAAAAAATTCTCTACTGCAGGGATTCTTAGTGGGGGGTAAGAAATTTCTTGCCTCGTCTTACTGGAAGAGGTGGGAAGCAAGGACGTTTGTGGGAGTAAAATGCACTTGATCTGATCATTCCCTCATGTCACTTATGAGTCCTGCCTAATCCTCTTCTCTGGCAGTGTTGTTGTCCATCTGTGTTTATCTCTACTCTGAGTGTCCCATCGGCCTTTAAATTTATGGATGTGCTCCAGATTCAGTGATGAATTTGGACTTTATGATATTTATATCTCCACCCTTCCTTGACTGTTGCACAAGATTACATGCTGAAATTTTTAAACCAGGCTTTAAAAGAGTTGTCATTGATTTAATGGAAAAAAGAGAAAAAAGAGAGCTTTCTTGTCTTTAAAAAATATAGAGAAGAATAAAGTTGAGGAGGTGGTTAACTTTTAACTGTGTTTAGGAGAGCTTGAAACTCATCAGACTGAGAGATCTGTGAAGTATGTGAGATCTGTGAGATCTGTGAAGTATGACAGGATGAAAACATGATTCCATGAAAGTAAGTTGTTGCAACTGGGAAAAGAAGTGAAGAACAAACTCCAAAGGGACATGATCCTGAATTGGGAGAAGCAAATCTTTGGCCCATTCCTAGCAAACAAAAGTCCTGCAGCTTGTCTGCTGATTGTATAGTAGGTAGCAGAAGAGGAGAGGAAGTGAATAGAGGTGGTGTTTTCCAGATGAAGTATGTCCCATGTGCCAAGACAGTCTCTCTTCTGACCCCAGCTGCCCTGGAAGGAAACAAACAGACTCAAGCAATCTGTGCTTCTGCCAGCTGTGACTGTCCCAGGGCCCTTGGCAGCTTCCCTGCCATACAAGTGTGGTGGGGCTGCCCTAAAGGACTCTATCTCCCTTCTCCTCACAGCTCCCACTGCACCCTCTGTGCTCTGGTCCTTTCGTGGTGTCCCATACCCCTGCAGTAGCAGCTGCACATCCTTCCCCCTATCACTCACTCCAGGGCTGCCAGCCCTGTTCTCCTCCCTGGGCAGTCAGGGGAATGTGCTTTTACTCCTGCAGGACCATTAATCATTCCTTGCACTGAAGATAGATTTAAGGGATGAAACCTTGACAAGGAGTTACAAACTTGTGACTGAATGTTTTCATTCTTAGGCTGTCACAGACCTCTATTTTTAGTCAGCTGGAACAGTGGCAGGATTATTAGCATTAGTAATTTCTGATGTTTGTGATGCATTTTCAGAATCTTACCCAAAAGGAAGAATTCCCAAATATTTTATTTCATCTATTAAAATAATTTAGTGAAGCTGAACTTTCATTTTCTAACTTTTATTATGATAAATTGCCAAAGCCAAGAAAAACACCAACAACTTTTCTTTGGTTGCTTTTTTTAGTTGTTGTTACAGTAGAATATTGCAAGAATCAGACTGATCAACAGCAAAGAACAGGATTTATTTTTTTAACAGTACTAAGCAAGCTGCACAACAGTTAGCATCTTTAAAGAGACTGAGCACACACTCCAACTATTAATGAAATTAATGAAGTCTAGAGCTTATCAGTATTTTTGAGGATCAGAACTTATATCTCTCTGCTTTCGTTTCCTTGAAGTTAATTACACTTTGATTAAACTCTGGGGTTTCTTGAACTTGACTACATCCTAGGAGCATTACAAGAATTCATCTGGGACTCAAAATACCTGATTGCTTTTCCCTGAATGGGGGTGATGAGGAGCAAAACAAGAAGCTGCACATGGCATCAGCTTTCCTACACAAGGCTGTTGTGATTACTCACCTTTGTGCAGTACATGGTGTTTTACAAATGGTAAGCACTCTGCAAGAAATAGAATTTTTTTTCCTATAAAGGCAGAAAGAGAAAAATGGCTACATAAGTAAGAATTAAAGATACTGAATTATTGCATCCAGACTTAATGAGAAATCAGGTCTCTATCCTCAAACATATTATTTAGTTGGATCTAATTCTTAGCTCCAGATGGATGAGACTATCTTTCTTCTATAAAGCTCTACATTAACTTAAACTCTGGTACAATCATACAATTTTTTTAACATTTGAAGGTCTGGCCCAGTGAATAGTCAGTTGAAAACTCCCATTGAATCCAAAGAAATCTTGAACAGACGGTAAGATTTGCAGTGGGAAAACGATGACTAATTGACATCCATGTCAGGTAATCTGTTACCAGAAAAATAACATAATTAAAAGGAAAAAGTGCAAGAGAGCATTAGTGTGAACATGTGGACACGAGTCTGCACTTGATATTGGAGTGTTTGTAGCTTCCCCATAATTTTTCATATGACTACCAAAGCAGAATAATTATACTTAGTGAACTAAGCACAAGGAAAATATGATGACAAACATAACAAGCAAAAGCAAATATTTTAAGTTAAAACTCCTTTTGTTTGATGTCTCATTTTGCTCTCAGTATGGCAAAGTGTTTGATAAGGCAGCTGTCAGTAACAAAATCCTTGCTGATAAAATGGACTGGTTTTCTTCTGACTGATGTATATTTCAATGCCATAAAATTGCTTCTCTCTCACTTTTTTTTTTTCCCTGGGGTTTTTTTTCTGGTTTTTTTTTGTTTGGTTGGTTTTTTTGTTTTTGTTTTTTTTACATTTTACCATGTTAGAATCTCTTCAATTCACTCATTTCAGCTGCCAAGACACAATGCGATAGTTGTGTGCACTTCTCTGTGGCTGGCTGCAGGTGCACAGCCTTTCTTCAGTAACTTGTAAACAAGGACACATTTATTATAAAGCAAGACTAAGTTATTCAAGGAACTCCAGTGAAAACATTAGTGACAAGGTCAAAACCACTTGAAAAGGTCTGTGATTATGAGTAGATGCCTTTTCTGCAACCACAACTTCAAGAACAGCTTTGACATAACTTGTGCCATGTGGTAGCATTTACTACAGGCACAAGGCATTAGAGGCATCCTACTATTTCAGGAAACAACATTCTTCAAAGTAAATCCAGAAGTTCCTTCCAAAAGTCCTCTTCCCACCCCACTGATTTGGAGGGGGTTAATTCTCATCTCACACTTTGCATTGACACCCCACACTATTGCTTTCATTTAGATGTGCAGCCAGCCCTTTGCAATGATTGCATTTCTACAAAGTGCTGTTCTGGGAATGGCAGAAGTAAAAACCCAGCAAATCTGGAAAATGAGCCAGACAATTGAAGAGTATAGGCCAATGTGAAAATTATTTTCTATGGCTGCCCTTTCCTCTTTGAGGGAAATACAAAGTAGCAGCATAAAATTCAAAGAATCAGCAGCAACACAAAGGTGCATGCTGGCAACATGGGTATTTGTCATCTATACATCAGGTGCTTAAAATACCACAAGACACAATGCAGAAAACAATATAGAGGGCTCAGTGTTAATCTGGACCGTGGCTTCTTCACAGTTCACTGGCACTGAAAGGAGCAGCAGAAATGCCGAGGAAAATGTTGTCTACTAGAATCACAGCTTCTGTTTTACAGCCCAGGCTTTATGGGTTGCAAAACAGGCACAAAATTTCTAGCAGCAATTCAAATCACTTAGAAGTCATTACAACATCTGTACCAAAAATAATATGGGCTGGTCTACTTTGAATTTATTTAAGTGACATAGAGTTTTCATTCCAAAAGCACAGATTTTTAACAGTGGTTTCAGAGGTCTTTCATCAGTCAGGTCCATCCCACAAAGCAGGGCACAGAACTCTGGTCAACCTCTGAAACTCTGATCTGTCTCTATAGAGCAACACAGGGACACATGAGGGTACTGGCTCCTGTCCCAGCTGCAATAGAGATGGCTTTGTGTGAGGCTGCACCCTTTTTTGAAGCAAGGCCAGTTTGTAATTATATAGCATTCAGCTCTGGAAATAGGTGTCTCAGGGCTCTTTGCCTCAATACTCTCTGCTGAGTGCAGACACGTCTTAAATCACAGCACAACACAGAAAAGGCACTGACTCTTGAGCTGTTTTTTTAAAGTTACCTTTGAAATCATGGGGGGTGTATCCTTCAGTTTATTTAATTTTCCGTTGAAATACATTGCTTGAGGTCCTTCATCTTATCATGTCATCCCTGTCTGACAGATGAGTCATCAAGGCTTCCTACCTAGGAAGCAAATGGAGCTGTCCTGATTCACAGGCACCCTGATCTTGCAGGTAGGCACACAGGCAGGTGAGCCATCACAACAGCAGGTCCAAGAAGGAGCAAGGCCATCCAGGCAGAAGAGAAGCAGGGCATTTTTCTCCCAGTCCCTCTTTTCAAGGTTAGAGAAAGGACCAGCTCGTTTTGTTGCAAACCACCCTCATATAAAGCATGACCCAGTTTCAACTTTTGCTCTGGGCCTCTGCACTCTTTCCTCCTCTGTAGTTGTTTCCCCATTTTTATTTTTATTTCATTTTCTGATTTCCCCAGGCCATCAGCACACCCACCTCAAGAAGGAGGTCTCATGGCTGGCTGAGAGCAGCAGTGCTCATTGCCAACACTGTGGTAAGCTGTGCTGCAGGGCTGGGGAGGGTCCTGCCTCAGCCCCCAAAGGCTGGGAGCTGGCTCAGCTCTTGACATCTGTTCCTTTTCTGCAGTAATCACTGGGAGTGGCCTTTGGATGTCGAGCCCCCTGTTGCTGCTTGCAGTTTTGCAGTGTTCCCACACATATAAGCTGAGGTATCTGATTATTTTAAAGGGCATTCACACGTGCAGTTCCTACACTGTGTTTTCTACTGTGAACTTTTAGTCTAAGGGAATAATCAGTCTAAAATTACTCTCAGATTTTTGCCAGTGGAGCTGAAAATACTCATTGTATATTTGAATGAAAGATGTAGCATTTTCTGCAATTGTATTTAGCTTTCCTTGGTAAAATGGCAAAATTATCGTGATTCTAGTGTCACAGTTACTGCTGACACAACTCCGGCTTTGTTCCATTGATTTTACTTATTTACTGCCATGTCAATTGTTTTGGGATTCTCTTCAGTCAACAGATTTTTGACACTGAATTTCTGGTCATTTCTGCATAGTTTACTACTGAGTGTTCTTCACTAGCTGCTTTTGAAATTGCTGTTTCTATTGTTGAAACTGTTGAGATGGGAGTTTTCTCCTTCCCAGCCGGAGTTCTACCTTAGCTCAGTGATACAGAGAACTCCTAATCCCGTGTCTCTGACATCACGGTCCATTGCCATGGCAATGTCTGAGAGCTGTGCAGCCAACAGCCTGGTTTTCAGCAGGAACTATATATGTGAAAGGATGAAATCAGAGGGAGCATTAACACTCATGGGCTGGGCACTCATACAAATGTATGCAGAAGAAAGAAATGCAGAAGAATTCAAAAACCGGAAACCCAGAAGTTATTTGGGTTTTGTGTTTAAGGCGTGGGCTTGAATCAATGTTCTACTTAGTGTGTATCCTAAATTCCTAGCTCTTGGTCTTGTGCTGGACCTGGGTAGCATGACTTCATCCAGCCAGCATACTGCCAGTGCCTTCTATTCATGGATATTAAGCTGGTGGTTGACTTGGTTTGAGGTTGTTGTTGTTCATGACTTTTCCATGCTTTTCTGAAATTTAGATAACTGAAGGGCAAGAGAGCAAGGCTCAGAACAAGGCGCCTTGTCTTTTCTCCTCTAGATGTTCTGTGGCCTTAATTTTCTTGCAAACAGATGAAATCCCCAGCCTCTGGAATGATTCATTCAAATTATATTGCACTTTTCCTTTCTTCAAGCTTTCTTGAGGTTCCCACTGAATTGAAAATATTCAGTAATGTACTCTGATTTTTAAGATAATTTATATATGCACTTAAATGTCCTTCTCCGAAAAGCACTATCTGTCATCTAAGGAAAAATGCTTGTGCTGAAACCTGCCCTGCTAGAACAGAATTTCCTTTGTCAAATTGCACTGATTTAATTGACTGTGCTTAAATGAAACCTATTGCAATTAGTCACATCTCATCCGTAGCTAATTTATAGAAGGGAAGTCTTTAGTCATATGTCATTTGAACATACATTATGATAGTGGAGCTGAGTATGTATTATGGTTTCCTGATTCACAAACTAATGTTCAATCTTTAAAAAAATTACTTTATTTTTGCAGTTGTGTCAAAGTAGTCTTTGCCTGTGGGAAGCTAAGGAAAAGGGCAAGAATACACTCTCTGTACTTGTAACTCTCTCATCATGACCAATGTGATCCTATTTGACACTGATACTTGGGTGAATCTCCTGAAAATGAAGGTTTGGAGTACATGACCTGATGTAAGCCAGTTGCATAAAATACACCTGGACCTGGCAAAACTAATTTTTCTTTAAATAAAGAGCCAACCTGCAAAATGAGCTTTCATCTGGTAAGGCAGACTATCCTGCTGCATGAATTAAATGCACAACTTCCTTGATGACAACATTTTGTTTAAGATGGTGAATTACTCTCTGCTTTGCCAATTTATGACAGTATTTCCCTCTGGGCATCCCTTTAGGCTTATCTGTTTCTGCCAAGATATGTGAATTGAATCATCTGGTAGTACTTGAGCTGCACATCTCACCCCAATAACTGGCCGATGGTCAAGCTGACTCAGCTGCTGCTGTGTGTTATACCCCTAAGCTTGTTACATTTACTTAATTAATTCATTCCTGCTTTCAGACTTTGGAAGCTGATAAGGAAAGGTTGCCCTTAGCTCAGTTCCTATTTCTTAACTTAAACATTTGATTAAACGTAATAATAAAATTACATTACTCCTTTGAACTCATATCTACCCATGATTCAGAGGATTAGAAGAAGTTAATCCAATCTTTTAAGGAGGTTTTTGAAGTTTTGAGAGTGTCTTTTATCTCAGGGACACACATTGTTGTGTTAGCCCCCTTTCTTTGTCATTTTCTGAAGGTCACCTCTGGCTTTGCAAGGCTGGAGGGAACGGCTGCAGCCACCTCATCTGCCAGCTGCCTGTCTTGGGCTCTCGAGCTGAGCTTGCCCGTGGGTTCCCACACTGGAGGGGCTCATTCTGCCTTTCTTTTTAATGAGTCCTCCAACAAAGCCCCTGCAAAATGGCTGTGCTGTTAGAGATAAATGTATCATGTGCTTCTTACTTGTGTGCTCTTTCACTTCAGCGGACTGACAACCGTCAATAAGCCCTGTACCTCCATCCAGTCCACGGATGCCACCGAGGTCATATTGTATTGGCTAAGCACAAAAGGTTGAATATCCCTAAATTCCTCAGATGCCTGATGACTTAACACAGACAATTGACAAAAGAGAGACCTTTCCCTCCTCCCATCAAAAGTCACTTCAAAACCTGCACCTGGTCTAGTCTTTTCTACTTGAACTAATTGATATTTGCAGTAGCATATGGAAAAAGGTTCCTTTACCCAATAGTGATATTTCAGGCTACAAAGACATTTCATATTACTTGTTCATTTTGAAGCCTGCCTATATGTGGCAATGATTCTCCTTTGCAGGAACTGTGGTTCACAAAAAAAAAAAAAAAAAAAAAAGAAAAAAAAAAAAAAAAAAAAAAAAAAAAAAAAAAAAAAAAAAAAAAAGAAAAAAAGAGAGAACAAACAGCAAGTGACTGAGAAAGCAGGGGAATTTTCATATTTAAAGCTTCCTGAGAGAAGGACCAGAGAACATCACACTTTGCTCATCTTCTTGAATAATTCATATATACTTGCACAAAAATTTGAAGGAGTTTCTAGTCTGTATGAGTAATGTGTAAAAGGGGAAGCTTTATTTATTTTTAAGTAGACTTGTCAAATTGAATTTCCTTTTGAAAATACACACGGTATGTGATGTTGTTAATATTTTACCAATAAGCTTTGAGAAGACAGCTGATGGCTGTCATGGCCACAAAGCATTAATGTTATCAGCCTCTCAGAAGCCTGGTGTAGCATAAGCTGTTAATCTGGAAAATTAGGCAGAAGAGGGAAGTACAATTTCCAAATATGTTTGTACAGTGGCTTATTATGCTTATGAATGTTTACAAAAGCATTCAAAATCATGCCATGAAGATACAAAGTAAGATTTATCTTTACAATACCCTAAAAAGTGCAGTGGCTGTTGTAAAACAGAATTTATCATGCTTTTCCTACCCTAATATTTACCTGATTTTTTTAGAGGAGCACATTTCTGTCCTTGTTCAACAGCTTGGAGATACCAGGTCTTAGCAAGGAATATCCAAGTTCCTCCAGATGGTATTTGGCCCTGCACCTCTCATGTCCCGGACACAGGCTCTAGTCTGCATTTGAGCTGGAACAATCACAATGTCCTTCGTGGATACATGCCAGAATGGGACATAAATGCTCCCCTTTGTGTAGAGAAATTCAGGGTTTAGTGGGTTAGAGGCAACCTCTCCTCTCTAATGTAGCTTTGGTGTTTTTTCAGGAATTGACTTGGCTGGGGGATTGGAAATCCCTCTTCTCCTCCTCTGTTGGAGCTATAACACCATAGGGAGATAGAGAGCCACCTCCTGTGCCCAGCTACTGTTGAAATAGTTAAGTAAAATAAGATAGGTCTGAGAGGAGGGACTGGCAGAGCCTCAAATACAATAGTTGCATGATGGAAGTGTTCACCCAGGGAGGTGGATAAGATGCACAATAATGTTCCCCAGGCAGATGCTGGAGCTGTACCTATTTCCTACATGAACTGAGATTAAATATCTGCCAGGCTCAAGGTTAAAAAGCTAGAAGGATTTTTGCCTACCTTTTGAAAGACAAAAGCAGCTTTGTTTTGTGAAGTCATAGAGCCAAAGTCAGTAATCACTAACAAAGATGGGTACTTCCCTGTGATTTGGTTCGAGCTGGTCAAACACAAGCAGAGGGGCTTGCTTGTCAGGTCTCCTTTCTCACAGGCAAGAGAGCTCAACATCATGGTGCTGCACTTTCTATAAATCCCACTATAGGACTATAACTATAGGAGTATAACTATAAGGGCATCTCTTGGTGATTATGGTTTCTTCAGCATAGAGCTCTTCACTTTTTCTCTATATATGAGTCCACCTACCCCAGGGAGAAAACAGTGATTTGAAGCAAGTTTGCACACTGAGTTATGCTGCTGGCACCACACCCTGCTGAGTAATACACTCTGCCACTGGCTCATCCAAGAGAGGCAAAAAACCATGCCATAATTCCTGTTTCTGAGTTATGTGGTCTAAAAAGTCTCTTTCAACTCAAATTTCTCTAAATAAACATGTGCACATCCAAATCCTGCTCTTCATCCCAAGTGCGTGCCTTTCCCACACAGAACACGGGACACCCATCTCATGGCATCCCACCAGACTGTCTTCTCTTTGCTGAGCTCTACATCTCTTATCTACCTCAAGTAAATTTAGACTGGTGAACTCTCTGAGGTCTTTTTCTACTAAGAAGAGAGAGAAGGGCAGAAAGTTTATTCCTCCAGCTTTGCCCTGGATTCCCTCCCAGGCAGGATGTCTGTCCCCTCTGCACACTGGAATAATTTGAGTTTAAAAGGCTGAAGTATCCCTTGTTGTGCAGCTAGTGTCAAGGCTGACATTACATACAGTATAGGAGTTACCTTGATGTTTCCTATCGACTAATATGCCTTTTTGATGTAAAACAGATTAGTGTGATTTCATTTCCCACCTTCATTACAACAGCTGTCCAACCAGCACCACAGCACTCCTGCATGGCGTCTGAAATCCTTGCTGTAGTAATTACATACAGCAGTGACTGGATCAAATTTGCTGTTCCTATGATTCACCTGTAACAACAATCTTTGCCAGCACTTTCTTTTTTAGTGGATAGATCATTTGAAGCATTACCTAGGCCATTTGACCTCCAGAAAAAGAGTACTTGTCATCATTAAGTGACTATCAAAAGGAGAGGGATGATTATATAAAGATTATAGATGTATCTTTGTGGATTAAGGCTTAATAGAAAAAAGCTCACAGAATTCCTCATTTGTTCCATCCCCAGTCATGCAAAGCACTAAGCAAATCTGGATCTTGCAGAAATTGCTCCACACAGGAAAAACAGAAGATAATTTAGAAAAACAGAAGAAAATTTAGAAAGCTTTGTCACACAGCTCAGTTCAGGGAAAAGGGAATGGAACAGGCTTAGTGAGGCTGAAGAAGCAGTGGAAGAGATATGGCAAGCTCATGTTCCACTAAGAGATGGGGAATTGACGTTTTAGAGGTAGGTTTTAGAGGTAGGTTATTAAATCCCATTTGGATATTCCTCCATGGGTGCTGGTTTTGTTCAGTGCCCAATGGATCAAAAGAAAATGTTTTTAGTGGTCTCACTGGGCCTTTAATGAGGGCTATAACCTTTGGATATCATTGATGACTTCTTTCCCTGCCTGCAAATTGTATTTATTAATAGAAGCCTCTTTTGCTCTCTGTAAGGCTGGTGGTTTGTAAATTTAAATGTGAGGATTGAAATAGGTTTGTATATAATGGTAAGCCCAGAGGCCCAAAGATCGATAAAGAAATGAGAAAAAAGGAGGCACTGTGAATCTTGCTACAAACCTGTTTTCTGGGTGATTTATGTATCCCATGACAGCTGTGGAAAGCTAAGACAATGTTAGAAACTTGTTTGATAAAGCATTTGTATGAAGAATAGTTCTCACAGTGTTTGTACAAGATTGTCATGGCTTAAAAATGCAGTGGCAGCCCAAGAGTGGCTTTGAGTGCAGACATGAGAATCCCTCTGTTTATGACACCAATGGCTGTGCATGAGGAACAAAGCCAAAAAGCATTCAAAATAGTCATTTGAATAACAGCAGGTTAGAAATGAGATCAGATTAGAGATAAATTGGAAGTAAACACAGGGCAAAGAGGAAAAGCAGAAGAATTCAGAAGAGACATTCAGCAAAAGAAACTTTATTTTGACAGGATGTCACCTTTTAGACTGAGGGTTATCTGAGGTGAGTACAGCTGCTATGCACTGTGGTTGCAGGTATATAACTTTCTACAGACTATGAAAAGAATTCTTTACATGTTTCTTTCTTCATCTATTTCACTGTAAAAGTATTGTTTTCTGGGTTTCTTTAAAAACAGTAGGATTGAAGACAGCAGTTTTATGTTGGAGGTTTAGTTTTGTGTCGCCCAGTAGCTACATGCATCCTTCCATGGACCTTGACTGTGTAAGACTGAAATAAGTAACAAAACAAGAGTACACAGCAGATACAGTACACCCAAAGGCCCCTGGCTCTATAGCATCCACAGATGTGCTGGTCTTGTCTTTCCTTCCAGCTCAGCAGCATTTCAAAATCACGTGTTTCTGTCTGGTCAGTTCCCTTTGAGATACCACTTTGGAATTCCTTTAAAATATCTCATTCAACATCAAGTTCCATGCAAAGACAAAAGATATTGCTTCTTGAAGGAAACAGGTTTTCACCAGGGGATTACATGACTGCTGTTATTACCTCTCCTCCTACAGCTCTTTCCCAACATCATATTTCTTGTAATGTTTAAGGGGCCTGAAATGCTAGTTTCCACTTGGACATATTTACAAAAAAAGTTGATGCTATAAATCTTTGTTCATGAATAATGAGATCATGAGACCTAGAGAGGTACTTCTGTGAAAATGTCAGATAAGATCAAGGAGGTCTAGGGAAGCTGATTTTGGAACATTTTACTTCCTCTTTTTAACAAGGCTAAAACCAACAGAAGTTAAAATTTGAGACAAACTGCAAGAAGTTAGTGTAAGGCATCAACTGGTAGTAAAAAAAAGTCTCTATCTCTGGCAAAGATCTGGTATATATAAATTTGGGAGAATTAAACAGACAATTGAAACCAAACGTACTGTACATAGTTTCCATTTGGTTTATGACTGAACTAGCAGCACAGCAGAGTTCAGAAGTGAAAAAGATTGGAAAATTGTTAATATTTGCCCTCACAGATTCTTTTTAAAAGACGTATCATCATCACAATCTCCTATAGCATCTTTATGAAAGAATTGTTGATGGGGTTTAGAAAGAATTACCTGGCAAAATATCACTGCAAAATAATATCATTACATTCACTTAAAAAAAGAAGAGAACTGTATGTTCCACTAGAAAGTTCATGTTGTCTACTGAACATGTTAGCAGGACCCTTCTTATTTTCACTGTCATCCTGCTGCCTACAAAGCACCAGACCTTACCTCAGACCTGCTTAAAGACTTCCTGCAGCCAGTTTCAGTGTTTCTTGAACACAAAAATCTGTATTTCAACATTTCTGTGTGATGCTTTGCTGATGACAGGGATGTATTGCAGGCCTGTTGATATCTGGCTGCTGAAGAGATGGAATGGTTTTGCCACCAGAATAGGGCTGTGCTCTCAGAAGGAAACATCATTCTGTTAAGCAGTTGGGTCTTTTGTGTTTTTTTAACAGAGTTAATGGTAATTGAACATCACCCCCTTTTTAATAGAAAGATAAATGGGCCAACAGCTCTTGGCGATTGTCATGTGGGAGTGAGCATACACGAGGCAGACATTTACAAATTATATTTGTAAATGTTATTACACGTAAATAATCTTTTTCTTCACAGTTCTAGACTGGTCTGTATTGTTTCCTTCTTCTTCTTCCTCTCAACAAGGAGTTTACTTCAAACAGACAGCATGTGTGTGTCCTTTTGGCTCTAGCAGTGACCTATCTTTTAATGTAAATTAGCAGTGCTTTGAGTCAGATCTTGTACTTACAGTTGGGTTTTTTTCCTCAAAAATAGTAATTCCTGGAAAAGCAATTGGTAACCAATAATCAGGCATTCCTCTTTTTCAGAAGCTGAGAACTGCCATAAATCAGAGGCATCAGCTTTTCTCTGAAATAGCCTCTACTCTGAAAAGCTGTGATACTTTATTCCAAATGTAGGCTTGTCACCATAGAGATAAGATGAATTCAAGGATTTAAGACTTGCCAGAAAATACCATGTAACATATTTAGGATAAAGCTTTGCTTGCTTAAATCAGCAGTGCAAGCTGAAACTGAAAACCAGCATCTAACAAAGACTGGTCAAAGAAAAGAAAGTACTCACATTCTTTAAATGAAAAATAACTGTTTCTGACTAAGAAGAACTCTAAGAAGAGTTTAGGTACTGAAGCTGTGTTTGTCCTTAGACCTCTTTAACAGCTGTGGTTACTATGTATTTTAGTGACTGAGACATGTAAGTATTTGACTTTTTGGGACATTTCTTTTTTCCTTTTTCTCCACCTTCAAAAATAAATGTTCATCCTTGTTTTATTTTAATTTGTCCCTTAACATATTAAAAGCTATCTGGCCTTTTTCTCAGGAGCAAATGAAATCTAATCAGTTCTTTCTGATGATATATAAAGTGTTGTTTGAGATGTTCTTTTAGATGTAAAAGTCCCTCTGTTCCTAGAAATTACTTTACTGCACCCAGATTTGAGCTAAGTATCCCCAAATCACAGATATACTTCTCTCTCCTATTACCCATGAAAGAACAGCTTGAGTTTTCAGACATGCCTTGGGAACTGAGACACTGCTGTAACAGTGACTCATGTTATTGAAGCCTATTCATGGCTAAAACCTTTTTGAATATGAGCTTTCTTTTGAAAATGATGCTTCTGAGGAAATTCAGTGCTCTGGAAAATGTTGTGTCATATTGTCATGCTGCCCCTCAAAGTAGAGAAGAAGGTTTAATGCAATGTTCTCAAGGAGGATCTGGGAAAGATGGAGACACCACCATCTGTCCACCACAAGAAACTTGTGGTAGCCCCAAAAAAGCCTCTGTGTTCAGTGGGGATTGCTGCAGGCTGAGAAAAGATGAGCTGCCCTTGTAGGCACTGCCCGTGGTCACGCCAATTGCTGCTGAGGAATGTGTTATCTACTCACAGAAGAAAACCAGGGCATCCTGAGGCCAGTCCTCTCTGTCCCAGGCTCTTGACACAGTATTTGAGGATTTCCCATCATCCCCAACACCAACTGCTTGGTCAGGGTTATGGAGAAGGGCTGCAGTGTGAGCGGGCACACAAGGGGGGCTTCTGGGCTCACAGGGCTTGCTTGCTTGGCATCACTGTTACAAGTTAATAGTACCAAAATTGTTAACAACAATAATAAAAGAATTCAAATTTGTATTTTTAGCTGTTGCCCATGCAGTGCCATAGATACTATAGTACACAACACCGAGTATGATGAAATCCCCACATCAGAACTAAGGGCTCCCTTTTTCATCACAGTAAAGCCATTTTAATAATCTTTGGCAAGCTCAGCAGCAATGCAAATACTCCAAGTGGAGCAATATGTGTTTAGAAGAGGGGAGAAAGAGTTTAAAATTCATTTAAATTGAAAAACAGCAGTCATGCATTTCTCTAAATGATTGTTTTCAGTACCATAAGCCACATCCTTTCAAATTTCCTCTGCTTGGCCACATCATTGGAATGAAGTGTCATACTTGGTTAAGTCACTTTGACATCATCCTGATGATGTGTCAAGCACAGGAAATTTGAAAGGACAGGGCTCAGTAAGGTCTTACTCTAACTTGCCTTCTTTTGACAATTCCTCTGTCCAACCCCACACCCTCAGTACTCCTTTTTTCAAAAACCTGAGTTTGGTTAACTCTTACAATCCCTACAGTGAGGCTAATACCGTCAAAAGGGTGGAAACAGCCCTCTGCAGGTCTCCCACTTTCCTTCCAAAGCTAGCATTTTCAAGGTGTCCAAGTATTTATGGTGATGGGTCATAAAATGCATGAGTTACATTGAATTTGTCAGAAAAAAACTGCAAGTGAACCTCAGCTGCAAAGATGCTTGTGGCTGCAGCTCTAGAGAGTAGGAGTGGAAGAGCTCCTGCAGGCTGGGAGCCTTCAGCCCAGATACATCAGGCAGCTGGTGGAAGTAGAGTTCATTGCATAAACTGATTCATAACAAGCTAGTGAGGTTTTTTCCTTCAAATACAGCTAGTGGGAAACAGCTCCAAAAATTTACATTTCTGTGTAGGAAACATTGTACACAGCTCTTGTGCCAGAACTGTCCATCAGCTCAGATAGCTCTTATTCGGTGGATTCCTCTCTACATCCACAGTGTACTTAGGGGAAACAATCTTAACTTTTCTCAAGCTTCACCTTGGTGACCTAAATGAGTCCTGTTTCATTTGCTCAGGAAGTAGTCTCTCCAACTTTTGAGAAACCCCTCATTTAATTATTTGCAGTTTCAGTGCTTCTTTCTTGATAATAGGCAAGCAGGAAAGAAAAGAGAATTCCCTGTTTCTGAAGATTCAAACTAACCAGACAGATGGAGGCAGACCTGTGCCTTTGCTCCCTCTGTGCAAGGGCGTTGGTCTCAGCTCTGTTACACATGATCTCACTTCTAGTGCACCAGTCCCCAAGGTTATCTGTTTCTTTCTTTCCAATTCTTTTAATGCTTTCCAGTTTTATGTCATCAGTAAATATATCTCATTTGCTACTTTTTTCCATGCCAAGGTCGTTAATGAAACTATTAAGTGAATAGGTTCTAAGGTCAATCCATCAAACAATAGATTTCCTCCCACCTGATAATCTCCCTTTCAACAGAAGCTGTTGTGAGGTGCCCTTTAGGCAGTTCCCTGTTGACCTTTTAGTTATTATACTAATTCCCAGCTTCTGCACACAATGTCACTATGTCTTCATATGTAATGTTTACCAGAAATTCAGATTAAATGCTGTATTTCATTTATCTACGAAAGTATTTTTTTATCATCTAAGAAATATACTTGCTTATTCTTGCATGATTCAGTTTTGTTAAAACCATGTTCCATTTTATATTGATTTTCATTTCTCTCGACATACACTTTCTTTCAAAATTTGTGCCTATATTTTCTATTCTATGCGGACAGGTTAGTTGTCAGTGGGCCATTTCCATCTTTTCACAAGGATTGCATTAGCTACGCTGAACTCTAATGCACGACACCAATCCAAAGTAACCAATACAAAAATTAATACTCAATCCTCAGTTTCTTGTGCCAACTCTTTCAGTTACAGGAGAGAGATTGTCTGGTTCAGAGATTTCTGCTTCAACATCAGCTCCATGTATTTTCAGCCTGAGGATCTCACTTCCACTACCCACCCTATTCTATTTCACTGGTGTTATTTAAAAAAAAACAAAACCTGAATTACAATTGATTTATCTACCCTCTCCACTCCAGTGGATCTTTGCTTTTTCTTCCCTATTATACATAAACGGCTTTTTGCTTGTTGATTCAAGTTGGGTTTTTTCCAAGGTGTAATTCAGATTGAATTTCAATGATTCTCACTTTACCTGTGTGTTTCCTGACATTTAATGTAGCTCATTTTGCTGATCATTCAATTTTCCATCCTGAGAAGAGTTTTAAAACAAAGCTCCATATATTCTACAATGTGGGTATTTACTATTTTCTGTCCAGAGTGTTTCCCCACAAGTTTACAAAGATTTTTCCTTTGCTTATGATACAGAGTCCAGAAAGGCTTCATCCCTTTGACTTTGAGTAATTCTAAGTTTCCTCTGCACTCAGGTCCTTGATTTCTTTTGGATAGCTCACTAATTGGGTATCTTCATTTCTGAGTCTTTATCCATTTGAAATCTAAAATCTTAATTACAAAACTGCCTGTGTTTACAATTAAATTGTATTTTAACCTAATCAACTCATGATCCACTTGAAACAAGTTTTTATTTCTTATCACTTATAAAAACAAAGTGTAATTAAGGGTTCCCTTCCTGTTCAATGAACTTTATCTTAGTTGATAAATAAAAATTATCCCCTATCACACTCAGGAAAACCCGGACCTTATCCTTAATATTAATATTTACTTTTCATCCTATATTTTGGCATAGCATAACAGAGAGTATATGTACTCCAAATGGTTTTATCCATGCTTTGTGTTTGCTTACTCCTTTATGGTGTCTTATAATACAACATGTAATGTTACTCCTTCTCAGGTTTGTCTAAAAATACATTTTTCCCTCACAAGCATTTCAGTATCCCTGTTCTCTCATCCTTGACAAAGTATCATAGATACTTGGTGAAAAGTGATTTAAGATCCTCAGCTACATACTCTGTTTTTCTTTTTTTCAGGGACGACCTGGACGTTTGAGTTACCCCTTAATTTTTCCTGGTCTAGTAAGCAGGCTAGAAGCTGTTCTTTCTCTAACAGTGCCATCACTCATGTGATTGCTTTCAGTATGAACTTCCCAATTTTCCACCTTTCCATTCTTTCCTTCAGAGGCTGGGGAAGGTCACTGAGCATCTTTCTATTTTTATAACCATGGTCTATAGGCCTGGGTGTTCAGAAACAATGGGCCTGTAGCACATAGAGCATTTTGCCCTTGTTATCAGCATTCCTCAGCTCAGCTCCATGGCCAGCTCAGGGTTTCAAACAAATGACTCCCTCTGGGCTTGCTCTTCATCCTGCACTGATACGCTGCTACTGACCATGTATAATCCCATCCTTCTGGGTTTATATCAATGTACCAGCTGGCTTTTCTTCAATGAAAGACTGCATCTACCACCAGCTCAGCAGAGTATCCAAAATGGCCCTGAATCAAGGCCCTTTTCAGAAACAACCAAGTGGAAGATACCACCTACATTACCTTCAATGCAAGATATGGACAGTGGACCAAAAATATTTTTTTTTTAACTATTTCTACTATTTACACCACTAATTATTTGTAATTTTCACCAGTGTGAGAGGTTAGTCAAGCCCATTGTTTTTGGATCGGAACAGAGATATTGCAGACTCCAGTTACAAACAAGAGATACCTCTAGCGTAGCTTCCCTCTCTTTCTCTAATTATTTCTAATTATGTTGTTAAATAATTTTGATAAGCAGGCTACATTCAGTTCCTATATTCAAAGTGCCCTCTGCCTGAACCCTTCAAACCTGGTACAGAAATTTCTAATAAAATTTACAGTACAAATGGCTTATGGAAATAAAGTGGCACTTGGAATGTTTTGACTAACTCTGCCAGTTCAAATCCACATAAGTCATACAATGAATTGTTATGGTTTGAAAAGAGCTGTTTGCATTTTTATTTTTTTAAAGTATTAATTAAATTATATATAAAGCTACTAACATCTTAGGTCAGGGAGAGTGCCAAAATGGACATTATAAAAATGTTCACTTTGGTATTAATTCTGTGTTTATGGGGCGTCTCATGTCTCTAAAACCTCCCTAGACCGCTATTAATCATAACATATCAAGTACATTCATCACATATTTTTCCTGTCATACACCAAAGAATGTCTTATTAATTAAACTGGTAAAAAGCTGGAAAGGTTCCTTTTCTACCCTATTGTTTTGCAGAAGAGGAAATGATAAAGTTGAAACAGTAAATCTGCTCCTTTCCAGAAAAAAATGTTCTGATTGGAAAAGCAGACTTTTGTCACATAAAAAGCAAAACAGTTTTTCAAAGTTTAGCCCAAATCTGGCATGAATTGCTTGCTCATCTAGTTCTTCTGAACTCAGTTCACTGCAAAAGCAGTATCTGGCCTTTTAACACTTGTGCTGCAAAATCCATGACTATTATTAAAGGCATTTTAATTAAACCCAGCATTAAAATGACATTTTTCTTTCAAATTATCTATAACCAATAATTAGCAGCAAGGGGTTTTTCAAACCTCAAAAGAAATTGTTTGGGTGATATGCTATACATGGTTTATAGATTTAAAATCCCTGGAGTTTTGTTTTCTGGGAAAGAGAAGACAAATCTCCATCTGAAAGTTAAATGGGTTGAGTTTTCTGTTCATTCCCTACTGGACAGTTGTCCACATCTCAAAAGCTGAACGAAGCCTTAATTCATGACAGCTGTTTTCTTTACAATAGAATTGAATTTTATATAGCTCCATTCATATTTGAGGTGTCCCAAAGCATTTAACAATAAGGAGTCATTGCCAGCTTTCATGGCCACTACAGCACGTCAGTTTTGCTTGAGGAGGGTCCCTGGGATTTGGGTCTTTAGCTGTGGGTGATGCTCTGGGCGTGGGGACCACCAGAGTAGAGGTTTTGCACTCAGCAGCCCCTTTCCCAGCCACAGGAGGCAACACTGACAGGACCCTGGGGTTAGGTTCATACCAATCCATAAAATACAGCAAAATCCCCTTTCATTTAATATCTCTGAGCAATGACACCCTTGGCCAGTTCTACAAGCATCACTCTGCCTAATTTCTGTGCTTTGTAAGCTTTCTGTCCAAAATGTGAGCCAACAACATTCTGCCTTGGATCTGCTGCAAAGGCTGTCTTGCATTAGTCTGATTGCATCAGATCTTTTCAGCAGAGCAGGCTGAGCAGAGCAGGGCTGGTAGGATCCTTCCACCCTGAACAGCAGTGATGCCATTGTACCACAGAGAAATCCTGGGTTAGCCAGTACTTGCTTATCAGAGCCCATCTATGCATATCTGCTAAGCATATCTGGGTCTCTAAGATGAAGAAACCATCTTAATCCTTGTCAATAGACAGCAACCTGAAAGTTGCTGTTTTACATCTCACATGCTTCATTTAAGGCACTGCCTTCAAATTGGAATAGCAGAAACATGAATGTAAATCTTGAGGTTTGAAGGCAAAATAACTCAGATTTATAGGTATGAAAAAGAATTTTTTCTTAGATGCATGTTTACTTCTCATTAGGATTTCATTGTAGTATATTAGTTCTGTGGTCACACAAAGTTGTATTTCACAACAGAAATTCCTGAGAACACAGGTAATAAGTTTCTTTTGAGCTCACTACCAGGCCCTTGCTATTGCAGAAAGTCAGCTGTACAAGTGAGGGAGACAGTGAATACTTTAGAAAGACTAAGCCCACCTATCTGTCATCTACATTCACACAGCTTTCTTAAACAGAGGATTGCCCAAAACCAGCTTTGGTTGTATCAGCTTACTCAAATCAAATGATAAAATTGAATTAGTCTAGAAAGACATTTTCCTATGAAAATGTCACTAGTGAGTTTTGCCTTTGAAACAATGAGCTTTTCTTGACACTCAGAGTGGGGTAGGCAAACTCTTTCAAGATAAATACATAAAGTACAGATTCACAATTTACATCAGAGGGTTTCAAACCAATAAACAAGTTATACCAAGCTGTGCTCCGGAGTAGGATAAACCCAGGGGATCTAAATTAATCCCTGCTGTTTCTGTGAAATCAGTGAAGTTACACTAGGGCTTTGTAATACCAGTTTTATTGTATAGGAATAGGTTCATCTTCTTTAGAGGCCACAGATGGATTTGAGAGATCATGAAAAAGTAATTTTCAAGAATGGATGTCCAAAGGGAGCTTTCTGCAAAAGACCTGAAGAGAAGCTTGCATCACCATTACATGTTCAAAATAAATCAACGTGATAAGGAGCATGATTAAGGGTAAGTGTGGACCTCATGGTGCCAAAAAAGATTTGGACACCAAAGTCACATGTGAGCATGAGATCATGAGAAGGAGGGAAGAAGAAAAGAAATGTACAATGAACAGACACTAAATAATTTTATGGCTGGAAAAATCATAATCTTATTGCCTGACCTCCAACACAACCCACTGCAAGAATTCTGGGGGGGAAAGCAGAAGTGAGAATGAGCTGGGATAAAAAGAAGAGGAAAGCATGAAGCTGCTCTGAGTAAATAGGGTAAGAAGAAAGCAAGGTCTCAGCAAAGGCACATGCTAGAGCACCTTCCAAACACACATATTGCCTAAGGCTGATGCTGTTTTCCAAAAACCTTTTTCCCATTTCCTGTGTTAAGCTGAAGAGTGCAAAATGCACTTTTAATCTTAAAAGGAGCCACTTTTGCTTCCAGGAACAGAGTAGTCCAAGCTTGGCTGAAGACTTCAAATTCTTTTTACTTGTCCTGTTGTAGGTAGGTTTTAGTGGGTGATGACATTCATCTGTTGTAGCAAAGGATAAGTAAGATTGTCCATTCCTATTCTTCTCACAGGAAGAAATCCAGATGTGCATTCTTAGTATTATCTTTACCCTTCTTCTGAAAAATTCCTATTCACCTCAATAGCTTGCTCAGCTGATATTGGGTAATGATCCAAGCTGTGTCTTAACAGCAGTTTAATGCTGCAAACAAGCAAATGAATGGGGAGATAAATGGAAGTGAGCCGTCACATTGCAAAGCTCTGTTCTCCTTTGCAGTTTCCTACTCACTTTAATCACTCACTGGTTCCTTAGGACTCTTGGTTTTGGTCTCTTTGGGTGGAGTTTGTCACACTAACTGAACTATGGTCATCCCAGCCTGTTTAAAATCTCTCTGTAGAAAGATGTATCCATCTGTGGAGGGTGAGTCACCCCATTCCACTGGAGATAGCTGGGATACAATGGCCTCCGGGGTTATTTATTTTTGTCTACTGCTTATAAGGGAAACTTGGATAATTCTAAGCTATACAAAGTTGGACGAGATTAATCCCAAAACTTTGTAAGCAGATATATTAATACAATCAAGTGAAAAATAAAAAAAAATAAAAATTGCAGTTGTGCTACACATACACTTCTGTCTTTTCCTGTCCTTACCTTGGCTTCTCATCTCTTTAGTGCTTAAGTTGTACATCTCAACAACTCCTGTCGGGGAAAGGAAGAAGTGCTGATAACTTCCTAAAGAATAACAAAGTTCACAGCCAAGCAACTAGTTCAAATATACATTAAAAATGACAGTTCACTACAACTTCTATTGTTGTGGAAATAAGTCGTCATCTTTCCATGTTGTCTGGGGTCTTATCCATGTGCATGAAGTTTTCTAGTCTCCTCAGAGTTGCTCACAGACTTTAAGGTGTTCAAGAATCAGAGGATAATGACCTCCACAAGCCACTGAATGTGGAAATATCCAGTCCTACAGCTTCATGGCCTTTAATCTTATTACTTAAGATTAATCTTAAATCCCTGGAGGAAATGGTAAAGGACAAAGCAGCAGAAGTCTCCCTGTTTGTATTTGTCTCTGTCCATACACTGCACACTGGCCCTTCAATTCCTTGGCATCTAGATCCCTACATAAATAAGCCTGTCCTTAATCTGAAGCCCCACTGAAACCAGCTGGCAGGGATGTCCCCAAACATCTGCTACTGAGTGCTCTCCTGGGCACAACAGAGGACAAGTTGGACTTCTGGTCTGACTCAGCATCAGTGCTCTTTCTCTCTGCTTTGGATGAGTTTTGTTGATTTAGATCTTAAGGGTGTATATCATGGTTTACCTGCAGCCAGTGAGAGAAGTGTTGTCCTTTCACAGTGGGTAACTAAAGTAATTCTAGCATAAAACTAAGGTTCTGGTTTAAACCCAAGTGGCAGCATCATGTGATGTAACTTAATTATCTTACTGCCAGCTGTGCTCAGCTAAGCATCTGGCCTTTGGTCTTTCAGGTTGAAGCTCCAAGTTAATTACAAATACCATCAGGACTGAGATGTAGCCTAATTGCACTTACCTCCTAAACACTGTTTAATTGGTTTGAAACACTAATCTACACATCATAAAGTTTATTGGTCATGTTAATTGGCTAAATCTGTCATTGAAAAGATGGAGGGAACTGGCTAATTTAACTAGAAAATAGAATTTAAAAATCCAATGTCCAGATAATCCTGTTGTTGATGTCATAAAGTTCTAGTCTATCCTTTTCCTTTTAAAAACATCTTTACAATTAAGATTTGTTTACAATTAAGACTGATTATTGTAAGGCTGATTACTTTCAACGCTTCAGAGAAGATTTTCCTCTCTCTCTCTCTTCTTCCACTGAAGTGTGGCAGAGGCAACATGAAATGCATTTGTGGATTCAGAAATGTTTATAGTAGGCAGAACCTTCAGATTAGCATGACACATGGAATTTGTGAGCTGTTAGATTCGATTTCAAAGCATTAGGCTAGGATTTCACATTTTGTTTTTATAAAATGCAAATAGACTGCAGTTGTTTTGTTATTAAGATGGATTTGAAATGCTAGTCAGGGAGCAGATATGGAACTCATATCCCTTACACAAGTCTTGCTTCCTGGAACGGATTTTTTTCTTTAGAACTTCTCCCAGATGCTAAGTAAACTGCTACTGTGAGACAGGCCAACTAAAAAGCCATTCCCAAAAAGGAAAGAAAGAGGTAAGGAATGAATGAACTTGGAACAAGGGCACACAAGTTCTTTTCCAAGGACTTGCATGATGGAAGAAAAATCCAGTACACACTGGCCACAGAGCAGTCACTAGTGCCTAGTGAACTAGAACCCCTCAGCTTAAGGGTTAGAGCTTAAGGCAAATGAGATGCCCTGTCTGGCAGCAGAGATCCTTCTCACTCCTGGTGATCATACTATGACTCCTAGAGCTACATGCAGGAGTCATTGTTGGTGTGGGTAAAGAAATAGAATCCCAGTGTCCATGGCACAGGGAAGCTAGGGAGCTCCAAAGCACAGTGCCAGCATTATTAACTACCCTGAACACTATAGGGTTATGAGGAAAGGACCTTCTGGTAAGTGTGCCTGACACCTGAAGGTCCCCTCAAGGCAAGGTTAGCTGTGTCCTGAGAGCAGGGATCCCCATGGATGCACTGGAGGACAGGCAGTCTCAGGAGTGAGAACACACAACAACTCCTTATCCTGCCACACAAATCCAAAGAGATTTGCAGAAGTCTGCCACAAGCAAATGACAGACTGTCAAGCAGCTTCAGGGACAAGAGGTGAGGAGGTCCCAGATGATCCCAGATTGAGCCAAAAGAAGATGATGGAGTGGCCTTTACTGTTACTTTGTGCTGTCATCAGATTTACAGCCATCAAACTGCAAGCAACACCTCAAATTTAATATAAGACTTCAAGTTAGCTTCTAACTAGAATCTCTGAGGCAAAAAAATCTCAATCTGACAAATAATTACGTAACCCAGTTTTCTAACCAAAAAAAAAAGACTATCATCTGCTATAGAGAGCCTTTCTATGGTTGAAACTTTTAGTCCTAGTTTTAGTCAAATATTTTAAAAATGCATGCACACATCTGTGGATTGCCAGGAATTTCAGAGAGCTTTCAGCATCCCTGGTTACCCATTGTAATATGTGATAAACAGGAAAGGCAGAACGATCAATTGAATTTCTTGATAATTGTGCCTATAAAGAAAACAACTAATACTTTTTAATTTTTTTTTTTTAAATCCTCCCTGCATATTTCAGACATAGGGTTGGCTGAAGAAGGCTGGACTAGCCAGTAAGGCTTGCTGGTGCATGCTGACATGCTTGCAGTGGGTTAGGAAGGAAGCATGACTGAGCGTTTCTATGGAGATTAGAAAGAACAGGCCTTGTTTCCTTGGCAGAGCCTTAATTAGCAAATGCTTAAAGTTACGAAGATCTGTTGTTTCTACAAGGACATTTTGTTCCAGCAGAGGTTGTTTTCCTCCATTTGCTCAGTCTGTGAGAGGCTGAGAGGGCAAAGGGATCTGAAGTAAACAAGAGCTTTCTGTCTTTCATGTCCACAACACCTGCCGAGAGGTACCACACTGCAAGGGGACCTGGAGTCTGAGAATGCTGCTTTGCCACAGCTGAATCAGGAGAGATTACCCCAGAAAAAACCACGTCCTTTCTAAATCAAAAGTGTGATTTCTCAAAATAGAAATGAGGTTTTCATGATATATTTCTTTGACCCTCCCCTGAAATCACCCAAAGGAGAGAGAAAGGCTAAATGAAATGGAGACTGATGCATCTATGTATTTACAGATATTTCTGGAAAGATGAATAGACCTATATGCAGATACAGCCCATAAAATTTAGAACATAATCCCTAACTTATTTCACTTGCAACATCAACCAGCATTTTGTTATCTGTTCTAAACTGGTAGTCTTGTAGCATGAAATGTGCTGGGCTGGAGCAAGTGATCTGAGGGAATGGTTGTCCCTTGAAGCCTTGATGCAAATTCCCTGAGCCTCATGGAATGGAGACAGCATGTCCTTAAACCTGAAAAATTCTGCTTCCCACTTCAGCTGTGGTTTATTAAAACATTTTCTGATGCTGGGTCAGGATGGAATTGGTTATGTTGGAATGAGACCCGTTTTCAGACAAAACTTTTATTTTCTCCATTTTCCCTTTCACAGCAGATTTACATCCCCAGCCTTTAGCTTGATAAAATCACTTCTGCCCTTTTGCTTGAGCTTATAAGGAGGCACTTTCTCAAAATTTAAGTCCTAACTACTTTTTATAGCTCCAAAATGCAATACAGATTCTAGTCCTGAGCACTGAAGTAATATTTTAGAAGAGTGGGGCAGAATTCCAGTACTCAAGTGAATTAGAGAGATGTATGTGTAGATCCAAGCTGTTTGTATGCTCTCTTTGAAGTGTGCTGAGACCAAGCCAGCCTCTCCTAGCTGTCCTGTCATTTCTCTTACACTTTATACCCAAGCTGAGGTATAGAAAATATTGATATTAAAAATCTATAATGGCTCTCATTGTTACTTCAAAAGTCCTACCTTTCCAAAATCTTCATGTTCAGCCAAGCTTGAAAGATATAGATGTCTTAAAGAAAAAAATTATCCTATCCTTTCCTTCCACTTCTTGGCTGCATTTTCTAACCACTTTTCAGGGAAATATAGTATTTCAAATATCTCACAGAAAACATATGACTCTTCCCAGACTCCTGAGGTTGCTCTCACAGGTTGCCTGCGGATGCTACTGCTCCTTGAAAGGAGCTGAGCAGTGGGACCATGCCAGCATGAAGAAGTAACAGTTAAGGCTCAGTTGCATTTATGGGGGTGGTTTTGGACTTCATGATAGACCACTCAGAAAATGGAGCAAATAAGCTTGTCTAGCCACATCCTTTGGCACTGACAGTGATCAAGGGACGAGAATAATTTTGTCTTCACTCTCTCAGCCTAGCTTGTATCCCTGTACTGCTTTTGCTGTCCTCTAATGGATAGAAGTCTATGAAGTTCTGCACGGGCAGTATCTGGATCTCTGCCCATGTCCTATTCCCAATATCCTTTAGCCAGGGCATCAGTGCTCCATTGTGACCTAACCGTTGCTGGCCTTGGAATGCAAGGAACTTCCTGCCGGTTTTTTTATGGGACTCTGAGGAGAAGCCCTGCTGCAGGATGATAACATTAAAGTGGGATTCCCTGGGGACATTGCAGTCACAGGCGCCAAGCAAATGACCCACCACACTCCTACTTGTGTGATAAAATACTTTACCTGTGAACTTTGCAGACTGCTTTAATATTTCCTGTTTCATCTCCCCCTGATTTTTTTTAAAGTTATGTGTTTTACCTTCACAGGACATCTGTGGGTGGTGGGTGGCCTATAAAGAGCAAGAGAAAATTCCTAAGGATTATGGGACTCAATTCCACTGCCAGCACAAATTTCATCAGCTGCAGAGCCAAAGCAGCAAAGCTGTAAGACTTTGCTCTCTTAACAGTGTTCGGGCATAGATGGGATCTCCTGTAACTTTATGTGATTCATATTTACTTTTCAGAGGCACAGAGGACAATTGACTTCTGGTCTTGTGTCCAACAGACATAAACACGTACAAAAGAGTGGGGGTTTATTCACATTCTCTGCCCTGAGGTGCAGAGGATTTTATTGTGGTTGTATGCTGGGCCATAGCTGGGAGGAGGTGGTGAAGGGGAAATCACTTGCCATTGGCAGAGGATATGTACAGCACTGATTCATGGGAAAATTTTCCATTTTCTTTTTCTCATGCAGCACTTCTGCTTTTCTTTGCTGTATCACAGGTGCAGAAGCCTAACAGCATTTCATCAAATACAACTGTTTTGTCATGAATGCCAAATTCAAAGAAAAATGACAGAAGACTTTGGTAGACTTCATTGGTATTAGTAAGTCATTAAGGACATGTAGCTACAGTATTTCATAAATATGTGTGATATGCTTAATAAGAGAGTTCAGGGCAAAGGCTTGAATGCAGCATATTCAGCCTGTGGTGTAGTGTGAGCTGGATGGTCTTGCAGGAAACTGTCCTTCTGGACAGTACTGAAGGTACTGTTATAGACTGCTAAGCACATGTTTCCACCCAAAACAAAGGCAGCTGAGGAATTTGAATATTGTGGGAAGCCTGGCTTTGTCTGGGTATTATTTTTGGGAAAGAAATATGTGAGTGTAGATGAGAGGCAGTTCAGGTGGGAAGGAAGGAGAGAGCTTGTGGGAAACATGCAGTGATGTGGAGCTGCAGCACAGCCAAGTTATGTGGATGCCTGTCCTGGTAGAATCCAGAGAGGCTGGAGAGCTGGCTGGGAAAGATCTGCTGCTGTGAGAAAAGTTGCTTACAGTGGTTTGTGTCCTACTGTGTTTATGAGAGTAGACTCTATATTGTTCTACTTAAAAAGAGTTGCATCAAAAATGCTGGTCTGGTCTTTGCTATTAATATCTCTACTTGGAAAAAACTTGAGGGCTGAATTTTGTGCAGCTGGAATGGTGTGGGATTCTGTTTAATTTATTGTGGCATATTTTCTTCTTTTCCCTGTCAGTTCTTACTAATAATTCCTGTTGTCTCTACTTGAGAAAAGCAACAGGTCTCAGGCTGGGCACACCATCACACTGAGAAATCCTCTTCTCTGTAGTACAAAAAGTGAGGCCCTGTCTGAGGGCAAAAGCTCGTCCTGCTGTGAGGCTCAGCTGGTGTTGACACCTACAGAAGAGGCTGAGCTTCAGATACTTAACTCTCATCCATCCAAATCAATGTAAAGTCACCTGACCAGGTGTGCTACTGATAGATTCCTTTGTCTCTGATAAATGATGTTCAGAGGGGTGTCAAAAAAAAGTTTAGTCCCAGGGCTTATGAACAAAAATCACCCTGCAGCCCATAATGACAATCTCTTGGATGAAGCTTACTTAGACCTGAAAAGTATTTCATAGAGAAAAATCCCTACCACCTCTCTGAGGCCTGATAATATTCTGGGAGGCGTCACACTTTCCGCTCAGATTTTTAAAGCAAACTTAGTAGCTAGAGAGGTCACCTACTAATGGAGATGCCACCTCACCGGGCTTCCCTAATTGCAGCCAGCAGTCAATTTTTTGCCATCCTGATGAGTCTCTAGCTGCAACTGGCAAGGAAAATAAAACAGCAGCCACTGAGATTCAAAGAGCTGCAAGGGATCTGGATTGTGCATTTAGACAGTGTTTATTTAAAAAAGCTATTATCTACCAGCTGTTCATAAACAATGTTATGCCATTCAAGGGTCTTTGTACTATGTAATTGTCCCGCCTCTCTCTAAATGCATATTCCACTGGTTTGAATTAGCTGCCAGCTAATAGCGATTATGGTCGTCATTCATTTAGAACGATTCAAATCAGATTTGGAAGTGGTGACATCACCCATGTACAAGTAGTGTCTACACAGTAGGGGTATATTGGCCTCAACCTAGGCCAAACCTGTCTTCTGTTTTCCTTCAGTGTCTTACAAAGCATACAGCTTACGCTGGAAAGTCTTTCCCTCTTCCACTGTGGGTAACATGTATTCCAGTTAGTGTTATTTGGAATCTCAATTGTCATTCTAAAACTTGGGACCTTGTGCACACACATCAAAGCAGGACCTTGTACATACACACCAAAGTAGGCTTGGTGTTTAAGCCTGTGCATTTACAGAAAGCATGCATCAAATCTGTTACATCTGTGGACATCTCCTTCTTAACATCTGGGAGACATTATGTAATGTGTCTTCTGGCTCTCCAGTAAACAGGAACCATACAAAAGTTCAGTGTTGATGCTCCCTCAAACCTGCCTAATACCAGCCCTGATGTTAAGGTTGGAGAACTCCCAGAGAAAAATGGAAGTAAATAAAATATGGATATAGCTTCCATATAGAAGATCTCTAATTCATTTAAAGAATACAAGCAGAGCTGATTTTTTGGTAAGGTGCTGCTGTATATTGGTAGGAAAATTGGTAGGAATCTGGAAGAAATGCTGGCAAACCTTCACAGAATTTTGATTTAACTTTATTAGCACTTAGATGTGAAAGTTTTCTCGTTACTGTTCTGCTTCTTAGTATGTTGGTTGTGTTCTGACAATTTGCATGTAAAAAAATTCAGCAAGATCAGGAAAAGATCTATTCTGAAAAACACATTCCTTCATCATGCAGCAACACAAGTCATTGTTGCTGAATCAATGGCACCTATTTCCAGTGCTGCAAAAGGATGTGTTTGTAGAATATTTCACACCTTAAATGTAACCCATACAAACAGAAATGTAACCCATAAAGAAAAACTATCTTCTGGAAGGTCATCATAAAAAGGAAAAACTTCTGGTAATGGGTGAGAAGTTCAGAGTGAACTGAGTCCAGTCACAAAAACAGTAGGCAGGAAGAAAACAGGGAACACTATTGGATGCTAATGCAACTGCGCTGGTAATGGATTTGGAAGGATAAAAGCTGTCTAAAAGGAGTTTAGAAGTATGTTTTTAACACTCACTAGTAAGCTGAGACACTTGAATCTCTTTTCTAAAGCCTGCTTTTTTGAAAAGTGCATTTTAAAAAATATTAACACCTCTCTAGGAGTGAAGTGAAAATACAGTATCTTTATCTAAGTATCCAAAGAGTAGAGCCTTTCCACATGTGTATATATTAATGTTGAAGGTCCTGCTGAACAAAAGTATGTTAGTCAGTGTCTGAAAAGTAAAAATCAAAATAAGGACCAAATTTTCAGTTCAGCTGGTATAACTGAGCAAAATTTAGCTTGAGTATTTCTGGAGAAAAGTTTCCAAATGTCAAAGAAATAAAAAGCTGGATGTCCTTCTGTTCTTGTTTGTCTTTCCACAATCTACTCACATAATTAGAGAGGCTCATTTGTGCAATGAATTTGTACAGAGCAAAATGAAAGCAACAGAGGCTTGAAGTTCCAGCTGTGAATTTTCTCTTTTTTGTTGGCTTCTATTGAAGCCAGAAATACATATTCCTCAGCTTCTTGTGATTTACAAGAGTGATATTTGCCTTCCACAGAAGGCCTCACCTAAGTCTGTTTACAAGTCTGGGTTTACTCAGGTAATTCAGACAAGGCAAGTCTTGTTTTCCATCCAAAACCATTCCCCCAGGAAGCAGAAGCAAATCCACCCAAGTAAGCTAAGTCAGCCCACACAAGCGCTCTTATCAGTGAAATGTTGTCATACAGCATCAACCAGAGAATAGTCAGCCATACAGCACTATAATAAAAAAATGTGTTTGGCACTTCCTGGCCTATTTACTGCTTTATTCAGAATCCCACACTCCTCTGAGTGACTACTGCAAATTCCAGGGGACAATTCAGCCCACTCTCTCTTCAAGACTGGAATTTTAATGGGTCCGATAAGAAATGGCCATCTTTCATCAGATACTGTGGTGTCTATTTAAGCTTTTTGCCTCTTCTGTAGGCAACCTTGTACATACACAGGCCTGGGGTATCAACTGATGACAGTCAGTCCTTTCAGAAGCCTCACCAAGGTACTTGAACAATCCATTACACAGGACAGTGTAAGATAAATTTATCAGAAATATTTGCACAGACCTTCAGAGAAGGAAGTGGTGCACTCTGTGTATTTTCTGCAGGCTTGGTTGGGAGCACTATCAGGGTCAAATGATGGAAAGATTTGGTCTGCAAGAAAAGGTCATTCCCTCATTCAGGTTTGCTTGAAATTTCATCAGTGCAAAATCAGTCTACTGTGAACTTGGTGCCTTTGTACAGACACGGATAAGGGGATGAAAGGAATGGAAGATTCAGCTGTGTTTAAATCTGCAAAACTTGTTATATTTCTTGTCTTCTTGACTTAAAGTTTAACCCCAAAAAGGTTGATGCAGTTGCCTAAGCTGACATTCCACTTGCAGCCCAGTTCAGGACATTGAGACAGAAAGAACAATGTGTACATAAACAGATTTTTACAAACATTGGTCATTTGGTAAAAGGTTATGCTATTTGTAACTTCTCACAATTCCAGCCAAAGAGCTGAATTGTCACATATCAATGCGTGTTTTCTTCTTCCATAAACAGACACTCACCACAACTTATTTTGGAAATGAGTTTTCTCTCACTCTTTAAAGAAGAAAAAATACTGTAATGGGCAAATCCAGGATGTGCTGATGGATTTTTTGTGACTTTTCTGCAACACATCTACCAGTGCTTCCCAAGACAATTGGCTACAGCTTCAACAGTCAAATGTGATTGTCACTGAGACATCCAGTGCTTTGAAGCAAGTGCACCTTTGATCAAAAATATGTATATACTCATGATTTTTCTGTTACAATTTGTGTGTATGAATCTGGGAGAAAGGTGCAGCCATCGTCCATGGCAGATAAGTTGTTGGAAAAAGCCCTCTCCCAAACTGCTGGTGGGAATTGATCCTGTGTTTTTTGATGGATGATATCTTATGGCACTGGAGCTGTTCTTTCTCTGCACATAAATTCAAACCTGCACAAAACAGTAAATTGAGCCCTTTTTAAAATGCCACTGTGCTGAAACAAATGCAAAAATTCCCACAGCCCAGGTGGGATTTTCTTGTAGTCTGCAAGTCAACTCATGGCCAAGATGTAGGATGCAAAGACAGGAGTCAGTTATGCGGTCTGGAGAGATGTTCTCAGAGATTGGGTGCTTTGCTTGTGGGCGTCTCTATTGTCATTAGGCCTGTAAAAGATTATGATAATTATATCCTTCTGAGACGTTTCTACAGAGTTTCATGGTGGAATCTCTGGAAGGGTTGAAGTGCTTGGTTTGGCTGAAAGTGGCCCACAGGTTGGAAGAGTCCCCTGCTGACCCTGACCAAAAGCTGAACCCTGAAGAGTGTGCACTCACAGTCCCAGCAGCTAGGGATCTGGGTGTCCTTAGTGTTATTAGTAATTATTTTTTTTTTAAATCCTCAGGAAAATTCTGGAGAGCAAAACCAGAGATTGGACACCTCCTTTCCAATGACTTTTAATTACAATACTTGTCCTAGCTGCTCCTTTGGAAAGTTCTGCTCATAAAAACTAGAATTTCCCATTGACCCTAAGCAAACACAGAAGTTGTGCAAAGACCTACATTTCGGTGGTCCCCTGGAAATCCTCTGTTTGTTTTGCTAACAATTTTTGTGATAATTTATGTTTTCCAAACACTGGCATAGAATTCTTAAGAAAAACACAATCTGCTTGATTTTCCAGGTGGATTTAAGCATTGAGTGTGCAAGCCATGAACTCTGGAGAACACTCCCCGAAGGTCAGGACCATTGGGTCAGGCTCTGCAGAGCTCCATGTGAGATGTGGGATGCACCTCAGGTTAATGACTTGCAATTGCACACAGACTTCCCTAAAGCTGCACATGTAGTTAATGCATATCAGAACTCAGCAAGACTATTCAAATTACCTCAATTTCCCAATGATTTATGATGTAGGTTTCGGACATGATTGGTTATTTATCTGTCCTCCTTGTGTTGTGAGCCAAAGGGGAAGAAACAGATGCAGTAAAATTATGTTTGAGCAAAGGGTCAGATGTTTTCAGAGACAGTACATGTTGGATAGAAGGGTAGTGAAGGACTTGAAAATAAAAAACCTAGAAGAGAAGTCAGTCCAGTCCAGAGTCAAAGAATGTGAAAGGGCCTTTTCTCATTTTCTTTTCTACAAAGGATCATTTCCTGACTCTGGAAGATGGAGTCTATTCATTTAAGTAGTTTTCCAGGGTGTATTTTATACTGCAGACTGGAAGTCTTTTACTTATGATATGCCACTTACAACTTTTCATAACCCTAAAAATTTAGGGTTTTTAGTAGGAGAAAACCCATCTCAGACACAGCACTTACAATAAATGGGCCAAATTCTGTTCTCTGTTACAGCTGTGCAACCCTCATCCTTAGTACATGAAATATTTGAGCTTAGGAGAGGTTGTGGATTAAAGACCTGGGGTTCCAAAATGCACCCTCAGATATGTGTGTGTGGCTAGTACTGAAACCAGTGGGACTGCCATGTGTACAACCAGAGTAGACTTTGGCTTGTGATTTTTATTGTTTGCCCTATTGGATAAAATTGATTCCAGCATTACATTTCTCAGTCAGAGTTATTTCTACATCATCATGCATCAAAATGTTGGCTCTGATCTCTTCTTCTTGATGGTAGCTTTGAGGAGTATTTGTTTTCTGATTAGTTTGGGCCCAGCATTAATCATTCTCAGGCTTCCTCTAACTTTTTTTTTTTTTTTCTTTATTTTACTGATGGCAGATTTAACTGTTGGCTCACCTTTATTTCCAAAACAGCTGAGTTTTATTAGTCTTTAATATTAGCCAGATCCAACTAGTTGATAAAGTTAAATGAATGTGGGCCAGATGCTCAGCTGCAAACTGCAGCCCTATTGATATGGGTACCCTGTCTGGAAGAGTCTGACAGGGTGCTCAGGCAGGAGATCCCCAGCTCACACGTGCAGCCATGTAGAGCTGAAGGTCTGGTTCCTTGGCTCCTTTGAGTGCTCTGAATCAACAAAGAGACCTATTAAATTCACTGGTTTTGAACCAGAAGGAAGATGACCTTTCAGGGGTTGTGGTTTAATAGTTGGAGAGGTGTATTTTATGGAATTGTTAGGATTGAAAGGGACCATTATAAGTCATCTAGTCCAACTCCACCCTGCAATGAGCAGGAATATCTTCAACTAGATCAGGTTGCTCAGAACCCTGTATTTCTTCATGTTGGTAGAAGAATGGTTCTGAACAAGACAGTGAAATCACTGGCAAGGAGCTGGGGCTATTCTTGGATCAGTAGCTTACATCTCCTAACATTTTTTATCTTTGAAAGTTGTGACAGTCTCTAATCTAAAAACCAGGTATCAGAATCAGGAACACAGGTCCTTTTGTGAAGGGCATTTCTTCTTTCTTGTTTTGTGTTTACTTCTGCTTTTCTTTCTCCTGGGGAATGAGAGCAGCAGTTTGTGTGTGGCTAGGTCCACAGGAATGTTCAGCAGTGCCATTTGCAAGGATTGTGTAAAGGTTCATAAATTAAAGGGGAAATGTGTTTCAAGAGGAATTTCACATTGCCATCAGGTGGGCTTATGGAGGTTATTCCGAGTGGATGAAATACCTGAATATTTAGGAACACCTTCTCTAGCAGTTTCAAAAGCAGCAAAAGAAGGAGTGCTACCCCTTCAGTGTCTCTGTGTCAGAAGCTGTTACAGGTGCAGCCTACTGTTGAGCATTCATTTGTGCACTTTGAAGTAGGACAGACAGACCTGAATGCTTTTGAAGTACACATGAGGCTTACTCAAACTAATTAAGCTGCATTTAAGAACTCCCAGTTCTCAAGTAATTCTTAATTACAGGATCATAGGAGGATTCAAGTCGGAGAGAACTTCAGGAGCTCTCTGAGCAGGAGCCTCCTGCACAAAGCAGGGTCAACTATTGACTGGGTATTTGGAAAAAGTAAAAATGGCTGAAAATATTAACAATCAAATTTTAGTTTTAAACATGCAATTTCTCTCCAAACTCATACTACCTTTTAAGGGAAAGCCTAGAACCCAATCTAATGAATTTATTTGTATTTTCATGCCTAGTAGTTGTTTTTTAGAACAATTTGCAGAAGAATTGTATGTCTTTCACCTGGTTTGAATTCAGCATCAGGCCCTCAGTGCAGTACAACAGCATTCCATGGCTGAGAGCACGCAGGACAAACAAGAGACTTCAAATTAAACAGCAACATGGCATTGGTTCTTATGTCTTTTATGCACTTCCTACCTTCACTCAGGAAGCCCAAGACAAGGCAGAAGGACACATTTGTCCTCGAGTGCTGGATCTGCTGGTTGCCAAGGCAGTGACAGGTTCTTCACCCATATACAGCAGTAATTTTGCTGTCTATATATTTTCTTGACGTTTATTGATAGCGAAAATATTTGTAATAGGAGATTAATTCCTGCAGAATTAATCACAAGGAGATTTTCAGAGAATGGTTTCCCTCAAAGTGTTTTTTTTTTGTAGTACACATAACCATTTCCATTTTTCCTGAGAAAGACAATCAGCTCTTTTCATTTCCCCAGTTTATTATGGGTTCTTTGCTCTGTGCCTCGGTCTGTTTGTGTAAAGTCTTATGGTTTTTTGTCCATGGCTTCTGAACTGAGCTGTGAGGTCAGATCATAGACTTCTGGGGGGAACAAAAGATCCTTTACATGGAAGAGCCCTATTTGGATTGTTTTCCTTGTGAACATGGTAGCAATGTGCTTCACAACTGAGCTTGGTACTTGTGTGCTAAAATGCTGTCAGCCATAGACAGACCTACTGTAATATGAAGAAAAGACCTAGGGAAAAAAGTTCAAGTTTTTTTAAATATTTGGTGTCACAGGAGTTTTGAATTGGGTACACAAACTTGGCCAAAAAATTATCAAAATCTGTAGCCTTAGCTCAAAACTTTACTTTCTCAACAGGTGTTACTAAGCTCTGTTTCAAATGGTGAATTGTTTATGACACCACTTATTTATGCTTGTTTATTTTTAAAGAAGGATTGTGACACGAACAGGAACCACACTGTGAGATATGTCAGGAGCAGCAGCAACCACAGCATATCTATGCTGTGCAGGTCAGAGGCTCAGGGGAACAGCACAGTGCATGCCTGTGCTGTCCTTGCACTAGCTCTCCTGTTATGTTTATTTAGGATACCTGCTGACCTCATACAGAATGTTTACAATGCTTGTGAGGGTTTTATCTATAAATGCAAAACCCAGCGAGTGTTGCTTTTTTCAAATTTTATCGGGGGAATGCTGTGAGTCTGAGTTGTTTCCAACCTCAGATGTTTCTAGAGCCCATTATCCCAAGCATTGTAGCTGCCACTGTACTTGAATGGCCAGCTTGGACATTTTAATATATTCTTCTCCACAAGCAGATCAATGGAGAAGTTTCACACAACTTCATTTTTATTTATCTCAAAGGATTTCATCTAAAAACACAATTGAGCAATATCTTAATGTTTATGTGCTTTAAAATCTACCAAAAAATAAAATAAAAAAATAATAATAATTAAAAAGAAATGCAGGCTAATAATTACATGCAAGAACCATGCATAAAGTTGTTCCCCAAAAAATATGCATTAGCTGAGCAAAAATGACCTTGTCATCAAGTTAGGGCTTAGCTCGGTGCCAGCATTACTGAAGCAATGATAGATCATATGGACCCTGATGGTATCTTAGAGAATTAGGTTGCCCAAAGATTATCCTTATCCTCTGTCAACAGGGAATAAGAGCTCACTGCTGTATAAACAGTGCAAAGGGAATGCTGCACTGAACAGTGTTACTTGGAAATAAGACTTGGAAATAAGTTGTGCCCACATGGACAACCAGGCCGTTTTGAAAACCCATGGATGAGCATTGCTGTTGTCTTGCTGCATATTGTGCACTGTCACTGGTAGGCATGTGGAGAGAGGAATGAGTAACCAGCAGCAAATACCATGAGTGTGAGCAGACTTCCCTGCTGCAGTATAATTCTGTCACTTGTCACATCCTTTCAGTTCTCTTCAGAAGAATTCCAGAAAATCAGATGGATTTTAAGCCAGTGGACTGATTACACAGCCACCAAGTCATAAAAAGGGTAAACTACTCCATAACTATCCTCAAGAATCCACTAAAGCCCTTGCTGAAACATGATCTACCACTGATTAAAGGCGATTAAAAGGGGGAGGTAGATGTTCTTGTGTTGTAATGAATGCACTGAATGAAAGAGATCAATAAATGAAGCAGGGTGATCTGAGAATCATCCTGTCCTTACAAATGTT
Organism: Certhia americana; assembly: GCA_018697195.1. Classification (NCBI taxonomy): domain Eukaryota; kingdom Metazoa; phylum Chordata; class Aves; order Passeriformes; family Certhiidae; genus Certhia; species Certhia americana. The sequence goes on along the minus strand of CM031879.1, from coordinate 51,611,963 downwards.
TTAGTTCAGCTTCACTAGGAGAAACTGCATCCTGTACTCTTCCCATCAGCTCCATGGGAATCAGATCAATTTAATGGGTTTGCAGGGAGGGTGGGGAGGTTAGCACTGTTAATGGAAAAATACTGACAACTGTATCAAATGCTGTTGCTAATTCGAAACATTAGCAAAGTCTTCCAAAGTAATGTTTCACCTTAATTGCCTTAAGGAATAATTTAGCTGTAATTGGAGAGTAGCTTAAAGTTATGTGCATTTCTGAAACTCAAGAAGGAAAAGGAACGCAGCAAGGAAGAAATGCCCGTCTATTCAATTTCAAGGAAGAAATGCCCTATTTCTATAGGGAAACCATTCTCTTGGCAAAAACACGGGTGAAAGTTCAGTGATTGAGCAAGCTGGCAGCACAGAGTCAAAGAGTAGGGGAATGGAGAAGAGGGTAGTGAACCAGCTTAGTCTTCAGAGACAGGGTTTCCACTGAAATCAGTGTTGTGCTGGTGAAGCACAGCAGAAGCATTTGTCTGACAAGACAAAAAAGAGGGATGAATAAGAGTAACAAAGAGGCCCCTCAGATCGTCCCATGAATTGTGAGAGCTCACAAAAGATGTGCAGGGTTGAATGAGGATACTGAAGGAAAGTGATCTTAGGTCATATGTGCTGTTCTTGCAAGGTACAATCCGCCCACCAGGATGTCAGCTCTCGCTGCCAGTGAGATAGTGCCATTGCTGAAGTTTTCATTTTGTTTTGCGCCCAAGCTGGGAATCCTGCAGGGAGCCTGTCCTAGGGAGCTCAGTGCTTCCCAAAGATGGACAATATCTGTGAGATTTCTGACTTGGAGTATCCAAATCCACTAGATCCTGCTGCAAAACAGCTACCTCCTTCTTGTAGCTGAGAAAGGGAAAAGGACAGTTCAAAACAGTATTACACAATTGCTTAAAGTCATCAGACTTAAAGACTTGACCTGTTCAGTATTAGTGCTGCTACCACATTCAAGGAGGACTTATTACTGCAAGGGCATATTTGTTGATTTAGAAAATGTGAAGGAAGCTGAGAATGACAGAATGCAATTTTTGATGGTGCATTCAGCTATCTGGGTTTTTCTCCTACTTTTATTTTTTGTTAAGTACTGATGCTGGTCACTCTTAATGAGCAAGACATTAATAAGCTACAACAGCACTGGAAAAAAGCACTGGGATTTGCAAACATGCAGTCTTTAACCTTAAAATGTTAGTGGTAAAGGAATGAAGCTGGTCTTGTAATGCCTGATGTATTTTATTATGCATATTTTATTACACACAATGTCTTTTAAAAGTGGTGTTTTCTACAAGCTCAGAAAGACAATAGAACAGCAATTTTACATGGAATAAGTAGAGTAATAACTACTTAGAAGTTATTTTAAAGATTGTTCCAGATGAGAAAGTGATGAGCTGGCATAGGTTTCTTAATATCCTGAAAAAAGAGATTAGTGTACAACAGTGTGCTGCTGGGATTATTCATCACTCAGCTTTCTACAAGAGATAAAGATTGCTTTGAGAACATCTTATCAAAGAAATGTCATGTCATTTCTACTCTTCACATGTTCTTTTATTGATAATGACAACTGCTTTGAAAATAACTACTCTTAAATGCATAAGATTTTACATAATTATATAACTTTTTAAAATCTAAAATGGGGGAAAACACTGCAGAATGATTCCTCATTACTTTAGACACTCTAGGTCCAAAAGCCATTACCAGAGGACATGATGTTGCATTTCATTGGTTTCAGCATCAGCAGGGACCATCCCAGCCCCGGGGCCTCAAACCCAGTGTCACAGCCTGAAATCTGTTCAGACATTTCTCTCAGGACTGTACAGACTCTTTGAAAAGCTGAAACGTGGAAGTCAGCACATCTTTCTAACTCAAAGATCAAATTGAATGAATTAACCAGCATATTAACTAAGACATCTTTGATTCTCTATTTTCAAATAGCAACAAGAGAATTAGGGTAAACATGCACTGAAAGCACTTGACTTTGTACACGCACAGAAAAAGATGAAATGATGGGTAGGTTTCCTGTTCTCTCTGACCCTGCCAGCTTCCACAAACTATTTTCTTTTTCTTCTTCAAGCCCTAACCCCACAAAGAGACAAATGAGCCTGCATTGCACAAACATGTTTCAAAGATACAGCGCAAGCCAGGAAAGCATGCAATAAAATAAGCTTAATTTCAGGTTTAGCTTTAATGTTCTAAGCCTCCTGACAGCATTGCACAATCTGAAGTAATTTCCCAGTTGGAAAAAGACGTCCTTAGTCAGATTCAAGCCAGGAGCCCTGCAGATTTGACAGTTGTACAGGAGCCAACAGAAAGTGTGCCTGAGAACAGACTGAGGTACTGAAATTGTCAAATTCTTCCAACAGTCCTATAGACTGGTCTGACTTCAGAGACCTGTCAACTTGTTCCACATCTAAGTGGCTGTCAAGGAGGTGAGAATTTGGCAGTTTTGTTTCATCATGTGCTACTTTTTTGCCTCCTTTTGCAGTCTGGGAGAAGCCCCGTAGCAAACAGAGATTAGGATGGTGTTTTAAGTCTAATTTACTTGTAAAATTTTACTAATAGGACCAACCCAGGAGACACTCAGCAGTTTGATATCAAAAAGGAGGTGCATAGTATTCTTTCCTTTCTCAGCCTTTTCATCAGATCACTAACTTATTTAAATATGTTAAAACTTTTGTAACTTTGGACTACTGCTTAATATGAACCATTCTTGATTTACCCAGGAATGGGCAGTGACTTGTGATTAGCATGCCAGGATTCTCTGCAGCATGTGGTCTTCCAGTGGCACAGGCCTTGAGTAATGAGAAATCTTCCAAGGAGTAGGAATGGGTAAATGGTGATCACCCAGAGCTGTAGCTTGTGATTGGTTCTGATTTTCTCTTCAAGGGTTTTGGTTTTGTTGTTGATGTTTTGGGGGATTTTAGGGAGAAAAAAAAAAAAATCCTGGCCTCTGACTTGTTTCCCTAAGGGCACATTTTTTAACCTAAAATACCAGCAGGTGACACAAACTCAAATCACAGCAAGATGAATTTTCAGTCAATCAGCAGCATGAGAACAGCTCAGGTGTAGTACATACCATTACATATCAGCCAGTAAATAACTGAAAAAAACATCAACGAGCTTTAGGCAGGTGCTACTTTACAGAGCAAGCACTGTCCTATCGTGTGACATCCTCCATGGCACGATACGGTTCAACCCCATTTATTGGGAAAGAGTTATGCTGCTCTGCACCAGCAGAGGACTGGGCAGTGCAGGGTGCCCCACAGCTGCTAGAAACAAAAGGAGAACTGACCACATTTCTAGAAGTTGAAGTGAAAAATCTCCTGTTGAAAACACAAGTACTTATATGACCAAATTCAGGCAAGATCCATTTAAATCTTTTAGAGAAAATTGAAAATAATGGTGATTTCTGAGGAGGGGTAATCACCTCAGCTTCCTCACAGGTTTGGAAATCAGCAGTGGCAATGGCAGAGGTGGCAAGAATTTCAAGTCTCTGGTCCCTGCTGTTTGCAAGAACTAGAAGATACATCCTTCTTTTTTGCTGGCCATTTACATCCCACTGAGTGGTAACTTCTGTCCATCAGTCTGCAAGCCTCTAAGTTTGTTAGAGTGCTAGTTATTTGTATTATTTCCCAGAGATCACTGCAAGATGAGCTACACAAATACAGATCTCAAGGAGATCTGCACAGAAGAGACCATATTTCAGAATTATTTCATGACTTTTAGTTGCAGAGGGGTACTTGTGGGTTCCTTATTTTCACTGTCAGTCAATTTGATACCCAAATAGCCTACTTTTTTGAATAAAACCTCTGTAACTCTTCCACAAAGGAGAGAAACAGACTCCTGAAACATCCTGAAATGATAAATGCAAGCATGTTACAGTTACAAGCTTCCAGCTTAGTAACTGCTGTCCTCACTGTGTAGATTTGAAGTTGTAATGAACAATTACAATCAGGGAAATATAATGCTTAGTAACACTGGGAAAGAGCATCTGTGAGATTCACAGGACAGTTTGGCATTGCCTGGACACAGTTTCAATGAACTGAGAAGCGGATGAACCAGTGTCAGAGTGTACTGCATATTTCTTATGGGAAGTGTAAATTCCTTATGTTGAAAAGGGCAAGCACGATCGAGAAACAGCAGTCTGCAGTCAACAGAAATGAGAAAGGAAATCAGATTGCTTGGGATTCCAGACATTTAAACAAATGAGAATAACATTCTAAGCAATAGAGAGATAGAAGAATGAAAAGCATGAGGAAATGGCATACTGTGATTTAAAAATAGCCTGGCGCAGGCCAGGACAGCCACGCTGAGCATGGAGGGAGCTGTGCAGCTGCAGGGTCACTTCTGCCTTACGTGACTTTGGGGCAAGTGCCAGAGCTCTGGAGTTCTTCCTCCGTCCCAAATCTGAGAACTTTAATGGAGCGCTGCCGATGAGGATAGAGGGCCAGGTTATGTAGTTAGAGAAGAGTCAAGACACATGTAACTTCAGGCACTCTGATGGAAGGGGAAGACGGTACAATTTCAAAGGAATCACTAGTGTGGAAAGAATATGTGGAAATTCCTAGTTCACAACTGGAGCTATGTAAAACTTGGCCCTTGTTCTTTTCAGAGACTTGCTGTTTTCTCTTTTATGTTAGCTCATGCAGGCTTGCACCCTCTGGCTTTTCTTTTGTGTTCTGGGAATTGAATAAACCCTGGAAGTAGTGAGAATCATCTGGTCTCACAACCTAACCATGCAAAATCCCGTGGCTGGAGTGGTTTTGATGTGAAATCATAAATCAGTCCAGGTTCACACAAAGAGTTTCTGAGCTGCAGCAAATTTTAGACAAATGTGAATTTGGTTTGCTAGTATTTTTATATAAGTTTTCCTCTTAATTTCTTCCCTTCTATGTTTTTTTCATTAACGAACATCTGGAAATTACATAAGCTGCATTAATGGATTATTATCTCTCCCCTCTCTTGGTGTATAATTAACTTCTCCTTTTGCTCCCTCCTTATTTGTTCCACACACAAATGCACTTGAAAAAAGCCTCAAGGAATATTGTTGTTAGAAGGACTACAGTAGCTTTAGAACTCAGAAAAGAATGTATTCAGAGGTCACACCAAGGAAGGAGCTGAAGTATCCCTTTCTGTGAGGTCTAATTTTGGAATGTTTGAACTACCAACTGATCTTATCATGAAAAAAATAAATACTTATATTAGTTTTGCATGAAGATCATGAGGAATAAATGTATTTCTTTAGGTACACCATTGACCAGTCATTAATTTTATTTGTGCTTTTCTTTTTGCCACAGTTCCATCAAGCACAAAGCACAGATGCTTATATTGCACATTCAAAAAGCCAAGAGGAATAAAGTGGTAGATCTAATCTAGTCATACTTTTAAAAAGCTTTTAACAGAGACCTTCACAGAACACTAGAGATGCTTAGAGAGTTTAAGGTCTGTGAGCAAACACAGCATCAGCAACGCTGTTCCAGTGGATTTAGAAGTGATGTGGTAATGAATTCTGTGGGAAGAGAGTGCAGGGGGGTGAAAATGGGTGAAGAAAAGATAGACACTAAGCTGCCAGTGTCTCAGCTCTGGGCCCAAGATTTCTGTTGCCTTTCCAAATGCTGAGTCATATAAACAAAATAATTTTTTGTTTATAAAATTGAATTTTAAGCACCAGTTATATATTTTATAAAAATAAGTAACAACAAAATTTACAACTATGAAAACGTATTTTTAATGCAAAATTTCATTATACTAAGGTCTCTTCAGACAATCCAGTGTGGTCTATAGCCATCATGTTTCTATTTGTCTATTTTTCTATTTGTCTGATATATAAGGCTGGTGCTGAGGTATGAAGAGGAAGAAGAGGAGATTCCTATGAAGAACATCCCAGAGCCAAAGTCCTAAAAATCTCTCTTCCAAGAAACCCTTTCCACATCTGTATCTGTAATTGCTGTAGGTCCTGTGATTTTTTAATCAGTCTCTTTCACTATGTTTGAGTAGCTTCTACCTCTCTTTTCATATTTGAAAAGACAGCAGCAGGAATATGTCTGGCAGAGTAGGATGATACTTAAACAGAAAAACCAAAAGATGCTTTGAAGCTTTGTGTCTCAGCACAGATCTTTCATTTTATAATGAGATGCTATATTTGTATTACTGGTCAGGCTTATATTCCTGGTTGTTGGGTAGGGCAGTTCAAATTCCCTTTGATTCTGTATTACCTGTTCTGTAACTACTAGTTTTGAAAGATTGTTTGGTCCTGTATTTTTTTCTCCATCTTTTTTTGCATTCATTATTATTCCTTAGCCGTTGTACATTACACTGTGAGGCATAATCTTCCTCCGTGTGTGTCCCCATACTTCAACAATGCAAGGACAATAATCATGATAATATATTCCTTCTTGCAGTAGACTATGTCAAAGGTGTTTTTCTTACCTTTCTAAGTCTGGCTTGGTGAAAGAGTAAAGACAAAAGCTGTTTGGGGTCAGTCAAGCCCTACAGCCAACCTTATATCTGTGTGCAGTAGTGGGACTAAATCAGAAAGAAACGGCTTGGAAATGCTGGCACAGAGAAACCTTTCTCTGTTTAATTCCTCCTGCTTCCCCAGCAGCTTTCAGCTCATGTTTGTTGTGGTTTGTCCTAAGTCCATGCTTTCTCCTCGCCTGCTAAAAAAAAGTAAGCCGCTGGTGGCCAGACCTCTCCTACACAGAAGTGTAACTACAACAGAAACATTTGGGAACCTGTTGCCTACTGTTGTTTGGTGGGGTTTTTTTTATTGGGGATGGAAGGAAAGATTGCACAAAGTTTGGGAGTTAAACTGGGTTCTTTATGATGCTAAAGCATTCTGAACCTTCTCATTTACTTATTCACTGAAGGAAGAGACTAGACTATACCTACAATAAAGTAATTTATAACACCTCAGACTGCCCAGGGAGAGTCCTTCACTTTTCTCTTTGTAATTCTAAACATCATTTGCATCCTCACTGGAAGTGGAGCCCTCCTCAACTTTCCCTCACTCTGGGGAAAGGAAGTGCTGAAGGATAGAACAGTTAAGCATACATGAACCCAAGCATCTCCTGTGCAGGGGAATTTCACAGGAGAAAGGCATCTGTTGTGCTGAAATAGCTGCTCTCCAGAGCTGATATTTAAAGCTGCAGGCTGTCTGTCACTCTTTTGAGATCTTTTTTTTCCTGTGAAGGAGCTAACACCATCCTATAACCCAGAAAACGAAGATCTGTGTGGGGTTTACCATATATTAAGAGCTATGCAAAGCTCTTTGCAAATTTTTTCATATGCATATTGATTTTATTAGTCTAACAAAATCCTTTTACAGCAGGTTTGATTTGTTCCTGTTGTTTGCTTGTGAGTTGGCCCTCACTAATGCCTTAATACAGGAGGGGAAACAAATATATTTTTATTTTTATTTATCTTGGACTCAGACCTCAAGTTCAATAATATTAATATCAGTTCATAACTGTAATATTGCTTCATTGGCCCAAGCATACCTGCATCAGAGGCACATAACATCAAAGAAAAACATCACGTGCACATAGGTATGAAAACAAGAAGCTCTCTGAGCATGTCCTACCTGTGTTTATATGTCCAGTCCAGTCCACCACCAGTAGTACATTGGTCAAGCATTTCCAACCGACTAGGGCAATGCAAAGAGCATTTGTGTCTCTTACTCCAAAATTCACCTGCAGTTCCTTTATCAGTGTTGATGGAATTTAGGTTAAGACTAGTACGACATCACAAGTTAGTAAAATCTATTCCCTCTGCCCTGTCAGACAGGGTGTAAAGGGTTGACACACCTTCCCAGTGCTGAGAGCTATCTATTTATATCCTTCAGTGTCCTGCATTATCAGATTTGACTGGCCCTATTAGTCATCTCTGCAGCAAAAGTTATTATAGTTCCAATGAAATTATGCATTTCTTTAAGCTCAGATGTAACATTTGGTTCAATGACTGATGCAATTTACCACTCAGTTTCTCAGAATGGCTTAATAACAAACTGCATGAAGAAGCAATCCACTTTTCTTGGGGCTCATTTGTACTGATCTAATTAGGTAAATATTTGTCTTTGCAGCCTCAAGAGAAAATCATATAAAGGAATTCATGTTTCTTGTTTTCAACATCTGATAATTAAGAATGTGCTAGTCAACCTTCCTTTTTCTTTCTGAACAAATCACTTAAATTTTGCATCCTAATACGATGGTTCAAACCATGCATTTACTTTTGACTGCATTGCCATTTCACTATCATATTCACTATCAAACCTCCTTTACAGTTTGGTTTTGGGCTTTTTTTCAGCTTAAATAATCAAGATTCAGTTCACATACCTTTTAAACAAGGAAGTTATTTTGAAAAAAAAGTAATACAGTCATTAAAGATAATAAAGTCCCATGGAAAGGTACTTGGATGAGAGTCAAGAAATCTAAACTTGGTTTATCATCTTCTACTGACCACTTGGGAAACTTTTAACAAGCCATCATATCTCTTTGTGCTTGTTTCTTACTCTGCCTGAAGAGAAACTGAGTCACAGTTGCAGTTTCTTTCCTTTTCCCTACACTAAGTGTGAAGGAACACAAACCTTTTTTGGTGGTTTTATAATGCAAATGAGCAAAATGTGATAGTCCAGTGTCAAAACAGTCCCTTTTCTCTATTGGAAAGAAACAGTGGAGAGCCAATTATGTTGAACACATCACTATACATGTGTGATTAACAGGACCAACACAAGCACTCCTGGAAAAACATTTTTCACATCAACAACTCACAAATCTCTCAATTTTTAATCAGACGCACAGTCACAAACTTCCTTGCAATAAATTCCATCTGGTCTTACTTGGCCTGTCTCACTGTGAATCACAGAAAAGCTATAGCATAAACAATGAGCTGAGAAACAGACAGAAGGTGCAGGCAAGCCCAGAGGAGCTTGGGCCCCAGGGCTGCCTGCCTGGCAGCTCACAAAATAAGGATGCTCCTCACCAGCAGCACTGCATAGAGAAGCACCTGAGAGCAGCTCTACCGATAAATGTGGGGATTTAAGTTACCTCCCCATCCTTCCTTCCCAGAATTGAGCACTGTCTCTCTGCCTTGGCTCAGTTCTTTACTCTGAACCAAAGGGAGCATTTTTACAATAGAATAATCAGTTAGTAGCAGCCACAGAAAGTCCTTAGAAACCACTGTTTCCCACCTGTCATGGTTGTCCCTTTCCAGGAGGGCATGTGGGCTGGGATGGAGTTTTGGGGAGCCTCCTGAGCTTCACACAGGTTTGTGCTCTGCAGCTCTCGCCTCCAAACATGATGCTCTGCCAAAGGCACCATGAGGTTGAGGCCTTCCTGTGTGGTAGAAAGGTAGATAAATTATAAAAGAAAGGCCTCAAAGTCAGGTTTTGCTCTGCTAAATTAATAGCTAGCTTGTCATTTCTATGTGCAGCTAAAGTAGCTTGCAAGTTCTCATGTGAAAACAGTCTTGGGAATGAGAATTTGTTAACACAACAAACTATTCCTGGGTGAAAAACAACTGCACCTGCAGCAAATAAGAAATCTGTCTCATGGGAATCAGGGAACAAAATATGTCAACTAACCAAGAATAGAGAGATTTGATGGACAAGTGAAATACCTTTTACTAATCAATGAGTGAAGTGCACACCTTTGGTGAAAGGAATGTATATAAAAGGGAAAATGCAGTTGAAATAAAAGCTTTTTTCTGCCTTGGAAACTTTTGGTAGTTGTTGTGTTGTGACCACCTCTACAGCGACATTCCTGTCCCCATATCCTCTTCTGAGCCCACAGACTGGGGGCTGACCTCTAGGCTCATTGCTCTTTCAAGCTTTGGAAAGCCTTACTATGCTGAGCAAGCCCCTCTTGCCCAAATTCCAGCTGGTGACCTGTAAGTGAGAGGTGCTGCATGGGGGAGGTAGGGAGCTGTCTGCTGTCACTCTGGAAATGGGATCTCCTCTGACCAGATTAATCTCCACAATCTGGGAAAACATGGTTTCAGTTTTGTCTTTTGTAACAGCAATCCGTGTTGTCAATTTAGATTATAGTCCTGCATGGTCAGATTATGCTGTCAAAGGCTTATTTCTGAGAGGCTCTGTTGAATGGGCCAGGTGTCACACTTCCTCTTGTTCTTTCCCTAGCTCTTCTAGCTGATATTTTACACCCTGTTGGGACTGAAGATGCTCTGAACCACACTTGAGCAGCAGAGAGAAGGACTAACATGCCTCCCAGTGTGAAGGATTGCTGCTGACTGGAGCTGAGGTTTTCACACCAAAAGCAAATTTACACGGATATATCTCTGAACCACATGCTGGGCTTGGGACCAAGCAACAGAAATAGCACTGCTGAGTTTTTTTCTCTATTTGGCCATTGAATTTAAATGCCTTGAAATTCAGGAAAATTTGAGTTTGGATTTTAAACACCTTGGGATCTGAAGCACCCTGGGAGATGGTGTTATGAGCCCAGCAGAAGAGTGTTCAGTCACAATGAGCTGCAGAACTCAGGCTTATGGTTTTCAATGGGCCCACCTCTAACCTTTTATGTTGAAGTCTAATAAATTCAGCTGAAGACTGAACATCTACACTGTCCTACACAATTTCATAGGGCACTACACTTTTCCAAGGCTCTTTTGAGCCTACAGTAATATTTTACCTGTTGGAATGGGTTTTTGCTCCCGATAGTTTAAAAGCATATTGTGGCAATGAGTAGGTGGGGTGTATTTAGCTGTAATGAAAATATTACTATTCTTGAGCTGAGCAGCTGAAGCAAGAGGAACCAGAGAAAGAGAAAACCACCATATCGGGCAAGGAGGGGGGCAGATGAGGGGGAAGAAGGAGTGTATCCTTGATGAACGTCTAATGAGTTTACAATTCAGAGAAGCACTTTTGGAAAGACAACACATGAAAGGGCATGGACTCCTAAATAGGATGATTCTATACAGCTGCCACATTGCTTATATAATGAAATTCTGTCATGAAATAATCATGACATAAAGGTTATCTAGAGAACTGGGCAATGGCTGCTGCCCAGTGCTTCCTTTGCTGAGTCACAGGCAGCATTTAGCTGGGCTTGTTGAGTCAGAACGTTCTAGTACCCTCTGAACAAAAGTGGACATTGCCCATTGCCAGGCAACACAGACAAAAGATTTCAGATTCTCAGGTGTCCCATTTTTATATTTTTTCAAAATAAGTTGTCTGGTTGTTACACTCAAAGGTTTTATTATAACCTGTGGTATTTACCAGGGAGTATGTAAGAATCACTGTGAATAAACTGTTTCAGAGGTCTAGTGTCCACCATATAATTTTAAACCTTTTACCTTTCATCTCACAGATGGAAAATGTTTCCAGTGAATGCTGAGAGCCAAGGGCTTAGTGGAAGGAAGGCACAGCTGGTTCCACTGCAAAACATGTGAAGCAGAGTGGTACATTAAAAAAGCAAAAAGCAAAACCAGTGGGTTAAACACTAACTAGTTACTGCTTTCAAAATTATTTTAATTTCTAAGTGCTTTGGAGGGGACTAGCAATATGAAATGCCTTGGCTGAAAGAGAGACACAGGAGACACATTGGCATCCGAGACAACTCTCATTAAATGCTGACCATGACAAGCCCCACTTCCATCTTGCTGTGTGCAATTACCCACTTGTAAGTGCCACAGCTCCATGCAACGGGGCATGCAGGCGGGGCACGTGGTTGTACATCTGCTTCACAGGGAGGTTTGTGTGCCTTGGACTTGGGATTCTTGGCACTGCTGCATCTCTTGTGTAACAGCTGCTTCACCCCAAGCAAGCAGAGAGTCCTCCCCCTCCCCCATATGTTTGGTTGCAAGTTGCAAACATGAAGGACTGACATTCTGATGCCTGATTTTTCCACTTCCTCAAGTTCACACTTTCAGACGGTTTGCTTCCATGCTGAACTGCCTTCTTTTTTTGTGTGTTTCCATGTGAGTAGTTTAGACTATTCCACCTAGCAGCTTTCATAAATTTAGATGCTATGGATGTCCATGATGGGCTTTTTTAGCCATTTTGTTTAGAATGATTAGGTCCTCACTCATTTAGGAGTCAGCAAGAAGCAGAGGACATAAAATGTGCTGGGCACTTAGCTGTTTTTGCCTAGAAGAATGCTAGGAGACCTTATGTCTACTGAGGGCTGAGACCACACATATTTACAATAGACTAATAAAGTGTTATCTTGTCAAAGAGCAGATTTTCCTACAGTAAGTTGTTTTTTTGCAGTTCTCTACTCATCCAGAATACATTGTCACTTCACCCCAGAGGGTGTTGATATTAGTTCTGATTGTTGCTTTTTTTATGAGAATTATTTGGCTCTAAAAGGATGCAGTTGTTTGCCCACTTCGGTTTCCCTGCCCACATTAGCAAAAAGTGCAGAATAAGCCTACTATGGCAAAGCATTGCCTCTGCAGCCCACAGCCTAGCAAGAAAAACATGTTTCTTTTTGTGGCAGCTGGAGAAGAGACTCTCAGACAAGAAGTTTTTGTTCCTGATTCTCTCAACTCTCCTGCCTTTCTAAAGCTAGGTCATATCTAGTCTCTGACCTGTTTGTCACTCCCCCCACCCCACCAAGCTGTTGTGAACATCCCCTGTCCTAGTCAGTTAAGGGTCTCTAATTAGTGACATAATAGTTAGCCAATGAATGAACCAAACCTGCATCATAATGAAGAATAAACATTGTTAGTGAGTCACTCTGCAGCAGGGATCCAGGGCTGCTGGAGTGGTTTTCCCCCCACAAGCAGCAGCTGGTTATAACTGGGGTATATCTTTTATATGTTCTGCCTCAGGGGAAAATTGCTTCAAACAGGACTTTGCTGCATGGCTGGAGAAAACAATCATTTGTTTGCAGTCTTCCTTTCAAAGGAATGGGACTAAAATATCCTTTTCTGAGTGAAGAAAAGTAATACCTTCAAGGCAAATCCCTTTCTTGCAGTGGCAATTTTCAAAGGAATTGCTGGATTTGTCCATGCAGGGCACTCATTGAAGGGGTTGTGTTTGTGCCCCAGGCTGCAGGCAGCTCTGTGCCCACAGAGTGAGCAGGGAGCAGTAACAGGCACTCCCATGTCACCCACCACAGGCCATTTTGTCATTACTAGTGGAAGGCACAATGTATATTAACACCTCTCTGATTGCTGGATAAAGCTTTTGTAGGGTGAGGCTCAAACCAGTAACACTGTACACAACCGACCTGGGTTAGTGGTTTACCTCAAAAAATGGAGGAAATCACTTAGCTCTTTAACCAGAAGATTTCCACAGCCATAGTGGTTTTGCAGCAGCATGGGTTTGGTGGATATTACTTAGAGATGGAGAAAAGGGAAAGTCCTGTGGCAGAACTCAGGGATTTTCCATCATGGCTTTGAGTGGGCACCAACTGTTGCTGGGTTGTGGGAATGCCAACATCCACAACCAGGGCATCCCAGTAGCAACTGCAAGGAAACCATTATCTTACCACCCAAATGTTTTTTCAGCAGACTTATTTATAGCCTGAAGCTGTCAGTCATCCAAACTTCTTACCATCTAAGACACAATTTGGATGAGATCAGTCAGGTTTGGTTCTCTGGGCAGTGCACTGGGCACACCCACAGAGGATGGAGGGTCTGCATGGCAGCAAGACACATCGGGTAGAAAGCGAAACACTGCCCTGTTTCCCACTTTGGAAACCTGAGCAACAAGCAGATGTCTACCAGTCCTGGCAGACCACCACCACACTGCAAAATTTTGTGTGACCACAGCCTGCAGGTCAGGGAGAAATGGGACTCACAACAGATGTCTTTGTCTCAGTGAGTCTAATCACCCCAGCCTTCTTCTCTAGTTTTCAGAGAGACAGCTTTCTCTGTGGAAAGATGCAAAGCAGCTAAGTTAGGTGCTCACTCTGAACCTTCCTGTAAGGGTGCCTTTTTTCTTTGTTAAACTTGAGGAAACTAATCTCACAGGGTTTTCTGGCTCCCATTTACATCCCTAGTATCACTTGAGTTTCAGGTTGTACATGCTTCATGTATTTTCTTGAATGCTCTCCAGGAGCAGGTTGGAATTTCTCGGGATTTGAAAGGTTTTACTATGTTTTTGCTTAGTAAAAAAAATTGAGTGTTGCCTAAATCAAAGGGCCTCCAGACACAAAGGAAATAAACTTCCAGATAAAGCTGTGAGGAGACATGGATTGTGCTCCACATTGACATGGAAACCCACCAATTTACAGGGTTTGTAAATAATGTGGAAGTTTTTGGCAGTTTTGGAAGATTATGGCAGTTTTTATACATGATGATAGTGTTTTAGAGAGGCTGTGACAAAGTGTCCTGTCCCTTTATGAGTCCATGCAATTTTCATAAACATGGCTGGCCCTGGAAGTGAGATTTCTACACAGAGGGGGGAGAGAAGGGCTTCATGCAGTTGGTAACACAGAGAAAGTAATACTAGTGAGCATATAAACTCCTTAGGGATTTCTCCCTAAGGCCACACATTTAAGCCTGGTCAGGTCTATTTACACATTGAAAGGAAATGGCTGAATCATCACTAGAAACCTGCAAGGGCAAACCTGAAGAAGGAAGTAAACCAGTGCAGCAGCCCTCACACACACAAGAGAAAGGATCTCCAGAAACCTGCTGCATGCAAAAGCAAGGTCCACCTCCTGTGTTAGAGAATAGTATCCCTGAAAGAGACTCTTGATCTGGCAGAATAATGAAAGACAACAGCTGCCATATGGGGGGAGCAGCAAGAGCTCTCTGGGGCTTCAGGGATCCTCAGTGATCAAGGAAGGAACACACTGTAAACTCACAGAGTATGCTTACAGTCCAGTCCAACAGAGACACAGAAAGCAGATCCATGGCTGTATATGGCTTAAACACTGCTGAGATTTTGTCTGTCTGTCACTGAAAAACTCTATACAACAAAGAAAACTGAGATGTTTAGTAAAAAGGAAATTACCTCCAAAAGGTAGGCAGGATATGTAAGGTATGTTCTCCACAGTGCCAGCTCCTGTCACAGCTGGTTCTCATCCAAATTAAAAGTGCTCTAGCATTTTAAAGGAGGAAGAAAAAAAGAATTTCCAGGGAAGTGAGAAGATTCTTTAAGATTCCCTCTGGAACAAACATTAGCTGGCTCAGCCATATGTTGTGAACAGGATCCTACCTTGTCCACCTCTGCTGTATCATCTACAGTACTCTAAAAATTGCCTTCCATCACTGAAAGAACTCCACTTCTGTTCTCAATCTATGTGTTTTTCCTCCCTTGAATTTGTGCAGTGCTGTCACCTGTGTCAGATGTGCAGGGAGAGTGAAACAGCCATCTGTGCTGACTGGCGGAGGGAATTATCTCAAACACAAAATGTTGCCTTGCAGAAAGCAGGACACCTTGCTCTTCTTGTATTTCCATTTTGGTCTTCAGTTAAGCTGGGTAACTTTTCTGCTTATCCATCTTACCAAGTTTTGCAGGTACAAAAATATTTTCTCTGTCAGAGCAGAGAGCAGCCGCTGTTTGCCACAGCCTCAATTCCTTGAAAATGTTTTCTTGTTTCTTCGTATTCTCATCTCCTTCGGCTAAACTCCATCACAATAAGCCTTTGTAATGCAAACACCTTGGTATGACATGTTAGGATCTGTTCCACAGAGCCAATTTAGACAGAAAGCATGCTTGTAACTGTGTAATTGAACTGCACTGATATGCTTGTGCCAGGGAACATTAACGACTTCTAAACTCTCAATAGTTTCACATTCATAGTATTTTTCCAGATGGATTGTAGCTGAAACTGTATCTTTAATGTCCTTAAGATACAGCACAGTAATAAACTTACTGAGCTCCACAGAGCATTGGGTGGAAAAGCACTTGCTGTGCCAGATTTATCCACTAAGTAGTTCTCCTGACAGTGGCATGCTGAAAAAACATGTAACTGTGAGATCTGATAGTTACACTGCTTTTGGAAAGAAAGAATAGTGTCACGAGCAAAGGTTAACCTACAGTGATTGATTTACTTAAGTTTTAAGCAGTCACGCTGAACCTTTGGATAAATGTTTATTTAACATTGAAAACGTGTTGTTCATTTTCATGACACAACAAACAAGTCTCTGTACTCGCTGGGACATAGCAAGGTTAGCTAAGTTCTCTGCCTTCAGAAACAGAAATAGCCCTAGTACTAGGGAAGAATATGAAAAACTACTTTGCCATTTAGAGGGATAAAACTTCAGGTTAGTCTCCTATTTATGGGTTTGTTTGAGAGGCTAAGGAAAGAGATGGCCCCAAACAAGATTAGACATACAAAAAAGTATTCACCAGCAAAGTGTAGTACTTTATAGGCCTGGTCTAACACCCATTAATCCCATGTTTAGTTGAATGTCAATATAATCAATCAAAGTGTTAATTTTGGAAGGGGGAGGTTTGAGCTTTACGCATCTCCCTTCTACCTCTGTCTGTCTGATCTCCAGACTGGGTAACTAAGATGTTCCCCTTGATGCCATCATCAGGAGAAGGCACTCAGCACCTTTACACATGCAGCAGAAACAGCCTGTCAGAAGGATCAGAGTCCTGTGTTATGAAGGCACCAGGGAGCATTGAGCAGCCCCTCAGCATTGACTTGCTGTGGAATAGGAAGTTCTGTGGCACTGGAAAACAGAGGCAGTTAATTTAATGCTGCTACAGTTACCATTGACTGCTCTGGTATCTCCATGGCTTTTCGGCATTGTTTGTTTGTTTGTTTGTTTGTTTGTTGTGAAGAAAAGTCTTGTCAAGGTAGAATGACATACAGCTGTCAGGGGACAGGCAAAGTCAGTGGTGTTGACACCTGTGAACATTCAGGATTCATTCAGGATGAATACTAAAGCATCTACCAGCCCAGAAGAATTTTAGGAACGTGACCTAGGGACCTAAAAGACCATTTTCCAGGATAAGTGGGGACAGACACCCTGTCTGTCCCCTCACAAAGTCAAGCACCACAGATATAATCTAGCATGGGCACATGCCGTGGTGCAGACTATGAAGTACTCTTTTGACTGGATACTTTCATCCTCTCCTTCAGGATGGCTGGAAATTGCCTCTGAAAAAAACCATCATGCCTAGGAAATTAGAAATCTTACTCTCCTCCAGCTGCTAGCAAACTGCAAGGATATACAGAGTGCTGAAGGGGAAAGCAGGAGAGTTCTCTTCCCCAGCAGTGTGTTCTCCTTCTGTTGTCCATGTTCTTCAGTTTGAGATCAATTGGGAAGGGAGTATATGTGTCAGGGCCGGATCCTGATTCTTGTTCAGCAGGATAATTCCTATTGAAGAATTATGAAGCAAGAATGTTGCACACAAGGCCCCAGAGCTGGCTTGTGATTGCACTGAATCCAAACGCTCCCCCCTCAAATATTTTTGTCTTTGCTTATGGGGACCAACCCAAGTAGCTGCAGTTGTTGTCTCTTTGGAAAAAGTCAGCCTCTTAAAGCACCAATTTAAATCCAGGGTTGGTGGGTAGGCTATTTTCAAAAGGTGCATGAAAAACAATTAAGAAAAATCTTTCGACTTGACAGTGCCTTAGGAGGTCTGCACTTCCCTTAAAAGTTGTCTTGAGTTCTCCACACCAATAAAATAATGTTGAAAAATCTCAGTTCTTGAGAGGTTTCCTGTAACATCCTAATTTACAGGTGCTCTTGTTTCTGTTCTTCTACAGTGTCCTCTTCTGAGGGAAAAAAGTAAAAAGTAACCTAACTTGAGATATCTGCAATAAATCCAGTAAATTCTTTTCAGCTTTATATAAGACCCATATTTCCATTTAGGGCATTTTACAGTCATTAGAGTCTACATGGGATTTACTTAATGAGTAGGTAGAGAAGAGCACAGATAATCCCTCCAGGCCTTAATCTGAAGTTCTTATTTGAGCAAAAGTCCAGTGACGTCAATGAGTCATTTCACCATATAAGGATTTCAGTAGCAGGCCCTATCAGATTAAATACAACTTTGCCCAAGATTTTGCTGTACAAAACTATAGTCATCACAGATCCTGCGTCTTCTGACTACAACTAAGGTGCAGAACGCTGCCAGTTTAAAAGCATAATTGTATGAAATCTCATCGGACCTGCATGCCATATGCTTGTCTTAGTGTGGTACCAAACTGGCTGCCAAGGTGTTCGTGTTTCTGGCCACGTGTCAGCTTTAGTATGAACATGACAATTATGGTAAATTTTGGACTAGTTCACCATTAATTATGAATATCTCATACTCTACTTATATAAGAACAGCTATGAGTCCTTTATTTTTTAATTTAGTAAACTCTATAGGTAATCTGGAGTGGTCTGGACCATTTTTTTCTTTCTAAATGTGCAGCTTGTGGGCTTGGAATTTCAAGAGGGAAGGGAGAAGATGAATTACTCTAATGTGACCTCTTCAATGTAAGAGAACTGCATTCTCCAAACTGCAACATGATTTTACAGAAGACCTGTCCAAATTAGGACAGGGATATTGGATCCTATGAGGAAGGAGAGGAACTGGGTAGAAATGAGCCTGCCTTTTATGAGTGTGCAAACTCTCTAGCAAAGAGAACATTGTCAGCTATTAATAAGCTGTTCTTCAGGTTAAAAGCAGTAAGGAGGAAGAATATGTTTCAGTGATCAGTCAGACAGATCATTAGTCTTTCCATAATCCAAGATGTAAAAAGGAATCTGGCGTAAAGGTCAAGTCTAGGGAGATTCTCTGTTTGTTTCCCTTACGATTTTTAGTAGATACTCACTTTCATACACTTATTTAATCTTTCTACCATATCCCCATCCTTGGCCCAAAGTTCCGGAGCAAAAAAATAGCTTTTCCAATGTGCAGAAACTCACACTAGGACTGAAGAGGAAAACTAACTGCAAAGCCCAGATGCCCTAAAAGTGAATATTTAAAGCAAATTTTGCTGGGTTCACACCTCGGTGATTGGATGGATGCTGTGGAAATTATTTTTTTAGCAGTGTGGTTTCACTGGTATGTAGGTCCAAAACTCTGTCATCTGAGATATTTTCTGTATGAAAAATTAAATGTGCCTGTTTTTTTCTTAGGGGTTTGAATTATTTAAACGAAACCCTATCACCCAAAATTCTGGAAATCTGTAGCGAGGCAGGAAACAAAAACCTTGCAAATCAAACAGGAAAATACATTCCTTCTAAATCCCAGCTAAACTCCAGTGTTCACTGGGATAAAGTCTTGGCAACATTCCTTTAGAGAAGATAAATCTTCAGGCTTTGTGACTTGTCCTCATCTATGTTGTAACACGATGACAGCATTGTAAGGTAATAAGCAGAGGTATGCTAATACAATGGTTAAATAATGCCTGACATTCCCAAGGACTCTTGCACAGGAGTCTTTCTTCCACTGAAAATGCAGGTTGGGCTGATGGACATGAGCACTGCTGTGTCTTCCACAGCCCTATCCATTACCAAGCCACAGAGAATATTTCATACCTGAAAAGCCTTCAGAAGGTTTCCTGATTCAATACCCCCAGCCAAAGCTGGGCCAGTCTTGAGATAAGATGACATTTAGGTCAGCTCCATCGAGGATGTGAGCTTCAATCAAAGTCGGTGAGGGAGCCCTTGATCTGAAATCTGATCCGGCTGCCAGGAGGGTCTCCTGAAAAGCATTTTAATCAGTGCAAAGGCTCAGATTGACTTCCGTGGGAGCTAGGTCAGACATCAGTTCAGTGAGACTGCCTGCCATAGTCAAATCATGGGATAATACAACTGAGCTTTTGTTGGCAGCATTCAAGGCGCCAGATTGTGTTCTCTCCTGTATTGGTGTCTATCCAAAACAACTCCATTCACGTCACTACAGCGATTCCCTACTTGTTCCTGTGTAATTAAGAGAAGGATCCTTCCCACTAGGTTGGTGAAATCACTCAGCATTAGGGGTAAGGATAATCTGTTCTTGTTCATCTCTGTCAGCATGAAAAGATTTAGGATGCTCTGCAGGACTGAACTTTTTCTGTGGGCTGCCATGTTGAAGTTGTAAAAACATAAAGGTTGCTAACAAGGACTTTTCAAAAATTAACTTTACCTGGCTCTGCATTTCTAACCAGTTTGGGAATATGTAATTTTCACAGCTTGTGTCAATAACTGACACATATTGACTATGTGGGTCCTGACATCTCCTGGGAGTTGTACCGCAGCAAAAATTTGATACTGTGCCTGACTCTGATTGATGTAGCACGTACTGGAGACAGGGCAGAAGAGGTCTGTCCTTCTCATGTCTCCCATTACAGGTTTCATTCCTGTGATATCATATAGTGCATGTTGTAAGCCAGAAGAAAAGAACTTACAAATTCTTTAAAATCAGAAACTTCTGAGCAAATCCAGAATCACAAGCAGAGTTAACAGTATCATAGCTAATGAAACCACTGTGATATAGTTCCCTGAGGAAATTCTTCCCTGTGACATTTTTCCCTGAGGAAAAATCTCAGAGGAATAGGGAAGAGAAGAGAAAAGAACAGGAAATGTCAGAGGAAAATTTGAAGAAGTAACAAAAAGGCAAAAATCCTCTAGAATTTGATGTCGGATTTCTCAACTACTACTATACATGCCATGAGCATCATTGCTGCTATGGATAACAAATGTGCTGAGCATTTTTGGCAGCACAGAAAAAGTAATGTCTCTTTAAAAGAAGTCAATCACCCAAGAGAAGTTCCATGGTGTTGTGGTTTAACTCCAGCCAGCAACCAGGCACCACACAGCCACTTGCTCAAAAACATAGCCCCACAACAGCCACTGTGAAGAAAATCAGCTCAACCCCACTGAAATCAGTAGACATGGATACAAATCTTCATTTGCAATACAAGGGAAATTTCTGTTATAATCTATAGACTAGATATTTTTGACAGCTAATTTTTGTCATAACAAAAAACACAGAATAAGCAAGGGTGGATAGTATGATCCAAAAGGGAAGCACAACTGTGGCAGCAGCAGTGGGAGAGATGCTCAAGAACAGAGCAATCACATCCTCCCTGACTGTGACCCAACTCATCCAGACATCATCTGAGCAGTCAGAGGTAAGCAAAACAGGAGTCCCTGGGCTGTGAAGTGAACAGTGTTAACACAGGGACAAGAGGCTTCATTCATGGTGATTCATGTTTCTCCATCCAGTAATGGGCATAACAAGGTTGGTCTTGGATCTTTAACTTCGTGAATATCCCTTTCCTCCTGATTAGGACGAACATCTCATTGTAGGGATGCTTCTAAACATCAACATACAGAGGATCCTGTAAACAAAATGCACGGGAAAGTTGTGTTCCTTAATATTTCATGAGCACTGGGGTAAACATCAGCTGTAAATCGATGCCAGAAGCTGACCCTTTGTAAAACTCTTCTTTTTAGGGCATATGTACTAGGTGGTTACATTTCACCTGGGTCACAAGGCAGTAAATATCCTTCTTAACCCAAGTCACAGCCATTGTCTCAAAACTGTCAAGTTCTGAGGTGGTGTTTTATCTTAATATTTGTTTTGCATCAGGGCCAAGTTCTTGTTCAAATATCATTGCATTTCTTAATATGTCCCTAGGACATCATGTGTTGGTATAATCCTATGATTGTTTGGACCACTCCTTAAAACATCAAAAATGGCTAATAATCCACAATTTAAACTAAAATTCTTTATGTGTGAAAAAAATACTGGACACCAGCAGCAGAATAAACCTGCCATTCATTGTGAGAATTATTTTCCAATCCAAGATCTAAAGCATATCACTGGT
Organism: Certhia americana; assembly: GCA_018697195.1. Lineage (NCBI taxonomy): Eukaryota > Metazoa > Chordata > Aves > Passeriformes > Certhiidae > Certhia > Certhia americana. The sequence goes on along the minus strand of CM031879.1, from coordinate 51,590,259 downwards.
TAAGGCTTGAAGTAGATCTGTGATGCACATAAGTGAGTAATAAGGGCCTTCTAATTTTTCAGGATCAAACTACTTTGGTCCTGATTTTCAAATCTTCTGTCCAGCTGAAAAATATTCATGTTCATCTGGAGTTTCAAGGACTGACAAAAAGTCAGGCAGTAAGATGCAAAATAATGCCCATTTATTTGAACCGTCTTATACTTGGTTAATTTGAGATGACAGGAGAGGCCAGTGGCAGAACCTGGAGCTGAATGTGGATGAGCAGATTTCATAATCTTATGATGCAATACCTTTCTCACATAGTGCATCTACTTTCTTACTGAGGTTTTAGGGTTGTATCATAGCTTTGCTAATCAATTGGTCAGCAACATTTTTATTTGAAAGAACACACTGTCAATTGTCTACTCTTTAATCATTGAATCGGGCTGTTGAAACTTCATCTTTCCAACTAGTATAATTGAGTAAAGGATCAAGCAGACAATTTCCATTTCTCTTTGACTTCTTCCATGTACTCTGGCTCAGATGTTAGAGCTTTTCAGGCACATATGTGAGGTTGTCCTTGCTTTGTTGGTTATAATGACCCTTTAACTTAGAATTTATTTCACACTACAGTAGTAGAAGAGTGCTTAAAAAACCCATGGAGGAGAGATGCTCTTTATTTAACTCTTTACAGATGTCACATTAGTCATAATAGGTAAAGAATGTATCTCCTGGCTTTACTCTGAGCTGCAGCAAATGGCTTTGACCCATATCCTCATAAATTAGAATGTAAGCAGAAACTTGCACAACTACACCTTACAAATGTAATGAAAGTCAGACCCCTGACATGTAACAACTCTATTTATCCTCTGTGATACCCTTTTGTGCCTCTCAATTATAGCCGTGGACATAATGATCAAATTACACAGAAATTTTCAGTGAGGGTTGGGCTTATCTGGTGTGGTTTTGAGGAGTTTAGTGGAGAGGGATCAGCTCTGCTCTCCTCCACACACCTACTCAGTGGAGTATGATGGCGAACCAAACCAGTGCAAGATTTTAGGAAGGACAGACAAGTTGTTTTTCTCAGAGTTTCCTTCTTAATCAGACAATGCTGAAAAAACTACCATTTGCTCTATTTGCTGTTCAGCTCAGAGCATTTCCTAACAGGTGAGACTAAATCCAGTCAATATCTATTCTGCAAAGTGACAGAGCTTGCGTGCTGTGCTGCCAAAGGATCAGTTTACCAAATTGATTGTCCTGGCAGTTCAGGAGAGAATTACCAATGCTTTCAATGATTAGTTTCTCTTCCTGTCTAGAGTCCAGTTACACTTAAAGCATAAAGTTCCTCAGCTGCAATTTCACTACCTACATATATTCCAGTACTGCCCTTAGTATTTGGCGTGTGTTTTGCTGCAGGAGTTTGGTTCTGATTTAAGTGGAAGACACCAAATATTAGCTCAGATGAAAACCCACTGAAGCCAGGGAGCAGACATCAGTCTTGAATTTGGCCTATGGTCTGTGGAACTAAGGAAGAGGGCCACAAAACGACTTGTTGATATATGTGCTCGCTAAATGGCATTTTCACCTCAAAGCATACTTGAATCATAGAAGAATGCAACTATTTCAGCTTTCTTGGATGATGTGCCAATGGTACAGCCTGCAACTAATATGGATCATATCTTTCTTTTAGTTATTCCAGCCCAATTTTATTGACTCAATGTGTTCAATGTCTCTCCTATCATGTTCATTAAGAAGAAATATCACAGATTCTAGATGATAGCTTTTTGAACCAAATCCTTAGCAATGGAAAACAAGGATGAACAGCCTGAATACCCACATGTACCTATAAACTGCAGTTTATAGTGTACCTGCTGTGTCTTGCTATCTGTTTCTAGTTATGCCATTGTAGCTTGAGAACAGCAACTACGAGAAGAAAATTGACATTACTGTTCGCTCGATCACATGGAACAAAACTCACTCTACCATGTTTTAAGTGATCAAAAACGGAGAAGCCTGGCAGACATTTACTGTCTACAGCAATAAGAGGGAAAAACTGAATGGCATTGCTTAATAGCTGTATTATACATAATATGTACACTGTATAAAAACACACATGTGAAGTGATAAATTAATTGCAGATGGAGTACAGTAAGCGCAGCCTCCTGAGAGTTAGACAGTAATATACAACAACAACACCACAGTCTCCAGGCCATGAATCCACCACCCACATCCAACACAACTCAGGGCTTCTTAAATAATTATGCCAAATTGTAATGCAAACAGTGTACAGAAGGAGGAACAAAGAAAATAATTGACGTGTCTACCCTAAGGCTCTTCCAAAGATTAGAGAGAAAAGCCCCAGGATTGGCATATTATTTTCTTTATCTTTTTCTTGGCTGTTTGCATCAATTTTTGCACTGGATGATTTAGAGCACCCTTAGTTTTGACGGATGCAGGTGGTGGCATGTGCATGGTCCCTTAGTAAATAATACTACCAATCTGGGTTGCTTGAAGTGGCTCTGGTATCAAGGGTTCTGTCTTAATTTGAAAATACATCTATGTGATTAAATAATGTCTTAGAGCTAGATTCATTTGTCTTCTTTGATTTTTGTGATGTTCTAATTAAAGCTCCAAATACATAATTACATGAACCAGAACAGTGAGCAACTTACTTTCCCTCGTTACAACTTAATGCACGGTGGAGATGCAGGAAGGAAATCATTCCACATACAGGAGCACTTCAGGAGACTCTGGAGTTGACAGCAGTTGAGTACCACAGGACTCAAAGCCCCCAGATGTGTTGTTTGGGAGTACCTGTACATGTTCTGGTCACAGAGGATCAGGGACCTCTGAAGGGCTTAGAAATATGAAGGCCTTCAGAGGAAAGTTTGAAGGCACTGGTTGAGTGATGGTATGAGGAGAGGTGTGCATAAATATTTGCAAGGGCTTGACATTCAGTGGAGAGTGGAATTACTTATCTAGGAACAACAGGATGAGCATAATAAAGTAGCCCTGTAAATGTGATACAGAGAAGTGCTGCAAGATGGAATGTACAGCTATGTTGCTCAGCAAAAACAGGCACCAGAAACAAGAGCTGCTTCTGGAACATTGGTGCTTGGCTTGATTAGGATGAATTTTATCACATCTCAGTGAGGAAGAGGAGTTGCAAGAGGGAGCAACAGCTGCAGCTTCAAAATTCCCTACTATACCTATCACCTCTCATCAGAAAGACCACCCAGGAAAACCACAGCACAGGAAACTTCAGAGACTCACTGCAATATCTTTTGCAGGGTTTTTCCCACATACTGTGGGGGATTGTGTCCTGCATACTCACCTGAAATGCACTCATTTTTCTCTTGACTAGCAGTAGAGAATTAAGAGCATGCTAGTATACAGAGCCAGAGGAAAGAGTAACGTGAATAAGCACAGAAAATGCTTTGAGTCCTATTTCCTACAGAGTATGTAGAGTTTTAAGGTCTTTCCAGATGGAAATGGCAGAGGAGACCAAAAAGATAGCAAAAGAAAGGAAAAGATTCCTATTGCATCCCATATTGCATGAAACAACAGGAATTTTTTTGTTTTAATGGGTGAAGGATTAAGATGATCTTTCCTTTTCCTGCATATATCTTTCAAAAAGATATGGTTATGTCAAACCATGGTGTCATACTGTTAATTTACTTTCTCCAGAGAGAAAGATTAAATAAAACCACAAAGAAAAACAGTAACAGCAGCAAACCAAACAAAAAACAAAACAGCTCTGTAAAATAGGGATTATAGAAACTGAATCCAGAATGCTTACACTCTCCCAGTATATTAATTCAAAATCTTGTAAATCTAAGTGTTGATGGAGATACTTCTCACTCACACCCTATATAAATCTGGAACCAAAAATGTCAGGAGAAAAACAAATATTTGTCTCTATCAACAGCTGATAAAGAGTGGAAAAAAAGACGTATAGGACAATGGGGCACAGTGCCTCCCGGGGGACTGCTTTGTACTTTCCATAGGCATCAGCAGCAGTGTCTTAAGGCATTGCACAAACGCAGCTGTTGTGATGACACACACGGTCCTTTGCGCGATCCAAAGGCGCGAGAGTAACACGGGCATTTTTGCTCACTCAGTATGGTGATGAAAGCTCCCACCTACAATAATGATCCACTGATTTCTTAAGGAATTTTCTAAGGATGAGAAAAATGCAAAAGACATTTAAAATTGTACAAAATCTTGTGGAAGGCTTCTGGGGCTTTTTTCTCTTACATTTTTTCCTTTGAAAGGTAGGGTTTCTTTTTAGAGGTACTTCTTCATGGGAAACTGCTGAGTACCCCATCCTCTTTCTCATTCAGGTCCTTGGAATGAGTCATCTCCAGTTCAGTTTTCCTTCCTTCCTGGTTCCTAAGCCATTCAGAAATGCTGCCATTTCTGCCTACTCTCTATTGTCTTATCCAGGGTGACCCTTTGTATCTAAGAGCCTTCCAACCATTAAAAATAGGCTTCCTTTTTCCTCTCTTTACCTCTCTTCATTTTAAAACCACCAGTTGGTGTTTTCCTTCATTTTGCCTGCAACATTTGGAAAGACAGGATTTAACTTGTTGACTACCTGTCCTGGCTCTGCTGAGCTCCATTGAATGGTGTCACTCAAGTATTTCCTTGTAATCATAGAACCATTGCACAATCATAGAGTGGTTTGAGTTGGAAGGGACCTTAAAGATCATCTAGTTCCAACCCCCTGCCATGGGCAGGAACAGCAGATCAAGTTGCTCAAGGCCCCATCCAACCTGGCCTTGAACACTTTACCTTCTGCTCCTCACACCAGCTACAAACCCCCGTGGAGTTAGCAGGGCAACTCGCTCATGTCCAGGAAGACCTAGCTCAGCTCTCAGCCACTATTACACCTTTCCTCCTGGCTGTGTGTTACTGGGTGGGGAGAAGGGAGAAGGGTGACAGAATGAAGGTCCTGGTATGCCTCCCACTGCTATAAATACCATTCAGTGCAGCACAGAGCAGTTTTGACTTTATTTTAGTCTTCTTCATAAGGCACAAAAGTATGAGATCATGGCTATTTTGTATGGAAGTCTGGCCTGAGAGGTGAATGTAGCTGTAAGCAATATCAGCATTCAACTTCCTCCTACTTTTATCTCATTCACCAGTGAACTGACCTAGTAGGGAAGTAAGAAATAAGAAAAATAAATTCGGGCTCAATTCTTCTGCTGGTACAAACTGATATTATTCATAGCAGTTAACATCAGTAAAGGTCAACTTTTCCTGGTAAAACTTTAATGCTTGATCTCATTTTCTTTCTTCTTTTCGTCTTTTTTTTTTTTTTTTTCTTTTCTTCTTTTTTTTTCCTGAAGGCCTCCCTTCAAACTGCAGTTGCTGAGATGATATTCTTTGCCTATCAATCACCCACTGTCACTTCTTCCTGTCCTCTTTGATTCACTCTTCAGACTCCCTTGGCTTCAGGACATGAAGGTCAGGCTTTTTGTACCCAGTTTGAATGCTCTCCACAGGCTGATCTTTCTGCCTACCTGCCCTTATAAAGCCTGCACTGTCAGAGGGTGCCTGAGTTCCCACCCTTTATGAATAGAACCAAGCAGAAGAACTCATTGCCCTCTACTCCTCGGGGACCTCCAAACGAACAATGAACCAAGTCAAATTAACCAACCAAACCAAACCTCAAATCCAACATGTCACCAAACAAACTGCAGGATTCCCACAAGGGTTCATTGTGGTCTGTGAACCTGAAACTATTTCTAAGCATGAAATACACTGAAAAACAAAACCTATGGCAAAATTGGCCTAGGAGAGTTCAGTACAGTGCGAAGTAATCTTGATGTTGTATGGCAAAAATGCCAGTGAGCTATCCATTTTCAGCAGATTTTCCCTTTTTCCTCCTGAAAATCAAAGTAAAATTCAAAAGATACGAGCTCATGCAAACCAGAACGAGGAAACAAGCTTTACTGTGCCCACAGACACTGCACCAGCTGCAGATGCCCCAGCACAAACTCCCCATGCTTCCGTGAGCCCTAGGAAGGACACCAGGCTGTGTGCACCTCTAAGTGTCAAAGAGCAGAGAGCCAGAATATCCATAGGATGCTATGGAAGTTCACCTTCCATAAAAAGCTTCATCTGCCCCTGCTGTCTGGCCTTAAACCTGAGGGGATGGTGCTGCCAGCTCTGTGTGCCTGGCTCCTGGCTGGGACACAGGCCTGTATTCTCATTACATGGAAATCAGGTGATAGGGATGGAGTAAGGGAAGGAGGGCAGGAGAGAAGAACATGGCCCAGGCAGTTCTTAGCCCCACAGAGGTTCTAGGCTAATATCCATACCACCAGACTTTCTTTCATTCTAGATGAAGAACATAGATTTAGAGCAACAAATGATTTGTTAAAACCTTTTCTGAATGAGTCAGCTCAAATCTGTTCTCTTTTCCGTTTCGTCTGCTTCTTGCGAAGGCTCTGGCCTTGTTAATTGTCAGAGTTTTCCCCCTGCCCTCACTCGATTATAGATCATTTAACAGGCATGAAGAAAAATGTCATTTGGTTGCCCTTTAGACACTAGCCGGAAAGTGACAATAAATTTAAAGCAGAGTTTTGGGATAAAGCAAAAACTATTTCTGAAGAATGACAGTATGTGCTAAGCATAAATCTTGAAGCTTAGCAGCTGAATTCTGAACCCATGCAATATTACGCTGCCCTGTGTCATTAGCAAGCTGCCAAAATGACAGCAAACTGGATTATCTCCTTCATAACATAGTCTGTTCAGCACAAAATAAATTACTGCTGACTTTTAACAATGTGCAGCACCATTAGAGTGAAGCTGTGTTGTGACCAGAGGCAATCCTATGTGGAATTACTTTGGAAAATGAAACTGCAATTAATCTTTTCTAGCTACACGTTACCCTAGGTTCCTCTTATCAAAATCATCTAATTAAATGCTGCATTATTTCCAGTTTCATACAAGCCTAACTCCCTTGATGTTATTGGAGTAATAACACCATTGACTTGGAGCAGTACCAGAGGAAAGCAAGGCATATTCCCCACATATTGCCCAACCACATCATCCTGGTTTCTCCCACTCAAAGGGTGTCTCCAACAAACTTTCTAATCATCACCTTCCAGGAGAAATTCAAAGTTTAACAGTGGTGCTCTCAGACCAGAAGCTTATGCTGTCAACCAAACCAGCATAAATACTTGTGCCTGAGGGGGATGATGACAGATCTTTAAACAGCTACTGTCTTTTGGTTTACAAAGTGTCTGTTTTATACTGAGTCATAAAGAAACTCTGTAAAGATCTGGTCTTCCAACTGATCATGAAACTGAGCATGAAGATACAGCTGAAGTTTTTCCAGGGTTTAGTAGAACAGAACTCCTTTACACTCTTTCAAGATAAAAGACTTAAGGAATTGTATCGTCAAGCCTAAGTACAATATCCTGCATGTGTCTCTACTGAATTTCATCCTACTTTCTCCAGTCAGTTTTCCTAAAGTGATGAGATAATATTAAATTCCATTCCTCACCCTGATGCACTGCAGATTTCCCATATGTGTGCCTTCCTCAGATCAACCAAAAACCATCACTACCAAACTTCAACACCACTACTACCAATCTTCAACATCACTACTGAAGACACTGAGCCATGGTGGAGTTAGAGCAGCCTCAGCTGTTCTCCCTTCAGGGCATCCTTCCAGCTGGGCAATGACTGTGCCACCAAACTGCCCCTTCAAAGCCACATGTCTCTTGCTAGTGAGAGATGGCACCAGAAATGGTGCAGATCCTCAGCAGCCCTGAAGGGGGGAGTCCCAAGTACAGGTATTGACTGAACCTTGGAGAGCATCTCAGTGGGAACCTGCATGGATCACCTGGGTCTGTGAAAGAGTGGGGCAGAAGGATGGGCAGCGCTGTAGCTCAGTCACTCTTCCTTGTGTTGTGTCCATCTACAGGAAGCCTCCTTAATGAGGCTTGAGAGACCTGGTGTTTTCTCCATGGGAACAGGCACAGTAAGCAAGTTCTCCAAAGGCAAGCACCGACTGCGGTTGTTTTACCTTTCTGAGAGAATGAAGGCAGTGTTTTTGTGCAGGAGCTGGGTGTGTCATTCCAGGCAAGCCCAGGCAGATGGACCACATTGCATGTTCACCTGCCTTTTTGGCCCTTCCCTGCAGGCTGAGCACACATGCATGTGGGCAGCCTGTCACAGCATCAGCCAGGCCATGGCTGCCTCCAGATCTGGAAGGAGCAGGCTCCTGCTGAGCATGTGCTTCCAGCAAGGCAGCCTCTTCAGCAAGGCAGGCATTCTGCTAATTTTCTGCATGCATGTACACATCTCCACATGAGCACTCAGCTTGCTTGGCTGCATCCAAACCACCAGCACCTGGGAGGAGTCACAAGGGAGAGGCTGCCCACCTCACTGCCAGCTGCCTCATCAGTCCCAACTGTGTGTGACCCCCAAATAAGAATTCATCATGCAGCAGAGCTGACATGATCTGAGAGGGGCTACAGATGCCCAGAGTCAGCCAGAGGCATTCTTCCTAATCCTATCCCAGTTTTGGAAGGAACACCTGACTACAGAAGAAAAGACTCCAGATCCCAGCTCTTTATCTCTTTGACTGGAATCTGAAATAAAACCCCCAAAGAGACTCTTAGATAATCTAGATTAATATCTCTGATATGCTTACTTAAATTATAAATCCTGGAGGATTAGAGGTGTGTGTGAACAGAGCTTGAGGTAACAGGACTTTGTCTGTGGTGGGGGCACTAATAAAACAAAGAAGTCCAGATTTCAAAAGCAGTTGGGTGTTTTATTAGGAGTTAATAGTAGATTCCTGTGAATAGGTAGTAGAATAGTAGATCCCTGAGGTGGATTTGTGGCATCTTTTTGAGTGGCAATAAGAATAGGAGTTTTTTTACAAAAGGACTGTCCTCTGTCCCTATTAAAGGTATTTCTGCTTTGCTAAAACTCCACAATGCTACACCAGAAGATGTCACAATACAATGCGCCTGAATTCATGAGGGTGAACATTGAGTGTTCACCCTCATGATACATAATGGTTGTGTTGCTACATTTCCTCATGCTTGGAATAGGTCTTGCATTTTGCTGTACTGCTATATTGAGTGGGAAATTGCAGGTAAAATGGGGATGATTTTGCTAAAAAGTATGCTGTGACTCCTCTTGTTTTCCCTGGATACAGTACTGGTCATATGCATGTGCCTGAGTTTTCAGCAGAGGAACAGTCCTGTTACAGACTGAGCTGCTGAGCCAGCACCTGAATTTATGGAAATTATTTTCAGCCCTGTCATTTATTTAGTAAAGCTTCATTCACATCAATGACTAAGATATTTTTAATTTTGCACATTTGTCCTTGATCTATTGGATATTTTTCTTCCATCTACCAGTCACCAAAAGGGCATGTGTCCTTATGTGTGCGTGCAGGACAGTTTTGCCCAAATAATCAGCATGCTGCCCTGATGTCATTAATTAAAAAAATACAAAAATAAAAAAGAAATTAAAAAGGACTCATGTCTACAGCTCAGAATCTGAAGGGCTTAATGACAGATGTGAAACCCATCAAGATTGCTGTCTAGGCTCGTAAAAATGTTGTTCATGCTTGTATTTCATATACGAGCAATTTTCCATTTCTTTTTTCCTGCTCACCTCCCAGTAGTCACCCAAGAAATGCATGCTATTCGCTGAGGGAGAACCTACTTTTTTTTAATGTCAGGTGCTGGCTTAATGACAGAGTTGGGATAATCCCTAGTGACTGCAATACCCCTGAAAAGCTGAAAGGTTGAACTGCTGGAGTCTAAGCTATGAATTTGAGGTGTTCTAACTAAAACGTCAAGTGCCTTGTTGAAATAAATAGTCTACTGTGAAATAAATAGCAAAGAAAGGTCTGGATCACATGCATACACACACACACACACACACACACACACACACACACACACACACACACACACAACTTGGTGACAGTAGCAGAGCATTCTTTGGTCAGCATAGGGCTTCACCACTTTAACATGACCACAACTGAAGGATCTGTGAAGGAGAGACTGGAGAATTGCATAATGGGGCATGCTGAAGGATTTCTGAAGAGGAAGTGAGTCAAAGTTTGTTATTTTCGGTGCAGCCAGGACTGTGTTTTCTGCCACTTGTTGGAGGGGGTTGATTTACCCAGCATAGTTGTGCTACAGGAATCACAGCCAGGATTAAGAGCAAACATCTCAATTGCGACATCCTGGCAAGAAGCTTGTTCTAACAAGTAACTATTTTGAGAAGAGGAAGAAAAAACAACAAAAGTTGGCAAAAAGCTGCAAAGGACTGCACTGCATGCAGATGCTCCCTCCTGCTCCCCAGACTTCACAGACCTGGCTGGGCTGTCCAGGCTGCTGCTGCCTCGGCTCTGCCAAAGCAACTTCTCTGTCTCTGAGGCACTCCTGAACACCCACAGTCTTTTTTAACTCTGTCTCTCTGTTCCTCCTGATCCATGGTTCCCATCCATCTGCCAACACTCCCGTGCACTGTTCCTGCACAGTGTAGTCGCAGGCAGATCCAGTTTTCCCTGCACTATTTGTTCCCTAATGCCTCAGCGTCCAGGTGCACCAAGGGGTATTGCACCATGTGCCTCAGGCAACACTGCCTGCCTGTCACTACCCGCAAGATCTGAAATATTCATGTAGGGCTTGCCACTGCCAGGCCGTCTCCTTGGGTCATTTACATCTGGGCAAAGAAAACGCAGTGGCTGTGATATAGGACCAAAAGTGAGTAGCAGTAAATTAACAAAGGTCATTTGTCACACTGCCTCCAGATACTTTCTGTGTCACCGTTATTTTTATTTCTTCACAAATAAAGACTGTAGATTTCAGTTTGCTCCTGCTACATCAGGCTTGACTCAAGTCTCTGACAAGAATGACACAAGGAAACTTGCCTCAGCACGGGCTGGAAACTGCACCCTAGGTTCTGCACAGTTTTGAAATTATTACAGAATGTATGTTGGTGCTGGAGTACTAATCAGCATAAGGAATTAATGTGATATTAAGAGTCTACAGTCTGTGAAAACAGACTATTATCTTTATTGAATATTTCAGAAAGATTGGATTCTAGGTTCAGGGTTGGCTTTTATTATTCTTCTTTTTCTTCTTCTTTTCATTTACTCACTTAATGCTATCTAACATCAAAGGAAATACTTTCAAGCATTATCCCAAACAAATCTCTGCAGCTGAGGCACAGCAGACATCAGGCAGTGCAAAGTGCAGTAGCCTTGAAAGTGTTTGAGCCATGTGGACCTTTGACATTAGCCTGAGGTTTGTTAAATCACCTACTTAGATGCATGGCAAAATGCTTAACACTGAGACAACCCTCAGTTGCTTTCCACTGGCAATTGATGGCAAAATAATTAGCGTTCATGACATTTACATGGAAGACTTTTAAAATATGAACAGAGGAATTGGTTAAGACTAGTGGAAGTGTACTTGTGGAAGTAGAATTTAACCTTTCTCTCAGAATCTTAGTACATTTTAAATTTAAATTGAGATCTTTACTAATTAGCATTTGAGATCCCTAGGCCCGAAGAGTACAAGTGTGAAGACAGAGAAAATCAGGATTATTGTTCCTTCATATAATGGGCTACAGATTAAGCAAGCCAGGCATACATTGAATTGCAGTGACCTGGAGCCCTTATCTACCACCAACAATACAGCACAGCTCTGACTAATAAAGGTTTCTCAAACTCAGGCATCGAGTACTTGGTGAGACAATGATAAAGAGGGCGCCAGGACATGCCTCAGATATACCAGGATCACTGAGTCACAGGAAGGGATAGCAGAGTGTCAGTGACTTGGGTTTATAGTCCTGTGGTTACATTCACCTGCTCAAACAATATTCCCTCTTTCCTCAAATGACAAGTGACTCTTGTCAGCTACTGAACACAGGAAGAAAAACATCTCAAAGCAGGAACAAAAAAGAAAAAGAGAATATTTTCACTCAGTGCTTTGGGAACTTGGCTGAAAAAAAGTTCAGTGAACACTCCCAGGACTGAAAGATATCAGATGAAAATCAGCTAGTTCTGTCTCTTACAGATAAAAGGGATTCTTCTTCCTCACCAAGGGGATTTAACAGGTCTTTAAAGCTTTGCAGTCAATAGAAAATTGCTTTATAGAACTGGCAGTTTTCTGGCAAAATACTTTATTCCAGTTAATCATTCTGTGCATTCTCTGGAAATCTGGTGTGATATCATGTCTGGCTATAGGTCTGGTTTTCTCTCTCTTGTGAAATACTGACATTGGCTATCACATCCACAGCACCAAGCAGCATCCCTGAGGGATTCATTCAGTTGTTCAGCCCAGGAGCTGGCCCTCAGTCTCTTCCCTCTAGGACTCCAGCAGCTGCATGACTGGTGGTTTTATTGCTCTCTGTCCAGGTAGTGGGTTATCTGCCCAGGTGGAGGGTCTGAGAAGTTAAGCTTCAAGCAGACACATCAATACAATCGTTGTGCCTTTAGCTGACTTTGTATTCAGTATTTTCACCAGTCACCCCTTTGAACTTCCTGTTGATGCCTGAAGTGTCTGCATGTCAGGCATGTTTTCCAGCCACAGTGTCATTCTTCTTCCTGCACCTATTTTTAAATTTTCTGGCTCCTTTTAATGATGGGGACAGCATCATTCAGTGCAGTAATGCAATGGCAAGAGGAAGACACAGGCAGATGAAACATCTTTGCACGAAAGCTAAAGTTAACTAAACCAGCCTGTAGTTCCTTCACAAGATTTGTTTCAGGTCTTGGCCTCTCCCAAAGTATTCTCAAGGAAATCATAACAGGGAAAGATGTTGATTTTGCTATTTATGTGACAGTCCTCAAAGTCCTGGTCACTAAGGGTCCTATATTTGGGCTTAGGCTTGGCCCTTCAGGCAGGACAGCCATAGCATCCAAGGGATGCTCAGGGAGTAATTGTATACTCCTGGTGCAAGGAGTATACATATCATTATGTATTCCCAAAGTGTACAATACTTGGTAATTATACACAGTAGACCCAAAAATATCATTTAACACGTGTGCTGGTATTTAAGGCAAAATACTGGTGAATTTACTTTGTGATTATATGGTCCTTACCACATGTACTTTCTTCCAGTATTTGATACTTACTATGTCATTAAATGGTCAGCAATTGCTTTGGAGGTAAAGACTGCTTGGAAAATTGTTCTCTGCAAAATGGAGCATTATTTAAAAATCATTAACATTTTTCACCACAACATTTTCCCTACGGAAAAATGTACAAATCTTGCAATTTGATTTCAGCCTACATTCTACTGGAGATGTGTTGTGTTCCTGTTATTCTGAAAAAGCATGAACAAAATAATGATGTTGCTCTCAAACTTTTAAAATCAATGTTTCTCTCTATCCATTTTCCTCTTTAAGTTCTTTCCTCCTAAGCCAGAAATAAAAATTGAAAGCTGACTGTAATTTTAAGCCAACAATATCCTTGTTCCTCCTGAAGCCAATGGATGTGGCATAGCTCCCACTGACTTCCCGTAGTCCAAATTCTGTTTTAGGGATTCTTGCCATGTGGATGGAATAACTCCACCAAGGTCAACAGGTTTGCATAGAAAATGCCTGGGCACAATAGCAGCAAACCTATCCTAGTGGTAGGAGGATTTCTTCCAATTTCTTCTGAACCAGGCATATCTACAGATGCTTGCACACATGCCAGAGTGGAGCTTGCAGTCCACAAGCTCTCTTTATGTTTGCTGGTATGGTATGTTATTTTGTTAGATTGCTGGGCTGCAGCACAGAAACACAAATCAGCCCAACTCAGCCTGATTGCAAATTAAGGAAAATGTAGCTTGAAAGAAACAAAGAAGCAACTCCAGTCAGAATATTCTAACAAGACTTACAGGGCTCTAACTAGAGTAATTTTTATGGCTCCTGATGTAAGGACTGAATTCCTATACAGCTCTTCTTCTTATGCTTGAGTTTTCTATTTCTTCCAAGGAACACTGAAAATATTTAAGTGGTGATTCATAACAATATGACACCAGTTAAGTTCTGAGACTGGAATTCACTCGTTTTCTGAGGACCAACAGAATGGTTGTACTTTACTGCATTGTCAAAATAAAGGAGACTCAAAGGAGACTGTGGTAAAGCACGTACCCCATTCTGGCTGCCTACACAGGGGAGAGTTTCATCCTAGTTTGCAGATCTTTGCCAGCATGGCATTCTTCAGGACAAACTGTACGCAAAAGCAATGTGAGCATGGAAGACATGACTTTCTTTAGCTCCTGTGGTCATGGTATCCATCTGGGCAAACAGCATCTGTTAATTTGTGATGGCTCCTACCACATCTTGTTTTCAGTCCTTGTGAAAGCAATGAGTGGTTTATGGAAGCCAAGACCAGACAGCTAAGGACAGCTTGGGTGGAAAAGAAGGCACCTTGGGCACAGAATTACTTGCTGGCTGGTAGGTGCAAACAAGTGATTTTAATAGCTACAATGCCAGACCACATGGTACAGCTCAAATGCTAAACATCAGACTAAAAATGTTTTGGGGACTGTATTCTTTAATAATAATAATAATAAAGTATTTCTCCTCTGAATGCCACATGCTTTCTTTAGCCTTTTTCCTTTTGAGGAAAACCACCCTTTTTCAGATGGTTCTCAGCTGACAGATTGCTACATCGCCTGCCTTAGAAAATGGGTGCATGTGCATGCCTGTGTCAAAAGAGTCAGTTTGAAAACAGCTGTCCTACAAGAAAGACCTTCTGATCATATGACAATGCAAAGATACTTCAGGGGTTGAAAGCAACTATTCCCCTCAGGCATCTATGTCCAGGTCTAAGTAATATCATAATCATTTTTTCCTGGAACCTCTATTTTAATTGCTTGGGACAAGCACCTTTTTTGGGGAAACTCAGTATGGCCACAGAATGACTGCCCTCAAATCCTTGTTACCAGCTGAGATAAAACCTAGGCTTTTGGGCACCTGTATTTCATAATACTACTAAAAATACTACATGAGCCTTTGGGTTTCTGCCCTTCCCAGGTATAACAACCTAATTCCCTCTGCTCTCCCACAGAAAACAAAGTCTACTTCTGTTTAAGTAGCAAGAATCTTTAAAGAGCATCTCTGCAACCTCATCCAGCAGCAAAAGCCAGTAGATCTGCTCTGAAAATAGAAGCAGCAAAAGAGCAATGGGTGATGAATCACAGCTTAGCAGTGCTCTTGTTTATAGTGGCATAAAACAAGAGTAACTCCCTTGACACTGGTGAAGTTAACACTCTTTCAAGTAGCCACACTTCTTGGGTAATTTTAGATCAATCCACGCTCATTCATTATGATTCAGCTTTGATATTGGATTGACTCGACTGGTTTACAATTCAGTGAGGCTCCAATGCATCTGATCAATCAAGAGTAATGAGAGAAGCTGAGTTGATTTGAATAAGTGTAAATAGTGACATTGCTTGGCTGACACAGGCCCTGCATCATGCAGTCTATGACTTCCCTGGAGAGAAACTCCCCTGCAGTCACTAGACGAGTAATAGTTTAAAACAAGTGGAAAAGAGTGGGAAGAAAGCTTGGCTGAGGGATGAATGAGAGTGTTTGTTGGTTTCATGCATTTCCTTGGCATTACACAACACAATTTTTGCAGACATGGCTAGATTCCTTCCTGGAGGAACTTGCTGAGCACAAGGGTGGGTTGAGGATTTTGCTTGCCTGTTTGTTTTCCTCTGAAAAGCAGGAGGTTTCTCATTAAGAGTTTACGGGAAAATCAGTTATATATAAAGGTGTTTCTGTTTTAGTGAAAATATTTACTAGGGGGGAAAATGTTTCTCATCCATCTGGTTGGTGTACTTTCAGTTCCTGAAAAGAGATAAGAAAGGTGTCTGACCTCCTGTGGGAAGTCCCAAAAGAGGACAGTATCACATATGCAAAACAACCCAAAAAAAGTTTGGCAACAGACCCAGGGCAATCAGAAATACAAGAAAAGCTCTAAACAATTCCCCAGTTACTGAGCTACCTATTGTCAATGCCTATGTAAATGCTGATGGAGGTATTCTGCTGATCCAATAGTGTGCTATTCTCTGGCCAGACCCCCCACTTAGATTTCTGGGCCACCCCGCAGCAAGCAAGAGAAGTTATCAGACCTTGCTGATTGTCCACTGAGGAGTGGAAATGAAAACAGCTAAACATCTGCTATTCTTCACAACAACATTACAGCTCTGCTATGCAATCCACCTAGCTCACTTCCACACACAAATGAAATGGGGTGTCAGCATTTCCACTATTATAAATCAAGGTTAAAATCTGAGTTCTGTTAGAGGTCCTATAAATAAAGATAAGTATATGTGGGGTGGGGGCAAAGATAATAAAAAAGATCCCATATGTGTGGGGATTTGTGCTGTTGCTCAAACAAAGGGATGGGATTCAACAGGCACAGCTGTTCCTTGCCTGCTGCTGCCTCCGCCCATTCATTTTAAACAATATCCATATTTAATTGAGCAATCTTAATGATATTTTCTCAAGTGCTTATGAAAGGTCTGTTTGGTTCATTTTCCTTGGCACCTTTATCCTCCAGCTGCTAATTTCCTTATTACTAAGGACCCTATCACTCACAGGAGGTCTAGATCTTGACTGCTTCTGCATTCAGTAGATTTTAAAGCTGATGTGGCAAGATGTATTATCCATTGTGACATAATGGTATTTTTATTAAGTAATTAGAGTCAGCCTTTAAAGATCCATATGGAAAGGTTTTGTCCCCTTTGGAAAAACAGCAGCAGTGAAGCACCATGCAAATGCTATTCTGTGCCTGCCTCCACACCTCCTTTTGGGCTCATCTCTGTAGTAATTTGCTGACAGCAGCAAATAGCAGCTTATGGCTTTCCCTGTATTTGACTACAGCACTGTGGAGCTGAAGCCTGAGAAAAAGGCCACGTGTGGAATCTACACAGCTGTGTGCAGAGTGAGGTGAGGAGACAGGAGCTGGGAAAGAGCAGCAGCTCGTAACCCCAAAGGAGACCCCTTGGCATAGATTGCACATGCTGGATAAAGGGGGCTCATCATGAGTCTAGGCTATATCGCATGGACCTGCTCTGACATCCTGGAGGAGCTGCAGCAGGAGAAGGGGAGCCCACAGGGAATCAAACTCTCATATATCTTCATAACTCTGGATGCTAAGCCCTGCTGCTAACCCACTTCAAAGTCAGATATACAGGGAGTATGAAAGGCAAAGGAAGCCAACAATATCTTGGAAATTAAGCTGCTTTTACAATTTAGAGTCGCTTTCATTTTTGCTAAAGCACTGTCAAGTCTGGTCTTTGATCCCAACTCCAGGCAGCAGGACCCACTAAGTTCTGGGGTGGGCACTGCTCCCCAGCCAGCTCTTGGGAGGGAGGAAGGTGATGGGGGGACTGCTGAGGTATCCCAGAAAAGGAAAAAGCTGCTACCCAAGGCACATGGTGCAGAAACCCCTATGTCACTGCTGGTAGTCAGCCTGGGTCATTCAAGCTCAACTCCTGGCAGGTTACTGGCATTTGGGACTATCTGAGCCCAGCCAACAGGGGCTGGCAGACATTCCTGCCCCAAGGGCCCTGGCCCTGGCCTGGGGAGGTTACAGAACACCAGCAAACAGGATGAATGAAGCGCAAGATTATTGTAGATAAGTGCGAGAGATTGTCTAGTGCTCCTTAGAGGTTCACTGTCTTTGTTAAAACCAATTAAATTTTGCTCAACAGAGTGTACAGTTTCAGGACTTGTTCTGAGATGACTGAATAAACTCAAACAAAGGAGAGGAATCACATAGCAGTTGCAGACAAAGTCAGCATGAAGGTAACAGACGCTTTTTATGTCTTTAGTCTCCTTTATGGCTCTTTCCATCAATTTTAAAGCAGTTATCACCTCTTTGAAATTCAGTAGTGCTGAAGGGCATGGTCAGGCTGTGGCCAAGTAATAGGATAGAATTTTAAGAGGAATGGAGACATGAAGCAGTGGGACAGAACTGTTCAATCTGCTTTGCTTAATGCATTTCTGCAGGCAATAGAAGTGGTTAATGCAGATCAGAGGCAGGGGAAACATTTAAAATCTGTAAATTAAATATTTATATCAAAATAAATTTGCTTGTATGCCATAAAATATATAATTCATAATTGTTTGCTGAAATGCATGGCTAGCAAAAAAAAAATCTATAGTTAGATGTAATTGCTATGGAAGTGTTATATTCAACATGCAATACCATAACAATCCACTTAGTTTCCCAGGGAAAATGTTTGAAATAATTTATTGCTATCTAGATGAACACAGGAGGAGAGATTGTTTTCACAAGCTGACTTTTTAATTACTCAGAACTAATGCAGTATCACTGACATTTGTTTAATTTTGAAATGCCACATACTAGGAAAGCATAGAAAAGTTACCTCATAGATTTTGTGCATGTCTTCTAAGGAAGACTCCTTCTCTTTTTAATGGTCTAAAAAACCCCAAACCCACTCATAATCCCAAAATGGGATTGTGCATTTAATCTAATTATGCACTAGACTCTGAGAGTTCCCTGTTATGCTGTTTGGCTTTATCCTTCATCTCAGTTGAAACCTCTGAGCTCACTTTGAGTCTCTGTGACACCATGGATCTGATTCAGCAAAACACTTAAGTATACTCTCAGCCCAAGCACTTTGAGGACTTGCATCCTTGTTTGGCAGCACTTTTAAGCACTTACAGAATTTAAAGCATATACTCAAGTCCCTTCAACTTCATTGAAGCATAAGATCTACTGAAGTATTTTGTTTAATGAAAGTATAAGTGATTAAAATATCACCAATGCAAATGTATTTTTCTCCGTTTTGCACTGCTCACTTCTTTTTCAAGTAGCCCAACTTGTTCGATCTGTTTGTTTGTACTCACTTTAAATACAGAGCTGTGTGTGGGAACTCTACAATTAATTTCTCCAATCTGTTTGTTTGATTTTCCTTGCAGATGTAGGGTTCCCAGCTTTTTTGGGAAATGCTGTGCTGCAAAGCATTTAGCACCATGCTGAAGCCACAGCAGAGCTACAAGTCATGAAAGAAGCAGATGAGCAAGCTAAGCTCTGTTTCAGCCCTCTTAGGCAAGATTTGTGCATCTCTGGCTCTAATCTTGCAAGCCCCATATGAGGAAATAATCTTCATCCTCTCAAACACATCCTTGAAGTTGGTGGAAGCAGTCGATGCACAGAAAGCTTCCAAGGACTGATCCCTATTTAAGCCAAGAGAAGAGAAAACAGTGCAAACCAAATCTGAAGGAGATCATGTGCATCTGCCACTGGAGTGGGTGGCAATTTAGCACCATTTCAGTTTCAGCAGGTACAGTGCCAAGGGCAGGGCTGGACCCTTTGCTGTCTGTGCCATCCACAAAAACAAGCAGAAAGATTGCTTTTCCCACACTATCGTGGCATGATATAAATGAGCTCAGGCGAGACCGTCTACAAATACTCTTCTCTGCAGTCTCTTCTATAAGGCTGGGTAATTATATAGGAATTACCTCTCAGCCTGTTTTTTCAATGGCTCCTGAAAAATACAATGAAGGTATTTGACTCCATCAGAAAGCAAGTTTTGTACTGAAGAACTGTTGTGCTATGTCCACGAGAAGAGCCCAAGCAGCACAGCCTATGTGTCAAACTATCTCCCACTAGTTCTCCCCTTTAGCAGAGGAGTCCATCCTAATTTTTCTCTGACAAGAAGATACAGCTTAATTCCTAAAGCTACAGAATGACATGCCAGCTGCTGAGAAATTCTGCATCTGTGATGAAGCAGGAGGAATTTTGGCTCTGGATCATGCCCCACAGGAGAGCACTTCTTCTTGGCAGCTTGGCCAGAAAGAGTTTTAAAGTGGGGTCTTTTCTCAGGACATACTTAATAGAAAAGCCATCTTAGAGGAGGTAAATACAAGTGATAAAACTGTACCAGGTTCAATAAACTATGTTGACAGACACATTGATCTCAGCACTAAAATGAAAAGAAGATTAATCTAGCTTTGGTGATGCTAATGCACTGGGGAATCAATTAGTACAATGGGACTGCAGAAACCCTTAAAAACTCTCACTATACAGAATTCTAGTCAGAAGGTTCTTTTCTAAAAGACCAAAACACCCAGGAAACCAGCAGCTTTTAAACAGAGAGAGGTACACAGACAGAGGTCAGACAGAGAAAGAAATACTACGTTTTGTCTTAGCTTTGAAGGATTTTACCCTTGAACAGAGCTGGTCAGCAATACCAAACAACATTTGTAAGAGGAAGGGCAACTAACACAGGACAGACCTCAAGAACACACAATTTTATAACCATTGTCTTAAATAGGACATCTTAAACCTGATTTAATCTCAGGTATCTTGAATAATTTATCTGAAACATCCATACGAGTGCTTTTTTGGCCTATGCTCCTTTCATAATCAAGAGAGAGGATGATTCATCTCACCTGTTTTTCATGTGCAGACTCAGGTGATGGTCGAGGGAGTCACATCAGAAAAAGGACTTAAGCCCGACGAGTCCAGACAGGGCTGTTTCCTTGTCTTACATTCTTCACAATGAATGATAATAACCCTTGGTACTACTCTTCCTTTGATTTTTTCTGTTTGATTTTGAAGATGCTTTTTTCCTGCCTGAGACTAGATAACCATAATTTCTTATTATTTAATTTTCAGCCAGTGGTGGGGCAGGTGGAAATCCTCAGACAGCATTGCCACAGAGTGGATAAGCTGTCCTTTCCCTGCTCCCTTCAGGGAGAGAGGGAGAGTGGCAGGGCCTGAAGCCTCGCTTCCCCTCCATCCTCTCCACCCTGCCACTGACTCCCCCAGGGCCACCAATCACATAAAAAACCTAATTTTCAGAAGTGCCTGACACCTTTAAGTCTCCAGCAGGAACTGCCAGTGCTCCTCACACTGGCAGGTCAAACATGAGGCCTGCAGCAGTGATCGCCTCCAGCCACGTGTGGCCAAGCTCGGGTCTGGTGGGCTTGACACTGTGGGGTGCCAGGTAAAGCCCTGTGTATCCTTCCTGCTTTCACAGGGAGAAAAAAGAGATGACACAAGGTCCCAAGGCAAGCCCTGAAAAGGTCTGTGGAGCAGCAGCACAGCTCTGTGTGGTGACAGGACACCCTGATGATGGCTCACACCAGCCCAGCCCAGTCCATCTGGGTCACCCTCAGCAAGGTCCCTCAGAGGTGCCACGGAAAGCCCTGGTCTCCCCTTATCCTTCCACCCACCTGCTGCCAGGTAAGGCTGAGCTTCTGCACCTCAGGCACTTCCACAGCCCATGGCCATGGGCTCTCCAGGGCAAGCTGAGACACCCAGGGCTATGCAGGGCCCTCCCCATTGCCATGGTGCTCCTCGGCAGGCTGCTGTGGGGTCCCTCATGCAGCTCCCAGCAGCCGTCGGCCATCACCGCCGAGGCAGAGTACCTTATTTAACCCTGCTGAGGGAAACACCAGCTCTTTCCCCTCTCAGCATTTGTTTTCAGTCACTAATCCAGGAAACACACGTCCTTTCTATTTACTTAGAAAAGAATGAATAACAACCACGTTTCTCCCTGGCTCCTTCCCCCTCTCCGGCCCTCTCCTTGCTGTTAAAATGGCAACCTCTGTGCTGCAGACATCGCCGGGCTGCTGGAGCACTTGAGCAGCACCCTGTGAGCTGCAGCCATTTACTACGTGCGATTGTTTCTGTGAGACCTAATAATTCTACCATTGTTATTACAACACTGTGCACTAATACAAACGAGCTTGTAAATAGGGGTCCAACTAAAATAAAACCATTATAATCACAGCCCAGGCTGTAAATCACAGACTAGTGTATTCTGCTGTGGTTTGACCCAGAGCCAAGCAATAGTCAAATAATCAAACTGCAGATGTTGGGATAGCAAATCTGCTTAAATTTAAACAGTGGCAAAGATCCAAACAACAGGGGGGAGAAAAGAGTCCTTTGCACAATGTAGGAATTTTCCCCCCACACCTCCCTTCTTGTTAACTGGGTCTATAAAGTAACCAGACATGTTACCCGATAATAGCACTGCTCCTCAGCAGCTTGTGCAGCCAGCGCTGGCTCACAGGAGCGATGCCTAGCAAAGCATCTGCAGAGTTACTGATAATTAGCACTATCTGCCAGGCTTGCAGGAACGTCCCTTCCAACAGACCCATGGCCAGTGGTGAGATCAAGCCTTCCAGGCCTTCCCGGAGGAGAAGCCCAGGGACAGCAAATAATGTTCTGTACCATGAACTGCATTAGGGTTACCCCAGAAACCAACAATGCAGAGTCATAGATTGACTCCCTCTGATTTCATAAGCTTCATGCTGGGAGTAAATCCTCTCCCTTCTCTGTCTCACTCTCAGTTGTCCCTATTTCCCCACGATAAAACGCAGGACACAGCTGCAATCTGGACTCTTGCTTAGAGGAGTTCATGGTGGCCACTTAGCACCCCATGCTGGGATGAGGGCTTGTGTCCCTACCTCAAAGCATCCTTGGCCAGGGCACACACAGAGACCTGCTTAGAAGTGGTACATTGAGGGTCATTTCACTGAGCAAAGCAGCATGCAGGGGACAGAAGGGACACTGCGCTGCAAACGTGGGGTAGCTGGGAAGAGTATCCTCATGAGGTTGTCATGCTCTGCCAGCTGTTTCTATGGCTGTGGGAGGTGCAGTGTGGCTGCTTTTCCTCCAAGCCAGAAAGCAGGATGTGTGTTGGTAGTGCTCATAGGTGGTGTGTTTTGGTCTGGAGAATACAAAAGCCTTGGCTGTTGCCCCATGACATTTGAAATGAAGCTAAAGGCTTCTTTAAGAAAAGTCTATGGTCATTTGTTTCTCAGCCCAAGGCAAGCAAGTTGGATGGGTCCTGTTGCTCACCACGTTGTCACGTGTGGTAGCAGGAGAACTGTTAAATGTGAGAACCTCCTTGATGTAACTTTAACTTACTAGGAAGGAATTTTTTATGCCTTTTTTTTAATGTAATATTTAAGCTGCTGCCAGGCAACAAGTCATAAGAACAATCAATCACACAAACAGATGCCATGTAAATACATCTTTTAAGCAAGTAGCTCAAGAAATCATTGAGGGGATAAAGTAGTGATCTCTCCAGGGGAAAATTAGGAAAATGAGCTGGCCAGTCTTGGATGAAGGCTGGACAGGATACAAACCAGCCATCCTCGTGAATCTGCTTCTTCTCTGTGGCACTGACACAGCAGCTGTGAATATTAATGTTATTTTCCCAAAACCTTGTGACTAAATTCCACTAGCAGAACAATTTGCCCTTCCTGCTCAGGAAATATTTGCTGTTAAAACGACTTGAAGGCAACATGAACCAAGCTGGAGGGACCCCAGAAGGAGATTTTGGTTATAAAAAGCTCATTCACTTATTTGGAATATTTTCCTTAGAAATTGAGAAACCAACTTGGATGAAAGTTCTCTTTCCTCCTTTTTTCCTCTATTATTGATTCTTTTTAAGGGTCAGTCTATCTCCCAGAGGTGGCAAACCTTTTTTTCACCTCAGTCTCCTCCTGGAGGGAATACAATATTAGAAGCAGAAAAATGTGCCACTCCAAATATGTACTGCAAAATTAACACCTTGGCATTCACTCCTTGAAAAGTCACTCTGCCGCTTCCAAATTTTCACAGGTTTTCCTGCTACATTTGTCAAGGGCACCATTTTTAAAAAGTGCTATTTTTTTTAGCCTTTGATTTACAGTAAGCCCATTGCTCAGAGGAAGCCTGTGGAGACCGGTTTCCTTTGATGCGTTCCTAAGTGTCTTGGTGAGAGGAATTGTTCTGGTGTGTGAATCAACTCTGCTTCCTCTGCCTGTCAGAAAAACAGTGCAACCTTGTACTGCTGATATATGCCATGCTGCACGGGATGTGGTTGATCTCCTCTGCTGCTGCTGCTCCACAGAGATCTGTTTCACAATGAGAGCAGTAACCAGATTAAAATCAATGCTGGAGGTTGTTGTGAACATTAAGCATTAAATAAACTCCAACATTGTACCATAATTCCTCATGAATTATTAGATCATCCTGCTGGGAGTGCTACCATTATACATAAGGCAAATGTCAATGGGTGCCTCATAAATTTAGTATACAAGTACTAAACATATTAGGTCTGATTCACTGCTGCCTAGCTTCAGTTTATCCTAGCACAACGCAGAGGAGCTACATCGGCATAAATGTGCAGTGAAACACTGGTTCCCTTCTCATTTTAAGGGATCAGCTGTTTCCACTGACTTTCATAAGACTGATGCTAAGTAAATTCACAGTTGCTCCACTCCAGCTATGTTAAGTCTTAGTTGTGGTAGATCATGCAGGGGAGTTAGTCATGGGGAAAAATATAGGCTGGTATTTCTGGCATAGAAATGCAACCCTTAATAGTGAAGGCAGGTCTAGGTTGCAAAAAAATAATGTGCTCTGGAGCTGGGTTGACAAAATCAAATTAGCTGGTTTAGGAGGGAAAAACAGACTCAAGGCAGGTTGGCTTTTGACACAGGATAGCTGCTCAAGTGCAAGTCCTCTACAAAGCTTATGCTGAACAGGAGCTACATCCATGATCCAAAACCCAGATTGTCTCCAATTCCCTGGCACTTCAATGCGAGCACTCCTGTCAGCTGCACTGAAATGTTCCTGGGGACAGGGAAGGTTGGCATGACATCATGTCAGCGTGTTCCACTGCTCCCATTCCAAATATGGTAACTTTCTCTTAAAGTTTAATTTTTTCCATAAAAAGAGTCATTTCCCTCAAAGAGAATTTCCCTCCATCTACTGTTTGTCAGGGAGGAAATAAAAATGTTTTCGTGCCTCAAAAACATTGTTGGGAAAATCTTTAAAATCATGTGCTATTGACAACAGCAGCAATAATGGAGAGAATGTGGCCTGTGAAGCTCCCAGGTCCCTGACTTTTCCACTGAAGGATTATTCCCTGCAATTCCCCTCAATGCATGTTGTCCAAGGTATTTTTTTTTAATGAGGTGTTGACTAATTCCCTCGGGAAATTTTTCTGCAGTCTGACAGGTCTCATTGTTAGCATTCTACCCAGCCTAAATTTTGCTTTACCAGACTTTGTCTCAAACTTTTTCCCTCTTTCCTTGGTGTGTTATGCATCTTTCAAATATTTCTAGGCAGTTATCATATCCCCTTTTTTAGCTGTCTGTCAGCCAAGTTAAACATAATTAGCTTTTTTAATCTTCCTCCATAAATCCAGCTTGCTTTCTTGAAATCCAGTCCCTTTCTCCTACTTACGTGTCTTTTTGGTATGATGAAGCTACATATTTTGTGGTTACTTTTCACACGCTATCACTGATACCAGTAGGAAGAAGCATCAGAAAATCAGGCAGTAGATCAGATATGGTTTCTAGTCTAGGTCAATTTTTTTGCTTTTGTAACACAGACTTAGTTTCACTGTCAAATAATTGAGGGTTTCCTTTGAATTTTTATATCAGTTAATATCCACAAAATTCAAACCCTTTAGAGTACTTTCAAAGCTAATTGCTGTAAGAGATTAATTAGGAATTTTGTGCACGTTCTATGAGTAGACTTTGAACAGTAGAACACTGCTGGAAAATTAATTTACCTGTCATGACAATGTGCTAACTGATGTGGAAAAATTACTTTTTTTTTCCAAAAACAATTAGAAAATATTATCCAGGGATGTTTTGGGGTTTTTCTGTTTGTTTGGCATAAGTGAAACAAGTGTTCCAATGTCCCAGCACATATTCCCTACGCATTTGCTACAGGATGCCAAACCCCCATTTTTCAGATCTATGTAAACAACAGGGAAGCATTTCCCATCATATGCATCCCACAGGACTGGATGGAAGCTTAACTACAGCATTGTTTTGCACTTACTGATTCTGGACACAGGCAGTATCTATTTACTCATTCAGCCACTACATACATATATATATATATATATATATATATATATATGTATGTATGTATTATGTGTGTATGTATGTATGTATGTATGTAACCTTTGGGAAGAAAGATACAGGATTAAATGCACACAGCAAACATGAATTGAGTGTTCATATTTCCCAACCATTTTAAAATTTCTCCTTGAGATCAAAAGACTTCAGGGACTTAATAACATTTTAATTTCAGCTAGGCTCCAGAGGTACACTATCAAAATGCTGAAGAAATTCCTCCATATGGAGATTTTAAAGATGAACTGCCTCCAAGTCTTGGTTTGCTCACTTCTCAAGGTGACTCTGAAAATCTCAGCTTCATGTATTAGTAATAAATGACAGAAACAATTTCCCAAGGAATGCAATTGATTTGTTGTCCACTGGAATGCTTGTAACAAGGCTGGTTATTTTTTAAAAGATAAGCTGTGATTTAAACAGACACAAGTAATACCTGGTAAATCTGTACAACTTCTGTTTAGCAAAATGAGCAGATTAAAAGATAATCCTTTGTCTGCCCTTAAGCATATACTAACACCTCCTTCCTTCGTTGTATGCATGCAGATTTGTAGATTTTCACTTCATTTCTCTCAAATACCATAGCTATGACAAAAAATGTAAGGAGGCATCCTACTTCTCAAAATGCCTTCAGGGAAATTAGCAACTGAAGCAGGAAAATCCCTGCTGGAAGAAAATCCCCTGAAGCAGGGATAGAAGTATGCTCAAGTGTAGGCCTCCTTCAATATTAATATCCTTCCTGAGGACAGATGTCTTTGTTCTTCAGGCCTCTTATGCACAAATTCTCAAGTCTCCTCTAAATACCATTGCAGAACGACTGATCTGTGTGGCTGCTTGAAGTTTTTGATATTTTGAAATTTATATTAAGTGCTCTAATTATAAATTGAAGGGAAGCTGGAAAAAATTTCCTTTTTTTCGTGTCTTATATGTTTTCACAGCTTGTCCTATGAAAATGTGTCTGCACCAAAATCACAGAGACAGTGATTTTGTTATGTAGGTCTCCAGTTTCTCTGGTTTAGCTCACAGAAAATTCATAAGGAATTCAAGTGTGGAAAAGCTGAGAGAAACTCAGCTCAAGTCAGAGCAAATGAAAATTAAAATAGAGGGAGCTGCTTTTGTTATAACAATAGCTCAAAATTTCCTGAACTGCAGATTTTCCTCACTAAGAGGCCAAAATCCTTGCTGATTTTCATTTCTTTTGCTGATGATGGTACTTTTGTAAGATCTCCCCATAGTCATCATGAAAGTGGAACAAAAGGCCTGAAAGCCACCATGAGACATCTGATATGAGTAATCATGACATCAGTGATCAGAGTTGTGCTCAGCAAAGGACTGTGGGATAAATGCACATAAAAATTGCATAGCTGTGTGCGTGTTGTACTCCCACAAGGAGTTCACAACCTGCAGTGTGCCCCACACAGACAGCAGCGATCAAGCAACATAGGAGATGCAGCCTGCAGTTTGATTTTTTTAGTCCATGTTTTAAAAATAAAAATAACATTAGTGACTTTTTCATATAGGGAAAAAGCTGGATGAGCAGCCAGGAGCAAACGCTCGACCGAGTGAAGTCCACCTGGATGCAGCAGGAGGGGCAGAGCCTGCAAACTCCACAGGTTAGTGACGGTCTGAGGCACTTGAAGTGACTCTCCCTCCTTGCTCAGCAAACAAGAGAGATTTTGTTCAGCCTAACAGGGATCCCCAGAAAGGAAACCAACTGCTCCAATCCCCCCAGCCGCTCCTTCCTTCCTGAGCTTGGTTATCTACTTTTAAAGGAAATCGCCTGCACCAGCAGGTGTGAATTAGCCTTGTCTAAGGGCACCCAGTGAGAAGGAACTACGGGATGGGATGTCCAGTTAAGAATCAGTCTCCAATGTGTCTCTGGAAATCCACAAATCAAATCAGCTTGAACAAACTGGAAGAAAACATATGGTTCAGGTACCCTGGCCCTTGAGGAACAATGAGCAGCAGCAGGCCATGCTCCAAGGGGCAAAAAACAAAACAGTGGTGGAAGTGAGGTACAGAAACACTCTTCAGGGGATCCCTGAAGTCATTCAGCTCAAGGTGTGTGTGGTGCAGAGGATATTTGTGAGGGACAGCACAACAGGGATCCTGAAGGTTTCCTGGGTGTGATGGCACTTTTGGAACAAGGTGTGGGCTTGCAGTGGAGGCTGCTGCTGATGTGCCCACCCTGTGCTGGTGCTAGGAAGTGCTACATGGCCCATTGAGTGTCAGGGAAACCCAGTGCAGAAAGAGGTGAGGAAAGAGTCCTTACAATATCCATTTGCTTTCAGCTCTGATTTTGTATCTTCTTTCCTTCAATGACTGTTCACTTTATTCTGGCACTTAAAAAGAAATCTAGCATGTTAAAGGTCAGCTTTATTATTTTTGTTGGGTTTTTAAAGAAGTTTGAACCATAGCCTAAGGAGCCTACTTATGCCATTTGAGAAATTAAAATCAGCACATAAAGCCAGTCATTTTAGATGTCCACTACAGCAGGGAAGATTTTATGGGCTACAAAATCAAATATGACAGGGACCCTGGATATACTGGAACAACCTCTTCTTTTTTTCTCTCCATCACTAAGCTTGCAGATTTAATTCCTTCTGAACCCATAATTATATAAAAGAAGATCAGAGATTATAATTATTAACTTGCCAAAATGTTCATTCCTTATGCAGTAGCTCCTATAATGATTCTACCAGAAATGGGGAAATACTCTCTGGGTATAGGATAGGCTTACGAGGGGCAATCTGTAGAAAAAGAAAAACAACATCTCTAGGGGTTTCACCAGTAACTTGAACAAGAGTAGAGCTAGGCTTATGCTGACCATTTTTGAAAATTCCAGCTCTGATTTGTTAATGACCATTTGTATGATGGACTACTGCAAGCCATTTATCTGCAGAAATAAATACTCAAAAGAGGAAGAAGAAAACAGGACATAGCCAGGCAAGCTGTGGTTTGTACCAAAGCTTCATATTTGCTGAAAGACAGATATATAATATTGCACAGTTTTTTTAGGAAAACCACTACTGAAGCATTCTTGCCAACCTCTTTGAGGTCATGTCAAAAATTAGTACTGAAAACTGACTTTTGGGGATTTTCCTGGGTAGCATTTCAGTGTCAGGTAGAAAGCCATGGACCTGAGTCAGCAAGGAGCAGACAGGCCTACTTTTAAACATATGAAAGTTATTTATAGGAGAAATTTAGTAAATCAGGGTTCATATGAGAGAGATAAGGGGGAATACTTCATAAAAAAGACTAAACTATGGGAAATCCTGACAGAGTTGCATTTGAAATGTCACATGGGCCCTCTCCCTACCCTCTCTTTAAAATGAATTCATTAGTAGTAGCAAAACTCTTCTTAATAAAAGCGGTGGTGCTTTGCTGGAAGAGGGACTTAACATGGTTGCTTACCAACCTGGTGGTAGATTCATGTTATGGTGGAGTATGAAATCCAAGCAAAGCCTCCAGATATCAATAGAGAACAGATTAATGGAGATCTTCCTCTGCTAACAGCTAGCTGAACTTATAATTTCCCAAATGCTGACAAGCACCACTCAAAGACGCACCCCCCAAGACCTGCAAGGCAGAATGAGCACCTACATTTGCTGTGTCCTAGTAGGAAACACTCATTCTCTACAAATCAAACCTCCACAGGGTGCCTCAAGTAGGACACTCAGGAACCATGATAGTTAAAGCTTTTATAAAACCTCTAGCCTGAACCTACAATGAATTAGTCCAATGCAAAAATAGATACTTCTAACAAAACCTTGCTTGTTCTGATGAAGGACAGTGTTTGTAATCACTGGTAAGAGGACCACATTTGGTTATTTTTTCTAATTCTTCCTCACCCCTCAAAGCAAGCTGAAATGACCTTCCAACAACAGTTTATTTTTTCTTGGCTTGATCTGAACAAAGGCCTTCTATTCACATGCACGTGAAGGAGAGTATGGATGCTTTACTGGTGGAAACCCAAATCTCTCCTTTGAGCTTTGCAGGCTTTCTACTGTCCTCTCAAAAACCAGTCAGCCAAGTGTTTGTGTATGGTGAGAAGTGTATATAACAGAGCAGGGGACTAAATTAATCTAGAGACTTCTGATGCTTCCAACACACTTCCATTTAGCAGGCAGTTAGTAAGGCCTCCCAGTATTTCTGGGAATTTGGCACTAGACATGGAATGTTCATGCAGGCAGTGCAGACAAGCTTTGACTGGTCAAAACTGATGTCGCTTTTGTTCCATTCCTCAAACTGACTTGAGCTTAGTTTCTGCAACTGGGGGACCTCGCTTCAGCTTTTGACTGAGGCTTCTTCAGAAGAAAAGGTTTAAAGGGAGAAGGCAGATTAACTAATGCAGGAATTCCTTTCTCAGTAGTGCCAGCTTTGCCAGAAGAAAAGCAAGGTAACTTTGTGGTGGAACAGTACACAGTTTTAATTAAGATTTAGTGAGTGTGTTGACAAAATAGGCTTTTCCACTGTTTGAAGCAATCAGGTCTGCTCACAACACGTGTATTTTCTGAAGTATTTTTAGAGATGCCCTCTGTGGCAAGGGTGCTTTAGCAGGTGTTGGGGAGCGTGCTGATGTCAGAGGGGAAATTATGCAAATCTTCCTTTGTTTGCGTGGCAGCACTTTTAACAAAAGCTGTCCCTGGCAGCCCCACTAAAGTGCATTAAGGGCTCTGATCCCTCTCTCACGCTAGGGCTCCTGGGCGGGGCTCTAAGGGCTCTCCCTCAGCATGTCAGCTAGCCCAGTCTCATTCTCTGTGCACCCACAGTCCTGCTGCAAACGGCAACAAGGGACAAATTTGCATCTCTTGTGAGCAAACCTAACTACCTCTACTTGCCCTGGGAAAAGGAATGTAGGAGGCTACAGTAAATCTACTCAAATTTCAGCACAGAACAGTAGGAGGAAATTAATTTATTCACCCATATCCAGGGCAAGAGAAGATTGTCCCTCTACCCTCTCTTGGTGAGAAACATGCTGAAACATGAACCTACTCTGCCACATTTTCTGTAATCATCTATAGTTTTGTTTGTTTCAGAGTTGTTAGATCAGGATAATAATTTGGAACTTTTAAGAAAATAACATTCTAGCTCTAGTAAAAAGCAACTGCAGTTACTTCTTCAAAGTCCAGGTGATGTTGATCACATGCTACTTATCTGGACTTTTTGTGTCTTCTCTATTAATATCAAAAGAAGACAATTTCCATACCCACCCAGACTAGTCTGGTGGGATACCCTAGAATAAGACCACATTAGAAACTTGACCAAAGCATTATTGCCCTTAGGAAAGGGCAGATTTATTGAACTGTAACACTCAAGTTCTGGGCTGTTGAAAGCTTTGCAAGTGTCTTGTTTTTCTAAGGGGCTGAAGCTTCCTGTCTTCTATGCAGTATTCACAGTCATACACTCCTGAGAAATTAAAAACATTTTAATTTCCTAAAAATCACCACTAACAATAAAATTCCTATTCAGCTGAAGAATTGTTCCATTTCCCCAAAATTTTATAATGCCCTGGTGTGTCAGTGTTTTGAAAGACCCCAGACAGCTAAGGAAAGGCTCAAGATTTAAGAGCTACTGCTTGGAGTATCTTCATTTTGAAATGTCCAACCTGAGGTCCACTAAGCCTTATCCTTGTAAGCACCAAGGAACCACAGCTCAGGCTGAGGTCACAGAGAGCAGATGGTGGCCATTGGTTTCAAAAATTCAGATGTAGGCAGCTGAAAGTGGCTTCTCAGAAACAAGTATTTCTAACACTACTTTTAAAAATAGGATTCCTTATATGGAGAGGTCAAATGGTGAGCATGTGGGGCTGCGAGCCATTCCCATTCAATCCAATTTCACAATGTTTTTTCACAATGAATTTGGTTTTAAAGGCTGGATGCCTATCCAGGTTGGGTCACCATCAGTTTGCACCATCTGGGGATACAATACTTGACTGTTACCCATTGCCTCTTTCCACTCTGACACAATTTTGGCCTGGGAATGCAAGGGACTTAACTACCTTGGGGTTTCTAAGGGCTGGAGCTAACTGAACATTCCTTGTGGCACTGATTTGTATGGGAATTTAGCAAAGATCTCTTCTCAGGCAGCAGATCCCTTGTCTTAAGAAATCTTCTGATTAAATCGTCAAGCTGTGGGACGTGCAGCTAAAGAGAACAACAGAGTTTGAAGGAACATTTAAAGAAATATTTTTGACAATTCCCAGTGCAGCTGCGATGATGACACACTGGTCCTAGCAATCTTGCCTGGCAGGCAAGGGCTAGGGCTTTATATGTAAATACAAATATATATTTACATATTTTCTAACATCTGTTATGAATTTGTTTTCCCTTTGGTTCTATTTAAAGTATGTCTTGTCCTATTATCTCTGAGGCTGAAATTTGGAAGGGTTTCTTAATAAACTCTATATACTGCAGAGCCACAAGAAAAATTCTCCCTCCTCCACAGTTTTTCACAGTCCTTCTACAGTTATTCCTTCCTTGTATTTCTGAATGCATTAGCATCTCCCCAGCCTATGAAAGGAGCAGAGTTTTCTTAGTGGGTTCCTGCTGGGAAGGGTATAATCTCACCACCAACTTCCAGGGATTTATATTGGGCCAGTCTAACTCGTTTGTCCTGGCAGCCCAGCTTTGTAATTGTCCTGCAGCTTGATGCCTCTTTCAGAGAGCTCCCTGCTGTTATCCACAGTTTCTGCATCCAGGAAGAAAAGCTGCCTTCTGCAAAGGAGCCACCACTACAATGATGGATCTCAACGGCCTCCGAGGCTGAGCAATGCCACAGCCAGGGTTAGAGCTGCAAAAGGACCTTGGGGGCAAAGTTCAACCCACCATCCTGACAGATTTGTGCAGTCTATGGAGCAAAGCTAAACAGGACAGCAAGCAGGATTTGGACTACGTGAGTGAGAGACACGCTTTATCTGTGTTAAGTAAATAGGATAAAGTGAAAGGGGAAAGGGCAAAAAAGAAAATGTCAAGGCAGGTCGATGCCAACATTCCCACATGATCTCTGACA
Source organism: Certhia americana (assembly GCA_018697195.1). NCBI lineage: Eukaryota > Metazoa > Chordata > Aves > Passeriformes > Certhiidae > Certhia > Certhia americana. Next base: position 51,557,372 of record CM031879.1, on the reverse strand, counting down.
GCAAAGGCTTCAGTGCAGAGGGTGCTCATTTTGAGACAGATCAGGCACGGATTTTCAGAGGTGCTCAGTGTCAAAAAACCCCATACTTAACACTGGCAGTCAAGATGCTTTGCTGAATGAAGAAGTTGGGTGATGTTCTGACCCAAGAGTGCACCAATAGCCAGCACCCACAGTTGATTTTCTTATTTTCATAGCAGTCACCTACCTAATTCCCTCATGGCCCTGGCCTGGTGCAATACTCAGCATGAACCTGAGTTGGGACAAGGAGTCTTCTGGAGATTCATAAAATTGTCTTGTAAAATGCTTTTCCAAGGAACAATTAAGCAGCAGCGCAAATAAATATAATTTCCTTAAAAGTTCAGGGCTCTGTATGGCCAGATGACATGCAAATCAAAGCATTTTCTGCACTGATATAATTCCAGGAAATATGGAGCAGGGAGTAAGGAATAGAGAGAGATAGCCAGAAACAAAATGCTCAGATCATCTATCCAAAAAAAAGTTGCTTCTCCAGCCAAATTACTCAGTCTTTTATAAGAAAGATGTCTTGGTTTGTCAAGGAGGAAAATATAGCTCCACTAGATAATAAAAAAAGGCTCCAGTTGAATTCTAAATACCAATAATGCAGTGTAAACCCAGCTTGTTCTCTGCTGTGGCAAAACTTTCAGTTGAAACCATGAAATGAGTAACCATCAAACAGGTACCAGAGACTTTGGGCAGATGCTAGCAAACATCGGAGTCTCTATTGGCTCAACGAAAGCATTCCTGCAGATTTGTCTCCAGAAGCAGCTCATTAAAATGAGCTGTGAATCACTGAGATAAATGCAGAATCAAACTGATAAGCTTCTTATATATACCAAATTTACATGGGTATCAGACATCTCCCTTCATTAGGCTGACTTACCCTGTAGCTATAACTGAGTCTCTTCTCTTGCAAAGTTTTACTGCACGTGCTTATGGCGTCAATAACAAATATATCTGCAAATTCATTTGTAACTAAAAATGTTCTTCTCTTGCTTCCTTGCTCCTGTCTTGCCCAAACCATAAAAACTCAACAATTTCTGAGAAACCCCAGAATGCCTATGCAATATACATAGAAGAAGACCAGATCTGTCTACAGATTTACTATGTGACTTCAGCTACAGCATATTGCTCTGCACTTATCTTCTGTAATAAATAGGAAAATTAAGACACTGGGCTCCCACCCTACCCCAGAGCTGTGCACTCTCATAGCTGTACAAACATGTACATAATTACTCCTCAGAGCTTGCCACAAATGTGCAGCATGCCCAGCCATCCAGAACTTTCTAAAAGTGATTATTTTTAAAATGAAACAAATAGTTTGCCCTCAGCTTTACTTTTTATCTAGTGTGTTTGAAATAAAAGAAAAAGAATAGTTGTTTCATAATTGCTATTGCAGAAGAGACTTGCAGTATATTTTCCACCACCAGCACAATTAGACCTTATTCACCTCAGGTGCAAGAACAGGCCTGCTGACTTTGACTATACACCTCATAATTCCTGACTCAATTAGCACACAGCAGATAATCATTCCTTTTGTAATGCATTATTGCCTGCTTACCCTTCTGCATCATTGGCCTCTTCCCTTTATTCCCACTGGCTTTTAAGTGGTCGTAATCTAGAAGCTACAGCGATGGATTCTTCTTTTAAACAGCTCAAGAGAGAGAAAATTAATTAGAACAATTAAAGCCTTTTTCCTTTTTCATAATATCCAAACCTTGGATCCTAATCCAAACTGCCTGCAATTTTAAAAAGCAGAATATACACCACAAGTATCCTGGCTGGCTGCATCAAGGGTGAAGCTTGATGGTGTCTTGCTCAGAGCCAATCCGAAGACACTGCCAATTTCCTTTATTTTAACAAGTCTCCAGCACACGTAGCATACCTAACACCCAACTTCCCTTGTGATGCCCACCTGTTTTCCAAGAAAAACGACATAAAGCCTTCTGGTGATCATGGGTATCATTTTGGAGATTCCAAAAACATGAAAACTAACTCCCCTTTTTCCCCTCTCACCAGCTGATTACTCTGTCTGTTCAAAGCCATCTGACCAAAATCAACACACACTTGATAGCAGTGAATGGCCATCAGGTCTTTTTTGATCAAGTTACTCCTTAAACTCCCTAAATTTTACCAACAAAAACACTGTTAATAAACTGTCCCTTTTCCAGATGGAGAGGAGAAAGGACCATGGCCATCTGTCTCTGATCTACCAATGAGTTGTGCTGTGTCTGCTTAGCCAGCTCTGTCTCACCTACTGCACACCTGGCCCACAAACCTCATATATATTCAACAGAAAACCCACAGCCAGCTGTTCTCCACCAAACTCTTCCAGAGCTGAAAGCTCTGTGTGCTTTGCAGTGCCAAATGCTTCACAGCAAGGGAGTCTCTGTGACCACCCACATTATATTCAAATGCACAAATGAGCCAAGGAGGTTTGCATAAACAACTTGGTACAAAGTGCTGAGATGCTGCTGTATTTCTGCATGACAAGTTCATTACCATTTGGCATTGGCTCATGCTGATGTACAGTGAAAAAGAAAAGGGAGCGAGAGAGACTTCACAGCTACATTAATTTCAGTTTATTTAATAAAAAACAGTATCAGATTAAAAATACAAACACTTCGGGTGATTATCCAGCGTTTTTCCCTGTGTGCCTTGTAGAGCTCAAACCAACCAAGGATTGGGAGAAAAAACCAAAAAACCCCAAAAAATAACATCAAACAATTTTGGCCGGAGCTGCAAAATAATGTTGCACCAATTAAATTACACCAAATATATTATTATAACTTTGAAATGGCTTTCAGACCAATAAATAAAAAAAAAGACAAATTCAAATAAAAAAGTTGACTTTGTATTACAAAAAAAATTAAATAAGAATCACAACACTAATAGTAACAATGTGCAGTCAAGTTTGTTTTTTTTTTTTTTCTTCTCTTCTAGGAATGATAACATGCCAGTAAACATGTAACATGCCAGTAACATGCCAGTAAATCCCTACATAACATTTCCAGTTTGGCAGCAAGCAGTCACTCACTCATTCACATTTGTACACAAGGAAGCAGGCCTGGGCAAAAGCCTTGGAGATAGGAGCCTTCAGGGTGCTCCTGACTCCCCTGCCACAGCCAGCTGAGCTCCCTTCCCTTCATCCTGAAACCTCTATAAATCCACTCAAGGTTTAGTGCCAGATGTGCAGGGAAGGTGTGATCTCCAGCCTCAACGGGACAGCACTGACTCACACCAGCTGAGGATGCAGCTCTTACATCCCAGGGCATGAGTTAAAAGCCGTGACTGCAAGGCACATCCACCCTTGCTTCAGAAAGGCCATGGAGACTACATTGAGTTGTTTTTAAATGCACCACAGCAAACCTGTTAATTCAACACACTGCAAAATGGGGTGCTGGTTTGGGATGGGGTAAAAGACCACATGCAGGGTTTGTGAGAGAAGATGAGACGTCTGAATATCATACAGAGAGGTACACATCTGTAGAGATGTGACTTGCAGTTGCCCTTCCTGAGCAAACGACAGTGAGCCAGATTTCACTTGATGTCCTGAGAGTATGTCTCTCAGAGATTACATGGTATTGATGCCATTTATTTCAGAGTCAAATTTGGTCCAGTGTAAGTGAAGAAGTAAAAAGCAACGTCTCCACAGAGGCAGATTAACTGATTTACAAAATTCAAGCTGCTTCATCTTTATGCTAGGTAGCCCACTAGATTTTTAGGAGGAACCAGTAGACTTATGTATACCACTTAGACCAGTGTACCATGACACACTGAATAAGAGGAATCTGCAAGTGAAATAGCTCCCTGTCCCAGATGCCAACTATGGACTTACACGGATATATGGACTTATCCCCGATTCCCAAGGAATCCCCACAGGAACTCTATTTGGTTTCTGCACCATCTCTCAGATTTGGGACACTGGGTCAAATTCTGTTTTCAGTTCCAGTTACGGGGCAGGAGCGAGACCAGAACTTGCCCCACGCCCCTCTGCTCTGGGTATGAGTGTGGATACAAGTTTTGCAGCTGTGGATCATTTGACATCATTGGCTGAAACATGATTTAATCACACCGGTGCACCTCCAAGAAAGCCAAGGGCTATGTGCTCATGGAAATGAGACTGAAATGGGCCTGAAGATTCCAGTTTGCCCAGGCCTGTCAAACACACAGTGCCTTTCTGACATAGGCTTACATTCAGGTAATCCAGTAGACCCATGTAGTACCTTTATGGGAGTTGAAGCCTTCGGTCTGGATAGCTGGATATGTCTGAGAACACAAACACATATCCTTTTTTTTTTTTTTTCAAACTGGTATCTTTGCATGCTCAGTACCAGCTACACTAGATAGAGGCAGGCCTACAACTTTATGATAACTCTGTTATTAAATCTACTGTAATCATTTCATCACTCAGTTCTTTCTGCTCCATTACCACCAACCTAGAAACATTTTCATTTGCAGAAAGGCATCTTCCCACTAACTTTCTGACCTCTATCCATTTCCTACATTCTACAACCTTTTCCTTACCTAACATTCTGGTTGCAAACTACTGTCACCCCCAAATACTACAAGCTAGCAGCAAGGTGGCACCATTTGCTGACAGTGACTGAACTCTAGATTGGAGGGTCAGCTAACCCTTGAGACCCTTTGTCAGATCCATCTTTGTCTGGGCATTCATCTATCTGGCCATTTTGAAGGAGTCACAGATTGAAAATATGGGTTGAATTGCCTTTAAATATCACTTAGCTGCTGCTAACACCCATTTCTTCCACTTTCCATTATCATTTCTGTGGCTCACTGAAGGGCAATGGCTCTGGGCACTGTGGGAGGTCCAGATATGAATGCCTGTTCTATTGCTTGTCCACAAACACCTCATGAGGTTTTTCTGAGACAAGTCTCTCAAATTATCTTAGACCATGTTCAGAACCTCTCAGGTCACTCTGGTGGAAGGGACCATGGTGACCACCTAGCCTGGTGTCCTGCATAATGCAAGCCAGAGATTCCCACTGTGCAATCACTATACCCAGACAAGTAACTTCAGAGGGAAATAAAGCCTGTTGTTCTAAAAGGCATCCAAATCTGACTTGAAGAATTCAGCTCATCTCTTAATAAAGCCTAGTATTAATTACAAACCTCTCAAAATGTGAGTCCCTCACTTCCAGTTTTAATTCTGTCCAGCTTCGACTTAAAGCCATCAAATCTTGATGCTTTTGTCTGCTAGCTCCTGATACGCTTTCATCACAGATACAAAGACCAAAGGTTTTTCTCTGGTCAGGTAGATAATATTTTGAGGACACAAAATTAGAGAAGTGTGAGATGGCTTTGGGGCAACTTTACCCAGAGTTCAGCTAAGTAGGTACAGTCAGCTCCTCTGAATCAAAACCTACCACTGTCAGCAAATCAGTGACCTGGCTCACTCCATCATAAAGGTACACAGAATAACTCCCTTCCCTCCCTTTTCCATCTTCCCTCACTAGTTGAGCTTGTTGCAGATCTCTAGAGCTTTCTTGTACACCTGAGTCACATCATCCATGTCTGTGAGAAGAGAAAAACTGCTGTCCCCCAGACGGTTACGGTAACGCTTTAGGTACTGTGGCCGTGGGCGGTTCTGAAGTCCTTCGAAGTCTTGGATCTGGAGAAAATTTTCAGCAGAGACACAGCTCCGTATTCTCTGCCTGTTTGGCCTGTTCTCTTGCAAATCCAGCAAATCAAATGAGTCACTGGACAAAATACTGTCATCACTAATTACACTGGAAGGGCGACTGTAACTTCGAGGTAATGCATCCCCAGGCAAGACCATTTCTTCCATGGCCTCCAGCATTGGTGTGTCAGGGCTAATCAAAGCAGGTTCAGTGCTGTTGGTAGAATACTTGCTGTTGTGTTTCAAGATGCCCTTACGCCTGCAGGAATGGCTGTAAGACCCATTTCTGGATGGCTCTGTGACCCCTGGAGAAGTGTCACTGTTTACTGTCTCATCATTATTGTCCAAGAGTTCAGAAGATTCGCTTCTTTCTGGAGAGGAATAATATCCAGACTCCCTCTGCTGAGTCTTCTTTAAGATTCCTTTTTTTGGCATTAGTGAAGACTGCTTAGTGCCATATTTGCCAGCTACCTCTCCCTCTACAACACTTTTAATAGCCACACCAGTCCTACACAATTCTTGCTCCAGCTTAAAAGCAGAGGGTAACACTGGGCTGACAACTCCTTCAATGAAACCTGCACTGTGAGAGCGATGTTCACTGTTGCTCCTTTTCTTCAGGATGCCTTTGGGTCTCTTGGAGGTTGGTTTGGTTGCATTTTCAGCTCCTCCTTCCTGGATGGACTGTGCAATATCGTTTTCCTTTTTTGATTTCTTCAGAGACCTTTGTCTCTCTAGTGTGACTTCAGGACCTTTGGGCTTAGAAAGGCACTTGATTTTGGTATCAGTCTCTGGTTGGAGGCCAGTAGAACGGTGATGCCAATCAATGAACCTTGCCAGCAGCGGGGACTCGGAGTCCCTCATGGCATCACAGTCACAGACACTGCTCTTGTAGCCCCAGTTAACCCACCAGTGGTTGGCAATGTCTTCAATGGTTGCTCGGCGTTCAGGGTTCACCATCAGCATCCACCTGATAAGACCACGAGCATCTATGGATGAAGAATGGCATATAACATTTTTAGAACATGGGCATTCTCAGGTTTGTCAGTTTAAATAGAAAGTGTGAAGACAATCCAATGAACAAAAATAATGCTTCATACTAAAGAGAAAGTGAAAGGGAACAAGGCTTTGACTATCAGTCAATGATGGAAAATGCCTCTGAGCACTACCTTTTATCAGAAGAATATGATTCACCCTGGAAAATGTACACTGGGCTATCCAAATTAATTTGTACAGTATTAGACTGTCAATAGTTCCATATTACTGAAGGAAGTCACCAACCCATTGACTCTAATGGCAACACTTAGAGCAAAATTAAATGGAATTGGGATATTTTAAATGATCTACACATTACTGCTTCTGCATTTACTTTTTCCGACTACATTGTAGTCTTCTGGGTATTGTAAAGGTTTATTTTCATACGCAGAGTGAGAAGACAGAAAATTGAAAGGAATGGCAAACAACTGGTAATAGATAAATATTTATGTAAATATAATATTTACGTAGATATTTAAGGCTGGAAAGAGTCATTATAGTCAGTGAGCCAGACTTAGGCACTACTTTTCTGTCAGGTGACGGCTTAATGTGCTGTACTAGAAACCCATGTGAACACAGTGGCAGTAATTCAGATTTTGGCCTGCCTTCTTTAATAAAAGACTGTGTTACTCTGACCAGACTGTCTCTCTGCTTGTGATAACCTACAGTATAGTGAGAAGACTGATCTGTATCAGTCTATTGTAGCAGTTTACAGCTTGTCTGAACAATTCCACTTACAATAGCTAGCAGACCTTCCACTGCCACAGATCTACTCAAAAGAGCCCATTACAGCTCGCCAAGGCAACAAAAGCTATCTGCTACAAAACTTTAATTTCAAAAGGGCTTTTGGAAAGTGCTGTACCCAGATGGGAATTTACAGCAGATGAACTCAGGAGGAGAATGAGATCTTTTTCTGGTGTACATCATTCTAATGTGATGTTGTAACGTGCTGGAAGGGGCCAAACAAAATGCTCCTTTCTGAACTGCTGTCAGCTCAGCACATGGCTCTCCCTTCTTTTTCATACCTGAGGTCTGTGTTGGCTCACGATACTCTCCACTGCTGATCTGCCTGATGAGATTTTTGTGATCGAAGCCATCAAAGGGCATCGTTCCATAAACCAGAGTGTAAAGCAATACACCGAGGGCCCAGCTGTCAACCTGAAATACACACAATGCGTGTGAAGCCCAGGAAAGTTGATCCCTGCCCTTCTCCATGCCATTAGCACCACAAGAGCAGCATCGTGTCCAGCTGCACCTACTGCTGGGCAAACTGGTATCTAACATCTCACTAACCACCCATAGGCAATGTAAACACAAGTGAAGCAGCTTAAGAACTTAAAATACAGGACAGACCCAAGTGAGCTCCCATGTACATTAACACTTGCACTGAGACTATCCCTCAAGAACATTATCATCAAAGACATCCCACACTACCACATTAAAACTGACCCTTCTTACCTCTGGGCCTCTGTAAGGCCGTCCATTAACTATTTCAGGGGAAGCATACAGTGGGCTTCCACAAAAGGTCTGCAGAAACTTGTCTTTATGATAAAGGTTGGAGAGTCCAAAATCAGCAATCTGCAAATAGAATTGCACAAGGCATTTGTAATATTAATGGTTTCTTAAAGTAACAAAAAATTCTTTATCAGGAAAGACTTAGCTATATTTGTCTCTGCCACAAGGCAAGGAAACTGATGTGTATTTTGCTTTTCTCTCTGAAGGTTCCTCAGAGAAGAAGGGTTCCCAGGTTAAGTCCTGATTAGGAACAAGGATGTTTTAGGTGCATTCAGAGAGGCAATCAACTGCACAACCATCAGCTGGTAATTTTATCCTGAACGAAATGCATATGTTTGCAAAGACAATCTCATACTGGGAAGCCTGCTGTCCACTCACTGTTCTTCATCTTGTATAATCATTAATACCAGAGGAAAGCAAGCAGAAAGTACCACCCTTCTTATCACACACATGCAAGCCAAAAGCCACGACCTTTAAATTCAACAGGAGGAGGGAGGCAAGAGTGTTGCAGGAAGCTAAGCATTACTGAAGAAAGTGATTTTTAAAATCATCTGGAATGTAGCTACGCCTAAACAAGGGCAAAGTGAGGCAGTCACTCACTCCTCCAGATGCAGGGACACGGGGCTGAGGAATCTGAGCTGTTAAGCCCATGAGATGTCTATCATGAGATAATAAACACAAGTCGGGTTCCTAAGTAGAAACAATGGGCCCAAATCCGGCTTTCCCAACACAAACAAAACTTCCCTTGGGACTGTTGGGAATTTTGCCCATGTAGGAATTGCAGGATCAGGTTCAAATATTTTGTTTACTTCAATTCTCTGTTCTTGTTCTGACAAAACAAAGGCTGAGGACAGCAACACTAAATACTCCCACAACCTCTGCATTTTCTTTCTTTCTCTAGCACAAGGCAACACATCTCATTTTCATCTTGTTTAAAACCCAAATGTTTCTGCTTCCCAGAGATACTTGTATTACTGCTCACAATCAACATAATGCCTACATAAAAGACATAAAGTACAGGTATAAATAAGGTATTGTAGACATAAAAGACAGGAGTTTTCTCTCGGTTTTCTTCACCTTATTCGTGTCTTTTCTACCAGAAAGAAATTAAATCCCAAGAATTTTCACAAGAGAAAACTCAAGAAAACAAAGTGAGTGGGAAATAAAAGGATTTGCCAGCACCATCATTCACTCTTGGCATTCTAAAATGTGCATCATCAATGCCTCTAATACCTGTTGAATTACACTGTTCAGTGAACTCTTGGAAAAGGCAAAGTCTTTGTCTCTACTACCTCAACTGGTACAGCTACACTGAAAAATGACACAGTTGAGACCAAAACAGGAACATATATATGTTTTCTAAACAGATACATATACTTTATATTGTTAGATACTTTCATGTTAGAAATACAAACTTTTTTAATATACCCTTTTTACACAATTTTTAAAGTCACAAGCCAGATATGAGATTGCATGCTTCACTCTCCCCTATTTTGATGTTCTGCTTGTGCAGGTGTTTCACTGACAATCTGTATTCATCCTGCTCAAAGAGCAGCTGATTTCTGTTCATTAATTTTAATTCATCTCACCATGTTCATTCATAGATTGAAATCACTCAGTCTCTCAGACAGCATATTATCAACCCACACCAGAAAATTCAACCCTTAAATAAATGCGGTTTGTAAAATCTTCATTGTATGGCTGGAATGTCATTGAAAACAGCTGGTGTAGAATTGCAGTCTGCAAACATATTCTCATGGCTCAGATTGCACTTAATTGCCTTAAATTCCACTTTCTTATCAAGTCACCCTGCCTGGCGTGCAGGAAGTTGGTTTTAAGCCTTATGAAGTGTGCCCTGTCAATCAGGGGAAGAATGGGATCATTTGAGTGTTAAAAATTCGTGCTGGTCATTGATTTTTATTTTAGTTCAGGATGCAGCTAAGACAAGGACAAACACTGCACAGTGTGATTCCTTTTGAAAATACATTCTCTTAACACCAAGGAATGTATAAAATGCATGTGGATGTGCAAGAATATATATATATATATATACACACATAGGGATACACATACCATTGTTCACTCTAAGAAACTCTCAGACTTGAGCATTCATGTTTTCATTTTGACCATTCAGGAAAAGAGTATTTATGTTACAGTCCACTCCCATGATCACAGACTGATGTTTATCAGCTTTTCCCATTAAAACTGTCATGCCCCCCAAAACAAGATTAATAGAAGCCAACATTACTTCATGTTCTTGGCACTTAAATGGAACTAAGGCATCAAGTCAAAAAACCTTCCTAAATTGGGAGGAGCAGAGAAGTGGACTTTTATTCCCCTTACTTCAGGAGTGTGTTTCATATTTACTGTTAGCTATGATAAGGCAGATGAAAGTTATTGTTGAAGTGTGGAATATAAATTCCAGAAAGTTCACACATGGAAATTGTCACTTTTATCCCACTTGAGAATCTGTCTCTCTGTACTGCAGACAGAAAAATAATTAGGTCTCTTAAAGCAAATGAAATGTATGTGCAGTTGGTGAGACTTCCAGCAAAGTAAATCCCCATTCTATATACTTAGTCTGTATATATGAAACCCTCGTGGGTTTTTAGTGGTTAGTCTGATTGGTGTCCCTTTATCAGCCCAAGAGAATGTGCAGTTAGCAGGACTATGTTACTCTTATACTTGCATATCACTTTGGAGTTGATCATAGCATGAACCTCTGCTAGACATCTCTTTTTCATCATCTGCAATTCCCAGCCCAGGAATCATTCTCATCCCTACTGTGAACAACGATGTTCAGTCTCAAAAGTGTTTAAAGCTCATCTGATTCATTTATGTCTGCTGCATTTAGTCATTTTCAGTAGAAGTCTGCAGGAAATAGTACTGCATACAAGTCCATGAAAAACCTAATAATACATCACAGATTAGATCACCTTTTTTCTTTCATTGCACTCCACCTCTGGCCTGTGGACATGCAGAATGAGCAATTTTTTTGTTGCTTCCAGACACTGGCGTTTCCTTTTTGCTGTATTCTAACACGACTCTGCTTCCAGAGATTTTAACTCAACATCACAACTCTTAAAAAAAAAAACAACAAAACCCTCCATACACTCCTTTATGACCTTCATTTAACTATCTAAAACTTAAGAATGGTTTCCAAGTTAGTGTAGTAACATGTAAAATGGCCTGGGGCCCTTTTAGGTCAGATAATAATTTCTAATGGATTACTTGTCCTCTTTATTTCCTGTACTGTTTAAGCTGCTATACAGGGATCCATTTTTACAACATCTTATTTTTTCTTCACATTATTATGATATGTTTTTGTAAATCATAATGCATAGATCACTGGCTTCATCAGAAACCAGTGTATTTAATTGCACATTGCACCCAAGAACAAAGAGATTCCTTTAATTTTCTCATTCTTAAAATCAAGCCATCAACTTTGTGTTTGTAATCCACCAAACGAAATATAAACACTAGGAAAGTACAGATAAGACTATCAATCCACTTCTAGAAAATGCCTTCCCCTGTGTATTTGAAGCCTTCAGTCAACACCAAACCCCAAACTGCATTTTTTTTCTGCCTGAACAAATCACATGTAAATACTCTCAGAATGAGGACCTGATAAATTTACTCCTAATAAATAATTTACAGTTCCATATGTGTTTCCTTGCCAACGGTAACTGTTTAGTGAAACAAAGAAAAAGTGGGAAGTAAAATTCTGTACAAGTAACACAGAAACCACAGCAAAAAAAAAATCAAAGCTTCAGCATCAGGAAAATAGTAGTTGTATGCTAAAGAGCAAGTATTCAAAACTGACATTAGTCACAAGGTTTAAAAAAAGAGAGCACAGAGAAAAAGGAAAATCATACCAAAAGACACCTATTGAAATCATACCAAAAGACACCTATCCAAATTCAAACACTATTGACTGTAAGATATACGAAATATCAGTACCTTCCTGAGTTCAGTCTGCTTTTCAGTTTCATGAGACCCTTTGCAGAAGTAGTGACTAGGGGACAGCAAAGAAGCCACTTGTCCATGCCAAGGCAGCCTTTCCTGCTCAGAGGCCTTAACATTGAAGAGATGTAGCCGAGGAAAGGATGGAAACATGAAAAATACCTACAGCAGCCTAAACACAATGCAAGTCAGGAAAGGGAAACCCTAAAGAAAAAGATATCCAAATGACTGGTTTGGTTTGTGAGGAGATAGAGCTATCTAAATTTCTTCCACAGCAGTGCCACTCACTTTGGCAGCTGAAATGCATCTGTGGTTCTGAAGCCCCTGGGTCAGCTCCTAGTGTGGACCAAACAAAGCTACCTGTCCTTGCCCCATCCTTGGCTCTGACCGCAGGAGAACAACTCCCATAAAGGAGAGAGAAGCAGGAGCGGCGCCGGAGCCGTCTGACAAAGCTCAGCTCCCCAGAGGCTTGAGGAAGTGATTGGTTTTGCATATGAGGACCACAGTGCAGAGATCCAGCCCTCCACAGCTAGCAAATTCCACAAATTCCTCTTTTCTCTCAAGAATTCTCTGATTAGCTGGGAAGATAGTTTTGCGTGTAATGTGGAAAGAAAGGTCATCCTGCCTGCGGAAGCCTGATTCGTATACAATGTCCTAGAAAGGCTACTTTTTGTTTTCAGCGCTGCTGAGAACAGCTCTGGCTGCTGCAGACAGCGTCCCTGTCGGAATAGGAGAGGGGAGGTCTGCTCCAACGCTGGATTCTAACAGCAAAACATCCAAATACTGCACTGGATGGACCTTCTGTAGAAGACTATTTTTGGAAACCACATATTTATGTGCCTTTAATCCACTAGTTGATCCAAGTTAGCTTCTGTCATCAGCGTTACACAGATGGCAGCTACCACATGTTACTTTCCATTTCCATTGCACATCAGCTTGAAAGGAAGACAATCTCTCCAGTGTGAAGCACAGAAGGCAGCGTCTGCAGCCCCGGGGCTTTCAAGGGAGACAAAAGGAAGACCCAGGCTATTTAGGTACGGGGCTATGCAAGTAGCTCCTTGATTACCTTTTTAATTAAATTAGGATGCTCAAGCTTCAGCAGAAACTCTTTGGTGTTCCTCCCTCTTTGTTTGCCCATGGATAAGCACATTCAGCCACCCTCACATCCAGCTGCCCAAGGAGGAACGAAGTTGAAACAGGTTTAGCCACCTGGAAATTACACTTATTTTATAGGGGAATATAGATAGGATGTATATAGGAAATTACTCTGGAAATTAAATCTCTGCATTATTTAACTTTGTGCTACAGCTATAAACAACAGAAGAAAAAGACAGGAAAAAAGGTCATTCCCATGCTTTCACTGGGGAGAAATGGCATGGAAATGACATCACCGACATCACTATCCAAAGTATACGTTTGTGAGTGAAGTTCCAAGGCCATTTCCTAATGAAGCACATGTGCTTTACTAGGTTTATTTTGAAATTCTATTTGCTTATTTTCCAGCCATGATCAAAAGAACATTCAGACTGTTCTGTAGGAGGCACTTGAACCCTGTAGACCAGAACAGTTTTTTCCTAGCCCCAGAAGCAGCCAGCAATAATATCATTTGTACAATAAGCCCGATTGCACGAAATGCTCCGTTGTTTTCTACCAGTGGGTAGATACTGCATTGGAAATCACGGCCTTTGCGTGGCAGGACAGGACTTTCTCCTCCAAAGTATGCAAAGCTTCATTTAGTGTGTATTACTGGGAATCAGTGGTGTCTTCCCCCAACCTCCAAACCTCTGATCCTCTTGCCAGATGCTGTTGCTTAGTAGCTGTTACCATAACAATGGCTCTTCTAATACCTTCGGTAAAAATGTTATAAAACATGCAAATCCATTCTGAGAAGCTGAGAAAAAGAATCCTACCTTAATATTAAAATTGTCATCAAGAAGAATGTTTTCCAATTTTAGGTCCCTGTGGACAACACCGTTCTGAAACAAGGAAGAAAAAAAAACAGGGAAGAGCATGAGAAAATATTGGGAAAATTAAAGGTAAGCTGGCAGGGTGGTCTTTGCATCTCCATTTCAGGGCTGATTTCACTGTCATAACACTCATGGCCCAGTGACTAGTGGCAGGCACTGTATTAGTCACTTGGTGTGTGGTTAAGGGAAGAATGACTGGAATCTGTCCTCCTACAAAGACTCTAAAACAGCAGGGGGTGGGGGGTGGAGGGCTGGGGGGTGTCTTTTCGGAACTTAATTTCATCTTGGATCCTGCCCCCACTGCGTGAAAGCAGGATATTCTTCCCAGGCACCAGAAACCAGTATCTGTCAATGACGTTAGCACCTACAAAAGCCCTCATTCCTCCAATGAGCAGCCATGTGGATCGGGGGAGTTATAATCCCAAACGACTGTAAATGTTAGGGATGCAAGCAAACAGATTCAGTCTAGGTCAGAGCCTTCTTTACAGAAACTTTGGAAAATTAACTGCATCAGGAATGGCACTGCAGCTTTTTAGCACTATGCAGTGAGGACTTGGAGAAACCGCCTTTTTTATCATATTTCAAGTAGAGACTTCAGTATTTTAAGAATTCAAATTAAAGTTGTGTTAGCTGCTCATTCCCTTTAGCTTCATACAAGTTTTGGCTCTATGCAGTTGTTTCATAAACAGGAATAAAAAGTCCATTATGACAGCCAGTCAGCTACCTTGGGTTTAATTGCTCAACTTATCATCCAAGTGGGTACCAGGAAGATCATTAGCAAACGGTACCTTTTCCACTACATCTGGTAAAGTTACTTTTACCTATCCGGAATGGGTATGCCCTAAAGCTCATACATGAACTCCTACCTTTCTTTTGGCTTTTTCTTTCATATATTATATCTGCTTGTTCTATATTCTAAAGTTGTTTACTAGCATATTCAAATTACAAACTAACATTTGTTTGAATGCATTAATATTAATGCTATAGAGGTTATATGGGATGCCTTCTGCAGTTGATGTTGTAATTTTTGAGTTTTTAATATCAGGAGAATTATTTTAAAGGCAAAAATGCAAGGTAGGTCTAAAGAAAGGGTGTGTCTGGTATCTGCCATAACGCAGGGAAACATCATCAGTCTTTAAAAAAAAGCACTAGTTCAGTGTAGCACTTTTAATGAAGATCTCCTGTTGTACTGATAAAATCACATGCTCAGATACTTAACAATGAATGCTGCTGCTGCAGACATGCTTTGAAATATATGCCAGTAATCAGCCTTGAAACAGCATTTTTCACTATGAAAGCTTTTGCTCACCTTGTGGCAGTAATGCACAGCAGAGACTATTTGTCGGAAGAAGTGTCTTGTCTCTCTTTCGCTTAATCGCCGCCTCTCACTGATGTAATCATACAACTCTCCTTTACTTGCATACTCCATGATGATCACAATCTTATCTTTATTTTCAAACACTGCACAAAAGAAAAGAAAAGAAAAAACATCCCAGTTGATTCAATACATTTGAAAACTGACATTTTAAAGAGTGAAGAAGTCTTGGGATGTCTGATTACATCCTAGACCACCACTGTGGGGTGGAAAGATATACTAACAATCCCACTGCAAAAAGCAAGTTCCAAAGCTACTTTTTACCAGAGGAAGATTACAGCACCTCAGACCAAGAGAAGGAAGTTGGGGCTATCCTCTCTTTCATATGGCTACATGAACCTCTTTGTCTCAGATAATATGGAGATACAAGGTGGGAAAGTCAACTTATCCTACTGAGGTGAGCTGGACACTTGTGCCACTAACATATGAATACCAGCTCCTGCTCCAGCATGGAATTCCTCATACAAGTAGCCCACTTAGGGACAGAGGACAGAAACAAACAGGAGCCCTCATGTCATTTGGAAAGGGTTCATAGAAGGCATAATAAATTCTTGTCTTCAGTGACTGATACAGGATTGCCACTTGGCTTACAATGACTGTTGGTTGGCTTTCACCTACCACCAAAATCCAACAAGTGAACTGACAGATGTGTCCTCCTCCTCCATCCCAGCTCTGTGTGACAGCATGGCGGGCATGGACACCTCAGCTTGCTGTGGTTGCAGTGCGTCCAGAGCCATACAGCTCTTGTAAGTGTGGCTCTGTACCCCATCTCATGCAACCAAATCTTCCTCAAGCTTCCGTATCTCCTGCCCCTCCCACACGTCACAGACTGCGTGCTGTAATCCTCTGTCGCTTGCGCAGAGCCGGCAGCAATGCACATCGCCAGCATAAGCAGAGCAAGGAAAATCCATCTCATACACGTCACAGCCCAACTCTTCTTTGGGGCTGAGAGTACACTGTCACATGCTGTCAAGGACTTTACTGTGAGTGGCAGATAACTAATATTTAATCTAGTAAAGCAGGCTGTTAATAGACTGGAATTGCTGTAATGTCCTGGCTGCTGAATAGTTCTTCTCTTTTGTCAGCAAAAATCCATTGCAACCCACTGGAAACTTCCTGCACCTGCCATAAGTAACCCCTGCTATATGAAAACATGGTGATTTTCCTTTTCAATTTATCTGTGGCAGCACTGGTCACACTGGCAGCAAGTCATACACAAATTAATGACATTAAAGGGTTTATTACAAACAGATGCTAGTTCTGACCAGCCCTACTGTAATGATGTCTTCCTGTATTTCTTTACCAAAGCTCAGCCAGTAGTCTTTGGTGATTTAAAAAAACCCCAGAATTAAGCTTCAGCTTTTGCAGTGAAATGCAAAGCTGCCTCTCTTAACAGACAGATATTTGCTCCTCTTAGGCTTTGTCTCATGTCCTCTCACACCTTGTCACTCAAATCTACAAGCCAAAGCCTCTGCAGTTCACTCTAACACCCCTGAACACCAGCCAAACAGCTCTGATAAAAGGGAGAGCAAACAGCCAGATAAAATTGGCTGCTTACTTGTCTGCTGGCCTCACTGTACCCCGAAGCAGAGGCCTCTGCCAGCAATTACATCCTATGTGCATCCTCATTAGCAATAAACTTCGGAAACTGGAAAAGCCGTCTCTGGATGGATTATACATACAGTATCCTCTCCAAGAATGACAGACTGATACTGTCTGGGAAAAACTGAACATGCCCCGTGTTGTACAGGGAAGTGCTGTGATGTGTTACTAATAAAACAGTAATGCGCACATTCGCTTCTCTAAGCTCAGAAAAGCTCATTAGGTACAGGCTTGTTTAAGAAGGAAAAAAGGAATAATTTTAGTAAGCTGAGACCAATCACTGAAAATGCTCTCATATAAGAGATCTGATTTAAAGCATACATATAAACTACACACCAACACCAACACAATTCCCCCAAACCCCCAGCTGATTCCATAAGTTAGGGGTTACTGCATATATAGGTGAAGTTGCCACATGGCACAAATGATCTCAGGGCACGTTCATGGAAATGCATATCCCAAGCAGCTCCAACTGAGGACCACTTCAGCTAAGAGGCACATTTGCCCTTGGCTCTTCTTGCCCCACTCCCCCAAAAGCTGATGCCCCACCAGGTGTTCAATGCTGCTCCTGACAGTAACAGCAGGAACAGCCCTGCCACGATAGAGCATTCTTCCAGGCTGTGTTTTTATGAACGTTTTGCCTTCATTACTCAGTCCTAAGAGTTTTCTCAAATTATCTTTGATGTTCTGAAGTTTTAAATTCTAAAATCTAATTTTTTTGGACTCAAATTTGCCTATTAATACAAGTCCTGATCCAGACGTATTTTCCAACATTTCTACAGAAATGAGGTGGAAAGAACTTGGTTTGGAGGAATGTGCATTCAAAGGCACTTTCCATTTCAAACTTTCTCTTACACCCTCTAGGAAACTGAGATAACACCATCAAGCTGAATTTAGGAAAGCATAAATCCCTGTTCCAAATTTCAAATTTTTGTCACAAAGCCACACTAGAATCAATGAGAACAGAATTGTTTCAGAAACTCGTATTTGGCTTCCAGTTTACTGGCACATTCTTCTTCATGAGGGAGAATTTTGAGAGGGAAACTATCCTTGATCTTAGGTGACATTACAGAGGCCTCCTCACCATCACCATAGCTGAACAATTACAGAATTAAAGAGCAACTTGTTCTCCACTGAGGAGCAGAGGTGAATAGGGAAGTATTTTTTTACAACTGCATCATTTCACGTCAGAGCACCTCCACTGTTACCAGCTGAACCTCATGAGTGGGCACGCAGCTACTTCCTGCAGAGGGGGAACTGAACAGCAGATAAAAAAATCTAAAATGAGAGATGCAGCTGAAGGAAGAGGAGGTTGAGGCCAGTAGGATTTATGTCTACACACACACAGAGTCTTAAACAGTGGTCAGTGATCAAGACTATTAGGCAAATGACAAGGTGGTATTCTGGCAAGTCTCACACCATCAGCCAGTACACCATGAATTTTCACAGTAGTATTTAGGATGTCAGGAAGGTTTCACACAGGCACTTCTGAATTTCCTTTCTGAGCACAGCATGTAGTTTTATAAACATATGCTCAAGAAAGCCTTGTGGCCAATGGCTGGCGGAAGAGAGGAGCACATTAATTAAAGGCTGGATTGACTTACTGCAAAGAATAATGAGGTAATAAATATACTGCCCTGTTAGCACCTGGGCTGTAACCTGTGGGCAGATGATGGACAGGTTGCCTCCATACAGCTTCTGGGACTCCTTGGTTCACTCTTTGTTTTTCCTGCAGATGATTTATTACCTGCCATCCTACTGCATATTCATTCTGAAACTCACCCCCACCTAGAAGTGTGCCTGAACCCTGGCTGCACCTACTGCCTACAGAGAAGCATGGCTTTGGCAGGATGCTGAACCCCAGGAACCTCCAAAATCTTGCTACTTCTGTGACAACCATGTCACACAAGCCTGCTCCTCAGCCCTCAGCAAGGTCAAGGGAAGGAGGCCATGTATGAGTAAGGTGGGGCTGCTGTAGTTTCTTTCAGATCATCAATACTCTGCAAACGGCTAGCCAAATTAGATAAGTGGAGAACTGTCAGTACCAACACCCAGACATGGATAGCAGGGGAGATGGCCTATCAATGAAGAATCAAGATTGGGGGGGTTGCTTAGATACAAGGCACGAGCTTCACCTATTAGAGGGGACAGCAGCAGAAGAAATGCTTGCTACTGGCTGTGTATCATTTATTTCTGAGCCACTCTGTTTATTTTCACCACTCTGCAAGCTGAGTTTCTTAAAGAGCTGCAACAAGACCCTGATGTGGCGGGGGAGGCTGCTGCAGAGTAGTGCTTGCAAATCACTACTACTCCTTAGCAGACAGAGTTTGCCAGTTGAAGGATTGACTGTGGAAACGATTGCACTTTATGTGGCCACAGGGGAGGAAGCGGGGACAGCAGCGTGAGACCACATCAGGAACCAGGAGCAGGAACAGCATGAACCTCAAGGTGTGATTGTATCCCAGGAGATGAGCAAAGGACTAGAACACTGGCCACAGCAGTGTGGAGAAACAGCATTTTCCAAGGGGCTACAAGCCTGTTTGGGTCTGGTCATACCAAAAGCCTTGGAAATCCAAGCAGCAAAGGGTGCTTAAGATAAAGTGGTCAAAGATTTCTTAGTTTTCTTTAAAACCTGCCCTTGACTCTAATGTGTTAGTTTCTTTTTTAAAAGTGACAGAGAAAAAGCCTATACCTCCAGGCTCATAATTGAAACCAAATCTGCTGACTTCAAAGCTCCTTAAAGAACGTAAATGTGAAAAACATAAATGAGAATTTCACTTCTTGCTATCAAAGACTTATCTGAGACAAAGTACATTTTGTAACATGAACAATCCGTCCCTCTTTCACAGGTTGTTCTACTATAGTAATAGTTCTTGCATATAATCCCTCCACTTATTTATATTTAGAGGCTGTGAAATTACGAACTCAGCTTCTATCTACAGCCTTCCATTTTCCAAATAGTGCTGGTTGACCTCTTGCTCATCAGCACTGACACTTTTCAACCCTACTGCCAAATTCATCAATTCTTCCCTCTAGCTACACCAAAATCACCTCTGCTGAAATTCATGGGAAAAGTCTGACACCAAATGAACATGCTCACTAAATTTTTTCACTGCTAAGATGTGCTTCACCCTAAAATTGTTGAATGCCCAGATGGGCACAGTTTTGCTAAGATCAGTCAGAAAGGCTTAATAGTACATTTTACACCTCTCTATTAGGCCAGTTTGCTCTTGGCTGGCTTACTGCCAAAAAAATAAAACAAAAAACAAAGCTCATAGAATACTGAAGTCAGAGGGCTGAGGAGGTTGGATTCTTCCCCCCTCCCCAAAAATGGACTACCTCCTTGTGGGCTGATTCCATTTGGTTTACATGTAACCCTGGGGTAATGATTTTAGTTTGTTAGTTTAAGAGGGATGGCCAATCTCTGCACTGGAACCATTTGAATTCTCCTCATGCCTTTGCTCTCTATCAGAGCAATCTCCTAAATTAGTTCCAGTATGTTGACATTCCTTCCATCTGGTGTCTTTCCATTCAGTGGTATTTTTATTACTCTCCTAACAGCCGCAGACAGAAGTACCTTTCCACTGCTACAAAATGTTCTTTTATTAAAGGTCAGCCAAATCAAAAGAACAAGCGAGTTTGTTTTTAATTTTGGAGATGCAGACTAGAATAACCTTTTCATTCAGAAAATTCATGTATGACCCAATTACCTCACTTGTGTAATAAACCTTGAATTATTCTTCAAAAAGTCATGTGAGTACTGAAAACTGTCTTTTACCTTAGAAATTCAGTCTGATTCAGCTTTGGTGTTTTTGACTGTTTTACAGCCCCTTGGCATAATTTTTATTTAGTTGGTTTTTTAGCAGTAGTAGTATTTTATTACTGTTTTTAACAGAGCATAGAGCAGACATGAAAATATCCCAGGCACAATGAGAAAACCACTTATGTGCATACACGTAAATTTATGCATATGCTTAATTATAATTGAAGATATCAAGATATAAACTATGTGTTTCAATGCTAAGCTTGTGTTATATTGTTTTCCTGAATTATGGCCTTATTCAGCCAAATTGCATCTCCTTTTAAATTAAAGGAATGTAGTTAATATCCTGCAATAATCTTTTTAAATCAGACAGCATGCTATAATTTACTTCCCAGTGAGGAGATTAAATCAGAATGGGAACTATTATCCTTGGTGAGGTGGCCTCTCACAGAGCAAGACTGAGGATATGCAGATTATGATGGTTTGCTCTTTCAAAGGAAGGAAAAATGACAGTTGCTAATTTGGCCACAATAATACGTTACACTAATTGTCTTTGTTTCAGGAAAGAATACAAGAGCTAACTCACCTTCATTTAAATTATGATTTAAACTGCTGAGGAACTTCAAAGAAGCAAATATTTACATTGGTATGGTAGGACTGTATAAATGGGAAGATGGAAATAAATTTCATCGCTGCTGGCAATGAGTTTGACATTTAAAATGGACCGGCCCATGATCTCACACATTTGAGTTTATGACATGTCCAATGAAATGCTGTTTAGGTGATCACCCTGAATGACAGGAAATTCATAAAGCTGGGGTATGGTAACTAAGAGTTAAGTTTGTTTATTCTTGTTTCATTAGTATCTCCAGACACTTGAAATATTACTTGATGTTCTTGGATGTTATCAACTGAAAACAATGAGAATAAAGCACTTGAAGGTCAAAAGCTTACATAATTAGAGGAAATCAATTAGAAATGTGGTTAAACAGTATCACTGCTGAAGTACTTTCTCTTAGCCAAAATAAAAGAATCATTTCAACTTCCAACATTCTTGATTAAAGCCCAGTCATCCACGTGATGTTTGAAGGGACTTGTGGCTTTTTCAGGTGTTTTGCACACAGAAGGGGTGGGGTCATTAGGCACCAAAGTTTGTTTTGATTATGATTATCTGAACACCAGGAGATAGCAAAGATTGGGACAGAGGCTGGGATTGCTCTGAACTGTCACAGCCTGAGATAGGTGCCTGCTTTGTCACCCTGGCCCCTAGCTGCTGTCCCACCCTGAGGTCCACATGCAGCTGACAGCAGGAGACACTTGTTTGAGCCGGTGCTGCTGCAGGGATGCAGCTCCTCAGCAATGGCTCATGTCTACACACCTTAACAGCCACCACACAGGCAGATTTCTGACAAGGCAGCTGGTTTTGCTGATGACATGGTTGGTGACTTGACTGACACAGCTCCCTACACTGGAGACAGGTGTGTGTGAAACACCAAGTGTGTTTATGCTCTGCTGCATGAAGTCTGGCACAAAATGTGAGCTTGAACATGTATTTGGCAAGAGCAGTGAGTATGCTGGAATATTATGCCACTGCTATTACACACTGTCAGATTATCTCCCATGGCCTTTGGAGTATGAAAGTAGAACTGAACCAGTCTCCTGATTAAGCATGCAACCTAGCTCAAGCCATTGTGGACTGGCAGACACATAGTGGAGAATCTCTCTGCTTTTTCTTAAGAGTACCAAAAATGCAACCTAGGAAAAAAAAGTAAGAAGTGCATCTTACTTGGGAGATCCATATTTTGTGTCTTGTTAATGCAAAGGGTGCAGCACTATTATAATCTCCCTGGCACCAGTTCAGCAGAGCACTTCAGCACACACTTTTCTTCAGTTACTTGTTTACATTAATGCCATCATGCTCCACTGGCACCAAAATTTGATCCTAATGTTTATTCACTCTCCAGGGAAAATCTTCAGTAAACTATTTCTACGAACATGTTCACCTTTAAGAGTATTTTGCAAAAGGGAGACTTTTCTGTATGGTTATGCTGGACAAGGACAGAAACAGTCTTTCAGCACAGAAACAGTCTGCAGACAACTGTATCTCACACTACAAAGATTCAAGAGCTCACTCCTAAACGTACCAAGTATAACTTCACCCTCATGAGTGGCCCAACACGTGTTTAAATGTTTGCAGAATGTTCCTTCCCTGGTTTAACTTCTATAAAGTATTGCCAGATGAGGTAGATTTTGTACTCAAGCTACCCCTGGAAAAATATGTTAGCTCTCAAAGGCTTTATTATAAAATCCTGGAGTTTTCAAGGCAAAAAAGCAACTGGGCAAAGGAAGGGCGAGGGGCAGGGGAGAGACAGACAGATGAATGGACAGAGGCATTATTCTATAAATTAAAATTTATGTGCTGAAATCAGAACACTACCAGCAAAGCCAGCTTCGTTTATCTGGTCCCTTTCAAGGAGTATAAATTCACTTAAAGGAGCACTTCCCTCACAGCCACACTCGACAGATTGCCAATTACAGCCCTGCTGAGAGGATGGAATTTCTTTAGACTGTACATCTGCCCTGCCAGTAATGGGCAAGGTACACACCTTATGATTAGGTTACAAAGAAATACCTCTAAACTAGAAAGCTTGGTTTCCACACATCTGAATTTGCTTGGTATCAATAAAAAAGATAAGGCTGTGTTTACATCAAGTAGACAAATTCAGAGGTTAATTGCTATTAGCAGGAAGGTCAAAAGGATACCTAAACAAGATCCTACTTAAGGAAAACACATGTTTGTAAATGTAATACAAAGAGCTTTCAAAGATTATTAGAGGGACATCCAGCATTGTCCATGCTATGTATATCTGTGCAACCTGGCAGCTACAGAGCGAGCTGTCTGATGTGCAGTGGCAGTCTGGAAACCTACAGTAAAAATTTGTGAGATAGGAGTAAAATATCTCTAGGGTGGCTTCAGTGATCTAAGTTAATCAGCTAGACTCCAACAGCAGCCTCCAATACATGAGGAATAAAAATTTCCCTGGAGGGAGCCAACCACCCTGTGAAGATGCTGAACTCTCTTGACTAGAGAGGGACAGTAGACTTGTAGCATACACCAACTGCAGAAATGTTGGATTGCTTAATTTTGGTGTGATTAAGCCCATCTCTTAGGATTTACTGACTTCAACATTTTGTGTCAGCGGATAGCAATATTATCAGTCTTTATGCATCACTCAAGAGGAATAGCTATGTGTGTAAAATACAACTTTGAGAGGATACAAATACTTCAGTCCTTGGTGTAGCCCCTTAACTTCACAACAAGTACTCTTCAGCTTCAAGAGAAGCACACACTCAAGGGCCCCTGAGGACACACCCTCCCCTCTGGGCAGTTCCTGTGGGTTCAGCTGCACAATCACACATCTTCCCAGTGCTACCATATATATGTTACAGCATTGGCTGCTAAAGGCCAAAATTCTGACTCTGACTGCTTGGAAAACAAACCAGAACCTGACATAGGTGCTCATCCTCCTCAGACAAGATGAATTCTCTCCATCATGGAGCTCAAGTGGCTCTGCTGCAGAAGCACAGCTCCTCCCTCCACAGGGCCAGAGAGAGAAGTTTTGGTCCCACAGGACTTAGTGCCTGCTTCCTAAAAATGCTGTAATCTTTTTCACTATTACAAATATTTTAACTCAGTAAAAACTATTTAAAGTAAGGATGAGAAGGGCAATTGGTCAAAGAACAACAGCATGCTTAATACTTTTTCTTCCTGAGTTCCCATCCACATTTGAAGTAACTTTTGTTCCATTTGCAACCCACATGCTGACACAGCATCCCTCCCCTTTTCTGTTTCCAGATCCTTTTATGAGTTCATTCAATAAAAAGACAGATACTCATCTCTTTTCAAGTACCAGAACATGCTTTTGAATAACTCAATATGCGATAGTGTAACAGTACGCCAAGACAGCCCTTGTTTTAATCAGTCGTATCAACTCTCAGAGCAGAGCTGCCATATACATCTCATCACCTTCTGCATTTACCTCACGGCTATGGAAATGTGTGGGGCTACATTCAGGCTTCATGTTCTTGACTGAGGAAAATGGGTGATCCCCAGGGACAAGGCTGCCTGACCCAGGTCCCTTTGAACCTCTGGAATCTACACTCCAACATGCAGCCTCAGACCTTTTGGCTGGTGTCTTTTAGAATGTACATGGCCTGACCCACCCAGCTAGTGCTGGGATATAAACAAACTGGCAAATCTTCCTAGCCATGTCCCAGGAAGAAAGGAGGTAAAGGAGGAAGACAGGATAAGGAAACAGGAACGATAAGCCAGCACCAGACCAACAGGAAAAGTGTGCAGAGGATGCTGGGATCCAGGGGGAAAAGCAATGACAGCACTAGCAACTTGAACTGGTAGGTAAGGGAGGACCAAAGTCCTAGAGCAGATACAAGCAGTCCTGTGCAGTCCAGGGAAAATAAAGCAAACGAAGACTGGTTTAGGGGCTGGGAACAGAAACAGACATCAGGCTGGTACATGAGTGAGGGTGAAATGCAACTGAATTGTGCAGTGGGAGCAAGGACATGAAGTGACACATGCAATCATCTCCCACCTGTGATTGACACAGTGAACTCACACAAGAAGCAGCTCTTCCAAGCAAAGGATTTTACGCATCTGTGAAGCACTGGCAGCCGAGAGGGAAAGCAGTGCTCAAGGCAGTCTCGCTGGTAAGGGATGGGTTACACAAGGAGTAGGGGCTGGTTTGGTGCAGGATCTCATGAAACATGAACACCAGGTCTGCAAGATTGTAACAGAGCAGTCAGGGAGGAAAATCACATTCACTAACCTTCATATATGGTGATGATATGAGGGTGGCTGAGGGATGACATGATCTCAATCTCCCGTCTGATGTGAACCATATCTTGTTCATCCTTAATTTTGTCCTTACGAATGGATTTTATTGCAACCTATAAATTCAGGAAATCAAGCATTATTCATGGAACTGAACAGATGCATCTAATCCACTAAGAAGAGTTAAAAAATAAATACAGATGTTAGATGTTGGCAGAATGTGGAATGACCAAAAGAAACCTTTAAAATACAAACCTCTGTGCTCCAGCCCCCTCACTGTATAGCAATAAATACACTCTGATTACAGTAATGGGTGACATGAAGTTTTGGGCTCTTCAGGTCTAAGGACTTCACTGAGGTGGAACACAACATCTTTTGGAAAGATCTCTGTCCTAGCCTAAGTACTCCCTATGCAAATGGCAAAAGTCCCCGAGAGATTTTGTTGGGAAGTACATTTGCTAAGACATAATTGCATCTGGCAATTTCAAAAAGAAACTTCTGAGATAATTTCTCTGAAAAAACTTTGAGATCTCTGATGGAATAGAGAATCCACAGTGCCGATTATGTATTGATATCCATGTCAATACATAAAATATCCCATTAACACAGGTTAGTCCATAGTTCTCTAAAGCAGGCAAACTGTTCAGGAGTTATGACGTATGCAAAAATCAGAAGAAATAAATCTTTGAAATTCACATCTAAACCCGTCCTCATGTAAACCCAAGGTTTCGGGTCCTAGACAACACTTATGCAATCACTGCAAAACCATATCCTTCCTGCATCCTTCCTCAATCAGCAAGCTTTTTTACAAGCATATCATGTGACTGGATATCTTTCCAAAAGGCAGGGTGGGAACAGAGGAAGTGATAGTTGAACTTGCATTATAAATTCAAATTATAACAGTCCTTGTGAGTGTGTGTATATGTGTTGCCTGTGAAAAAAGGGCTTATCTAAATACTCCCATAAAAAATCGTGGAGGTCATCTCATGCCCTGTGAGAAATGCAGAAGGCAACAATGCAGAGAAGCTGGTGGGAGAGGGAAGGTGAGGGCATTGTACATACTGAATGGCAGCATGGCCTTTATTATACTCAATATTTACCCTGCATTGTTTTTTTAAGCTAGAGTTTGGGGAGTAAATTATCAGCTAGCTTAAAATCAACAATACGTCTTTGAAAAACATCACTGACTGCTGAGATGACCACCCTTTTATGGGTAAACCAAACTTGTGTCATTCTTTTCAGCCAACTACTGTGGACTTCTCCTGGGAAAACATTTGTAAGTCTATGATGTACATTATTTCCCCAGTTACTCTAGAAAAAAATTAAAAAATCACTGCCTACTTCAGTAATTGCAAGTGGCATGACCAGTATTGTTTTCATTATATGATTTAGCATTGAGGATATTGAAGAAAGAAGAGAAAAACTTACAACATTATAAAATTGAAATGTACATAAACAGGAGCCAGTTTAAAAGATCAGGTTTCTTAAAAAGCTTTCAAGTCTGAAAAGCAACATTGTTCAAAAAAGCATTAAGAACATGCCCCATCCCCTTGAATTCCCCAAAATTGCTCCACATGCTTAAAATTAAGCTCTTGCTTAAGTGCTCCCCTACTTTGGGACAGCAGAACAAAAAGAAGTCAAGGGACAAAATGATTGGCACGTTAAAACCAAAACAATTCTTTTTTTGCTCTTGACCCAAACATGTAGAATAAGATTTTAAAAGTAACAACATAGTCTTATTTATATGGTACAGGAAAAGGTAATACAACAGATCTTAATTGAATGAGTGACCAATATAGCCTCCAAATAATTCTAGAGAAGGAAAAGGCAACCAGCTCTAAAGATGACACTGGATTTTCCCCCTTCCCACGTTTGCACTGGGACTGACTGCAAGTGCAAATACACCCTGTATACAGAAGTATGTGGGTGGCTCTTGGAGCAGTATGTGCATTCCTGCAAGAAATAAATATAGACATGGGTAAAAACAAATTTTTTATTAAAAGACAGCCTTGTACTTGGCTTTGAGGAAGAATTTAAGAAGGGTTTCATTGTCAAATATACAACAGGGAGCAAATTCTTCCCCATTCACGGCTGGTAAAGTAATAACAGCAGCCCTAGAGGACATGCCAATCTCTTGATAACTTGACTGTGTGTTTCACAGACAGGACTTTTGCACATCTACCCATAATTGCTGCAACTGGGCCCTGTGGAATAGTTGTATATAAGAAATCATATTTTTAGATACAAAAATGCAAACAGGGCTGGAAAGTGTGGTGGCACTTTGTAAATATACATTTGGATCAATATTCTAATTTGAACAGATGTGTTGCCTGGGAACATATTTTTTAACAGGACCAGGGAGTTTACAGTCTCACAACACATGCTGAAAATTAAGGCACGTTAATTTATAAAGGCTATTCCTAAAAGTTTACCCAAATTTCAAAGACAGTACTTAAGCTCTCCTGAAAGCATCACTTCCCAGTTGCAGAGGTAGAATTCAACAGCCTAGCCAAAGTACTTGGGATTTTGTCAGTGACATCCAGGCTGCAATATCTCATCCCAGTATAAGGAAAGAATATATACTGAACACACCTCTTAGGTTTTAGCATGCAAAACTTTGTTTTCCCTCACTCAGCTCCTTCAGATCACAGTGTCTGGCACTTGGAAACAAGGAAAAACACCTGGCAGGTGTGAAATACCTTTACTCCAGTGGTGTCAATGGAGCCAGGGCAGCTCTAAGCATCCACCTGGCCAGGGTCAGCCCATCCATCCCCTGCAACCCTGACAAACAGCAAGAGCACTGCACAGGAGGCAGGGCCCTCGTACGTTACCAGTAGAAGCACTCGCACGTAAGAGAGGTTGACTCATGTGCACTAACAAAGTAGTATCACTGCCTATTTGCACAGCACATTAGCTGTAGCCTTTTATTAGTTAAACCTTGATAAGCAAGTGGTGAAACAGCACAATTTATCCACTTTCAGAAGATGAGGGAATTGAAACAGAAAGGTGATATGACTCCTAAAGGAAACAAGGACAGTAGCATCACAGAAATTGCTGCCTGCCTCTTCCTCCCAAACTGTGCAACACACCACAGAAGTGCCTTATTCAAGGCATAACTTATTCAAGTTATTCTGGTTATTAAAGGACGATTTCTGATACTCTTCCCCATGTTCAACTGCTATTTTTCTCCTCAAAAAGGGTGTCAGGAAAGTGAAAGGTTCAAAGGCACTTCAAATACCTTCCCCTGCATGCATTCTGCTTGGCGACCTGCACAATCCCCAAGTGGATAGGTTCCAGACTTCAAAGGCTACCAGCCATGCACAGCCTTGCTGGTGACCTGGTCCAAAAGGCCAAACTGTGAGTGATTGGTATCAGCAGACTGTCACTGCCAGAGGTGGCATCCCAGAGCAGGATTAGTGGAGCAGGACAGCATTTATTCCAGCTCTTCCCTTCTAAGAAACAGATTTCTCCCAGTCAAGTCTTTCACCTGCACCAGTCTGCTCAGACCATGTCAGCAAGAATACTTGGGCTCAAGTCTACTGATATGAATAAAACAACATAAACAAGAAAGCAGCCCAGTTGGGTTTTATTCAATATTTCATGCAAACAGCACAAATCACAATCACATTCTAGGTATTTATTACATGTTTCACTGTTTTCATATCTCTGAGCAAAATAAGACCCCTAGCTGTATTTTATGTTCTGTTCTGTATTTTATGTTTCCCAACATAAAAAATATGTTCCCAGGCAACACAAGCGCTTATACTTTTAACACCAGACAGAGCTGGCTCTAAATGTTTCTAAACCCCACTTAAAGGACTGCTGCATGATGAACCTGAACAGGTTTAGCATAATAGGAAATAATGACAATTGAGAAACACTTTATGAAAGAACTTGTTTGTTCATTCTTAGGGTTCTTTTCTTTCTTTCTACCCTACTTTCTTGCTTTCTCTGAAAGCAACGGCTTCACTGTGAGCAACATCAAAATTTATTAAGGGTCACAGCCTATGAATCAAGAATACAGAAAAAGCAACACACTTTTTTACATCAGCTACATTAACTACTCCAAATATTCCAGCTCAGTATCTGCAGAGAAAGTGCTGCTAGTCCCTTTGGTACTCTCAAAACACTGTACTTATACCTCTACCACACTTTCTCAATATATTTTACTGGGTTTAAGACTTAGATAATTTAATTACAGTATTTTTAGTAACATTACTAGTGGAGGAATTTGTATTTTTCCTACCTTCTTGTCTTAATGAGAATTTCAGATAACTCCAAGACCTTGCACTCAGAAAGAGTACCGTATCATATTCCTAATAATGAAATCTAAAGCCTCTCACCCCAACCAAACAGGTTCAAGTTCACCCAAAGCCCCTGTAGACACAGTATCCAATCTGGCAAAACACTTTAGCACATGCCTAACTTCACACATGTGAGCAGGCCATTGACTTTTGTGGGACAGCTCACACATGCAAAGTTAAATACATTCATAAGCACCAAGGTCACAGCTCAAAACTAGGCCATGTGATGTTTCCCTGTGGGGATCATTACTGGCTGTGTGCACTAAAACTATCCCTAGTATCTTCTGCAGCTCTGATGGCTGCATGGTCCCACACATGGGGACAGGGGGAAAGAAAGACCATCAGAGATGGGATGAAACCACCTCCACCTTCACTGCCAGTTCGGGTACCAGTCTCCACCCAGAAGGAAGTAAAGAGAATGAACACCCTCTGCAAAATCTATGGCACAGGCAAGGGGGTATGAGCCTCCAATACTGCCAGGCACTTCCAAACTGCTCTGCTCAAGCATAACCCCAGCTTCAGTGCTGCTCTGCCTTCCAGAAGCAGATAGGGAAGAGCGAGCACAACTTTTGGCTTCCCATCCCTCCATGAGTCAGCTTGCAGAGTGTGTGCTGGGCAGGAAGCATAAAGAAATAAATTGCTTTCTTCAAGGCTGCAATAAATTACTGGTTTCCATTTGCTGGAAAGAGGATTTATACTCATTCTCTGAACTGGTGTAGAGAGATTATAAAGTATTTTCCAACACACTTCATGCTTCTCTGCTTTTGTTTCATACAAGTAACTGGAATTGAACTATAAATACTTCAAAAGTATGATGGTTGCAAAGGTTTCTGTACATTTAGTCATATCTCTGAGTGTCTTTGTTTCTTTTGAAGCTCCTTGGCTGCTTAGCAGAGCAAAGTGGGTAGAATTTATTTTTACAGAGCCTGATCAAGACCACTGTGTACAGAAAAGTATCTTTAGGTCTAAACATCTGGCAAAGAGCATGGCAGGCAGTAGGTGCCATTTCCATATCAAATCTCCATGTCTGCTGAGTCACTGCTGGCATCATCATTCATGGCTGAGCAAAAAAAAAGCTGTATTTTAATCAAAGTGAAAATCTGTTTCACTTGATTTCAGAACGTTGGTTCACATGTTTGTTTTAGTCTAATGAACCTAAGTTTGCCTCATTTCCAGCTGAGTTGTGTGACTATAAATAAAGGTAGAACTAGCCACAGTACAGAGTCACAGATTTTTAAGTTGGTGAGTGCTGTAGCTGAGCTTGACTACTTGAATGTCACAAACCACTGACCCTTCCCCAGCAATTTCTGCATGCAGTACATTCAGACCCATTGAAAACAATCTTCCCCTCTCTATTATCTACCAAGGCTATTTTTAGGACCATAGTGAGATATGAACTGTTTTTTTCCACCGAGGGAGGCTGTGACTTTTAAGCTGGTTCCAGCACTTGTACATACCACCCATGCTCAAACAAATTCCAACGGGCTCTTGCAATACTATTGTGGAGAGTCAAAAAACCAGCACCAGGACAGAGAGTGAAGTTCCCTGAGAAGGGGAAACCAGCTTGCTGCCACTGAGCGATATGTTAGAAAAGACGATTAAGGAAAATTATTAAAAATCATTTTCTTTGGGTTAAGAGGGAGAGGAAGGTTAAATACACATAAACCTCTCCTTTCTGAAAGCTGTGAACTGAATCCATCCCCACCCAGCAATGGGAAGTGGGTGAGCCCAGCCAGTTTCACAGCTCTGCTTCCTTTCTTTGAGACTTGAAGGTGGGAAGTGTAATGTGCCAAGTGCCAATGGGGTGTGGAGGGAAAGAATAGTTTGATCAACCAGGGGAGGAAGAGAAAGGGAGAGCAGAGGATGTTTGGGGGTGGGGAGAGAAAGGTACATTGTTCTTCCCCCAGCTCCACAGAGCCAAGTAAGAAAGAATAAAGTCTGGCACCACATAATGTTTTTTCCAGGGGAGTCTCTGCCTATGGCTCTTGGCCCAGACATCACCACGCCAAGAGTAAAAGAAACAAAGCTAGAAAATTATGTGGTCCCTGAGGTGGCTGCAATCAAATGATAAGGAGGGGGATGCTAATAATGCAGTTGCATTGGAATGGCACTTCCAGAGGTTGCATAAAGGAGAAAAAGGAAAGGCAGGGGCAGGCTGAATAACCAACTGGCCTCTGGACCTTCCAGGTGGGAAGAAGGAGCCATGGACAGATATTCCTATGAGGAAATAAAGCATCCAAAGGGTTCTAAAAAGGTATTCTCATAAGGACTTCTTTCTGTAAACCTCCTACCACATGACTATACATTTGCTGTGTCCATTTGCTGAAAAAAAGTAATCTTGAGATTCCAGCTCTGGGCCAGATGCAGTACTAAAGAGCATCATGCAGGACCTGTAATTCTTTAAGAACAAGCTTCTGCACGGTCACAGAAAACATTTCATGCAGTCACTGAAAAGTTGACAAAAGGCCACTATGAGTGTAAGCAAAATTGGTTACAAAATTGGCGTTGTGCAATCTAACACATCTCTGAGAGCTCTCCCCTTCCGGGAAAGAGTAAGGTTGACACAATGCCATTGTTTCAGAGATTGTTAGTTTTCACATCCTCAAAGCCAGATCATCTCCATGGTGATACGGCCTGGGAGACAAGCATTCAACAAAATCCTTATTAATTATTTATCAGCAGCCCAACTCTATTGTTTGATACTTTGGCAAACTATGCAGTAATCGGGGAGTTGCTCAAAGCAGTACCCAGTGCCATCTGCACCCAAGTGAGCCTTTGCTGATTTAAATCTCAGCTTCTGCTCATTACTTTGTTCCATCACGTTTGTTCATGTCATGGATGTTCCCAAGGACAAAACACTGTCATTGTTGTTGCAAGCCAGCAGCTGCACACATAAAGGGCAAGGATGCACGTGCCTCAATGCACCTCTCAGGTCCATGTGCTTGTATGAGGTAAAGGTATTTTTTACAGCTGCCTCACTCTGCATGGTAACAGCATATAGCAAACATCAGCATCTCCCTGTTTCACTCCCCTCTTCACAACGTACCAGACAGATTATATTTCTAAAAACCAAAGTTGATGTCACTACTTGTAGAGAAACTCACTCTTGTGCCAAAGCACTAGAAGTCCCAAGTCAGTGTGATAAATGTTAAATCAAAATTCTATTTGCATAAGCTGAGGCACAATGTGCCACTGTCTCTGGGAGAACAAAGGTATGATTACCTCAGGTTTAATTTTCCTCTTCTGCTTCTGCTGGACATAGTTGCTGCTATCATAACATAAATGATGATTCACCAAGTGGAGAAGAGGAATTAACTATTCACGAACACTCAGCAAGGGGATTATATATTCTCTCTAGTTCCCCCTTTATTCACAGAGAAAGATGTTTGTGGAATCAAGTTTTTATGAGCAGTAGAAGGTACCAGATGAACACATTTATACTGTACAAATATAAAGTGAGTGCCAGGAGGGACATACAACACCCTTCCTCCACTTCTTTCCTCACCCCCACATACGGTGCTTGTTATCAGGATTTGTGAGCACATTTCCTGAGTAACTACTGCCTTACTGGGAAATTTGCATCCCTTCATTGTCTGGTACCCACTACCCTCAGCTATGTATAAAAAGCCTGGCATATTTACACCATGCATTCTCTGAAAAATTTCCCTGGCAGACCTTTCTTTATTTAATGCTGAGAATCCTTGCCTCAAGTCACAGATGTCAGAAATATACTAAAAAACTTCACCCTACCCAGAAGTTTTTTACACCAAATTACTGAAGTCCTAAGTCATAGCACTGTTCAGTTCTAGAAGAAAGATCCTACAAATAACCACCATCCCTAGCAAAAATGATTTTTCCCATAATGATGGTGTTTCCCATAGTGATGCCTCAAGTTGCCCCTTCTCACGCCTCCCAACAGCATGCTACCACAAATCTGCATCCACTTCAATCTTCCTTGATCCACAGTTAAACAAATTTGCTGTGGTACGAACAGAGGTTGCAGAAGATTTGTTGAAAAGCAGAGACATGTCATGACCCAGCTATTAAAGATGTTTGCAGCTGTGTCCTGTCAGGACCGGAGGCCAAGGCTGGTCTGGCATCCTGGGAGAGCAAGATGTGCAGACTTCACCTTCCTGGAGAAAAGAGTGGGACTGCTTACATTTTCTCAAATACACTTCTAAATGTAACTCCATATCATGCACAGATCGATGGAAGACCATTTCCTTTCCAAATTCTAGTAAGTCACAAATATCCCATCCAACTACCTCCAAACTTTCAAGAAAAATTCATGCTTTGGCACATAAGAAATTGGATCTGGAAAGAAAATGGGGTAGGGGATTTCCCCAAGACAATGGATGTTCATAACTGTAATTAAAAAAGAAAAAAAAAATGCTTTACATACTCAACTATGGATCATTCTCCTTAATAGATGTTAACCAGCACTGAATGCCACATTCACTCAAACGATGAAAACTGCATTTACAGTTAACTTCTAGTGAAGTTGCCAAGCAGATGTTTATTTTTGGCTTCCACATTTACCAAAGCCAAATGCTACACTGAGCTGGGATTTCACAAAGTCTAATTGCTTTTCTTCCAGGTTACAATTTTGTTGGAACCTAAAAGGGAAAAAAAAGAAGGAGGGGGGGAAAAATAGGAAAAAAAAGCTGACTTCACTTTTAAGTAGGAAAAAAACTGGTAGCATCCGTTTCTATCATGTCTGTTTATATCACAGTTTAAATGAGGTTAGAATTGTGCAATCATTATTGATAAACTTCCAAACACAGCATAGTTCCAACCAGCACATGTGCAAAAGAAGAAAAGTCACTGAAAGTGAATCCTGTGTCAGTAAGTCTTTTAACTTCTGCAAGTCTGTGTGCAGACTGTTTAGCACTAATTAAATTACTAGCAAGTCAGGATAAAGAGGAGTGAAAGAATTCACAAGCCCCAAGTTTACTGTTCTCAATGTTACATGGGTATTACAGATCCACTCTCCAAAAACTGGAAGATAGATTTCACAGTAATTTTGGGGCTTGATCTCACAGCTACCACAGCTGCTGATGTAATGCAAAATGCTAACCTGAGGCAGCAGAGAGGGACTTTAATTCAATGTTGTTTTTTCATTGTGAATAAGCAGTGAACCACACTGAAGTAATCCTCCAAAGTAGGAGTGCACACTGTTCAAGGCATCAATTTGGGGATGAAACACAAAACCAAGATCTTGGCTATGTCGTTATAAAAAGCCCTTTATGACTTTCTTAAGAAGACAGGTATAAAGCCCTGGTGACTGGATCTAGTTTCAATTCGAAAATTACTCAGTCTCCTCTAATTCCTCCAATAATTTAAATTGGAAATGGGGTTATTCACACCCTCTAAGCAACTGCTGCAAACTGTTATAATGTGCTGCTAAATAATGGTAACCTCAGCAGTTACCAGAATCTCTAAAGTAATTTTACAGGTTTAGGCAAAAGGTACTATATCAGTGCAAGGCTGTAATTCACATTAAACAAGGAAGAGGTTTAGACATTGTTTTGAACTCTTAGAAACAGTTTTTCCCCAAGAAGCCAGCTCACAGCACATTTTCATTCATTGGTAGATTCTGCTTGAGAAAGTTGTGGATAAATAAATGTAACTCGGCTTATTCTCTCTTTTTCACTGAAGCTTCTGTGAGTTCAGAGAAACCTCAGAATCCCTGAGAGCTTTGCACATCTTTATAATGCCTCTTCCACTACAAATGTGAAGTTAGCTCATATTGTGTGGATCTTTTGAATTTGCTCTCTGGTCTGCAGTCCTTCAGAGAAAAAAAGGAAGTGCTATTTCACCATGAGAATTACAATAGTACAAGGAATAAACTTGGGAAGAGTCTTCTTTAAAAGAAATGTCTGTGTACTTTCATGCACCACAACACTCATTAAAACCCAACACCATACTGTTCGACCACCTCAAATTCCTAATTAACAGAATGGAATTTTTAAGTGCGGAGAGCTTTTTAAAGCTGAGTTAATAGACTTTAGTCTTTTTGATTAACATTGATAAGCAATGATTCATTGTGCAAAGATGGCAGGCCACAGAAATTATATGATGGAGGGTGCACAGCTGTGTTTAAACAGCACGATTGGAAGGGTTAATGACACAGAACTATCAGAAGCACCTGTATCTAGTATACTTTCCTAAACTGATCTAAGGTGGATCAAAAATATAAACACCACTTTCTGGTGGGAACCCAGCAAACCATAAACCCACATCTTACCTGGAAAAATACTCTTAGAAAATAAAAAGATTGGCAATCATGTATCAGTCTCACCCAGATTATTTTGCTCCAGGGTTTACAGATCACTTTGCAATATTAAATTTGTTTTTGTTAACACACTGCTTCAGTATTATACTGTTCTGCCTGGACATTACCTATTTAATGGTCCCTCCTGGGAAGGGACCATCTTAGAATTTATGACAGAATGTGGTGGAATTACTACAGCAGGAGGAAAGGAATTTGCCAAGATTTCTTCCCCATCCATCTCTGGTTTCTGAGAAGTATTTATATCCCTGAAGGTAGAGGAACCTCCTGTTGTTCCCTTCTATTTATTGAAAGTAAATTACCAGGGCCACCCTAATGGCTCTGTGGAGAGAGTAACACAGGAACGGGAATGCTTTCGCTGCAACTGCAGCCAGTTGAGCTTGGAATGGATGTGAGAGGGTAAGGAATGAATTACACTTTCCTAGAATTAAGTGGCTGGTGATCCAGCACTTCTGCAGCCTTAAATGCATAATTCCAGCTTTCCCTGCTAAAAGAGGAGTTCACAACTGCAGGCAGTTGTTCTAAGTAGTTACGAGGAGACTTAACTTTGGAGGGGGAAAAGCACAAAGCAATTATTTTTCAGGCTGGAAAGCTTTGGCCTAAGAACCCCCCCCCACACCCTTCGAGCTCCAGGACTGTTGCCCCCTTCTTCAACATCCACAAACACCTTTTTTGGCACGTGTTTTGGCTGGAGTCAGTTGAACAAGTGAGAGTTAGAACTCATGTTTCCGGGATCCCTCTGCCAGAAGCTAAGCTGTTAGGTAATGTAACAACAGCAGCCCAGGCTTCCCACTTCACCCTGCCAGTGACCTTCGCACAGACTTGGACATACCCCCTTCCTCAGAGTGAGGAGCAATTCCCTCTCATGCTGCTTGGTCCAGAAACTCATCTCAGCAAATACCACAAATCATGTCAGACCGAGCAGGACTATTAAAGCAGTGCTGCATTATGTGAATTGCTGTCCACAAGGGACGGGACCAAGAGACTGCCTAACCCACTTTGTTTAACTTTTTAGTTAAACAATCCTGAAAGGGGAAGCTGCATTCCTACTCTGGAAATTACAACTTTAATCTCATTTGAACCACACATTCCTCAGTTAAACTGCAGAAATAATTTAAGAACCAACTCCCAAATAAGACATTTTTCTGTATTTCCTTCATTTCCTGGAAATACATTATTTCCGATGCTGTGAAATAAAAGCAGACTTATTAATTTACCCAGGTTAAAGTTCTTCCAGTAGCCCAAATAAACTCTAATGTCAGGCTAATTACATGCATTTCACCAGTTTCGCATATTCACATTGCTCAAAGCAACACCACACAACACCAGTGGAAACTGATTGTTTCCAACTCAACCCCACAAACCATTCACGCATATTGCCTTCATCACTCACTCACACTGCACTGCCCATGGCAGGAATCCATAGTGCTTCCCTGAAAACAGAGCAAGCTTCATTTCCCTTCCTTGGGCATGCTTTAATACAGCTCTGAGGTGCCAGCTTTTACTGGGCTATTTAAACAGCATCTAGACATATCTTGCTGGGCAGATAAGAAGAATAACTTGGGTGTGCAGTAAAACAAAGATATAGCTGTTTGTGCCAAATATCCAGTTTATGGCAATACTTCATAGGAATTATTCCCCATAACAACGGAACTGTCATATCCTACAACTACATCCCAGGCAACCTCCCAGCTGAACTCACTACGGCTGCTGTCTGATGTGCTCTACATACAAACACCCAGAACTAACCAGATGTTCTCTATGTAAAACATTTGGTTTGAAACATACAGTGCTTCTTTCCAAAAATCCATTACATTTGTTTAATGGACTCGCACAGTTCAACTAAAATATCCTGGAGCAGACATTTGACTGCAACTCTACTCTACAAGCCCCATCTGCAAAAAGAAAAAAAAAGAGGAAGAAAGAAAAAGCAAATGAGAATGCTTTACATGATTTATGCTGTCTTTATGATCAGCCAGTTCATAAAATACAAGCTCTGCTCTACAGACAATAACACAAATCGCTTTCAAGTGTATTGTTTAGTCCTTGCCTGTGTTAAACAAATATTTCAATTGAAACAAAAGGCCGAACTCTACTCTTCAGCTTACAAGTGCTAATGCAACTGAGAGCAGCATTTTACCCACATACTTCACAGGGGATGCAATTTTTTTGCTTTATGCTCAGAGTGAGTGAGTAATGACATCCAATAATGATAACCAGTTACATTCACAGTTGCAGAGCTTTCCTTTCATCCAAGAAAGGCTTGAAGGAGGTTGAAGTACAGCATGAAATCCTT
The DNA here is from genome assembly GCA_018697195.1 of Certhia americana. Taxonomy (NCBI): domain Eukaryota; kingdom Metazoa; phylum Chordata; class Aves; order Passeriformes; family Certhiidae; genus Certhia; species Certhia americana. The sequence continues at coordinate 51,518,755 of CM031879.1, read as the reverse complement.
CTCCCTGATGAATTCCTTGTGAGCAATGCATAACCCCAAACGAGGTCTATCACAGGTTCCCTTAAACCACATTTACATAATAAAATACCAGACAGAACGGGAGGACACTTTGTTTTACTGAAACAGGGAGTCTGGTCGAAAACAAACTGTACACAGAAAAAAACCCTGTAGTTGAAAAGGATGGCTAGTCTCTGGCCTGGATACAAATGCACTCCACAGACCAGTTCAAGGCCCTCATTTCTCCCAGGCTGTGCTGACACTGCAGTGACCAAGTTGTATTAAGTAGTGCTCAACAGTGGTGAGCTATCTCCAAGGCACAAGAGATGGTGGTCTTTTGAAAAAAAATTGGCACCATCCCTTCCAAGTGTGACTAGAGCCATGGAAGAGGACATTCATTTTAAGAGCAATTTTCCTGGGATGGTATATCCAGACAAGGAATGGCTCAGCACAGTGCTGGAGCTGTGGTCAACCTTGGCTCTCCCCATAGCTTCACCACAGACTTTCTAGATGAGCCTCAGGGAAACCACTCACCTCCTGAATGTCCAAAGCATGTCTCCTACGGGAGTTGAAGCTTAAACCCACAGAGACTAAATCACCATTTAATCATTTTACCTCATTTTGGTACCCTGAAGAGAATCAAAACACGACAAAGGAAAGTAGCATGAAGGATGCTGTTCTTCAGGTATAGCCCTGATTAAAAAGGTACTTTCCCAGGAGGGCAATGTGAACATCTCTCAGTTGCATCCCTACACAAGTCAGCTAAGCCTGCATTGCCTTCAGCAGGTATTTACAGAATTTTCCAGGTTCCAGGACACATGGCATTAGATGAGAAGGTTGCACTCTCCCCTCTTCTCTGCCCAAAGGCCATTTTATTTCCTCACACCAAAACAACAGCCTGAAGCTCTGCCCTGCTGAATCCACTGCGCCAGGTGTCCCCAGGCATCTCCAGGCACCTTCACTCCTACTTCCTGAGCTGCACTCTACTGGGGAAGCCATAAAATTTGATTCATGCAGAGTGGCAAAAATATGCAAATAAGTGATAGCTCTGAGCACTTGTCTTGGAAGCTGTTTCTTTTAACAAATGCTTTGCTGACTTCCCCTGTCAGACTTGTGTGCAAAGGACTTAAACCTTTTTGTGTCAACAACAAAGTACCATTTAACAAAAAGGAACATTTGTTTAGTTACCACACAGCTCAAAAAGGTATTTCTACCCAACCTTCATTGCTATCTTTTGTCATTAAAAAAACATTCACACTCATTTTTAAAGTAACACTTGTACTTTAAATAAACGGAGATATCTTTCACCATCAGGCATTTAATAGAGATTAGAAATATCAGCAGAGATCAAATGACTTATTGTGTACAGGAAACACAATACGAAGGCTTTGAGATCTCCATCAACAGCAGAACTCCAATTTTTCTGATCTACCAAGGAATAGCTAAATTTAGTCCCTGAACTTGGTATCTTTTCGCAGGAACGATAAATTATTTTCTTAAGCCTAATGTCCCTTAACTAGTGTCTTTATTCTGAGGCAGCGCTGCTCAAGGCCAAACACGCTGACTCAGCTCCACAGACATTAGGATAATTGCAAGTCCCTCAAGCCACCAGACCTCAGAACAAAGACACTGCTCCAGCCTTAAGTCATCCCGCATGCGGCTGCTGTGCCAGAGTAGCCATGGGGCTCTGGAATATCACCACAGGCCACTGCTCCCCAGGAAGGCGAGGCAACAGGGGAAGCACAGCCTGCCAAGCACCAATGCTTTGTCACACAGGCAGCCAGCCCCACACAAGGTGCAGCAGACCCTCCCATTCAGCAGGCTGGCATCCCAGGGACCCAGCAGCAAGAAGAGCTCTCAGGCACCATGCTGAAGGTGGGGTGAAGTGGGAAATGCTGAGAGTGAGAAGGAAAGGCTGAGGAGTCGTCCAGAAATTAACAGTTACATTAGAAGCATGTTAAACTCAGCAGCCTCAGCTGTTGTCTTCTTAATATTCATAAAAAAACAAGACTTGCATTTATTTTGTGATTTTTGCATTCACCTACAAATGGCTGGGATAGGTTCACACATGCCAGCCATGCCAATCCCTTGTCCCACAGCTGCTCTGTGACTGTTGTATTTTTTCAAGTGAAAGGAACCACCCAATTAAGTATTTTATTATTTCCTACATTGGTAAGGATAGAGCCTGGAAAAATCCATACTTGAGCAAGACCCAGGACTTCCATCACATTGTGGACCAGTGACAGCTTTAAGGACTGATGGCTCATAAACCATCAGAGCTAAGCAAGTCACATTTGCCTTTGGAGAGCTGAAGGACACAATGAGCAATAGTTTAACAGACTGAATTGAGGACTGGCACATGGTCTGTAGTTCAAAATATAGAAATTATGGAGCTCAAATAAGAGTACAAAAACCATGGAGGATCAAGGGATGGCTACAACCTTGCCCCCTCCACACTCTGCAGCATGCAGCAAAAGTTATAGGAGGGCCTCCACGTCCACTGAACATCTGGCATTTTTGGTGTGGGTCCAGGATGTTTGATGGGTATGGCCAGACACAGTACACACATGGAGTACCTCACCCAGCCTCCGAGTGTTCAAAGGTCTAGGATCCCCTAATTTATACAACGTACTATGCTGCCTGTGAAGACATGGTGATAAATATATTCTGTTTAAAAGCAGATACTTCTCAAATCATAACTTGCAGATGCTCAAAGTCTTTCATGTGGGTAAGACAAATGAGAGCCATAGAGACTGATTTTGTAGCCAGGGAGTACAGGAAGCAACAGCAGGAGAACACTATTGAAAGCCTGGATACACTTATGGCTTTAATGAATTGGTCATCAAATATAACAACACACATATGCAGTTTTTACCTTGCTTTGTAGTTCACTCCCCACCCTCCCCAGCTATTCCCCATATATCTAGCAAAGTGGAAATTATTTTGAGTTTAGTTTATTAAATGGACACACATGGTACTCACATCTGCTGGAAGATATTTGAGGGAAACGCTGACAAATATCATTTACATATTTAGTTGGAGACCTTTTCATCTGAGACATTTCCTCTGACATATCAACTATCCTAAGTACATTGACCCATCAGTGCTAATGACAAGAGGTTTTTCTACAAACTGTCTGGTGCACACCTGGTCAATTTAGGGAGAAATCCTGACTTATGGAAGAGACAAGGACATTCTCTTGTAGGTCAGAGACTCCCATGCCAATGTGTCCATCACTGGTGGCGTGCAAACCATCAACACAAAACAGCCAAGCTGGGCACCGGCTGCAGCCTCCAGCTGCAGGTCAGGAGTGGCTGAGGCTCTGGCCAGCACACTGAGGAGCCACCACTGGCTTTTGCTGTCCGTGCCATGAGCTCCTATCCCCCCCCAAGCCTGGAGGCAAACCTGCACCTCTGGCTTCAGAGAATCATTCGGAACTGTGGCAGAAAACATTGTTTGGTCCCACTTTTTACAGGAAAACATACAAGACAGCAATAAGGAGAACAGTGTCCCGCTGAGAGAAGCATGGTGCACAGCAAGAGGAGGTGCTTGGACACCCGCACCTCAGTTCATGTCCATAGAGAGTACATTAGTGTGGTGCAGGAGGGAGAGACTGGAACCAAGCAGGTACCCATGTCAAACCAAAGGTCATCAACCAGTTTCTGAATGCCTGGTATGCAGGTTTTGGAAACGTGTCCCATACGCTCTACATTTGAACAACCATGGCTGTACACACGTTCACCTGCTGGTGTTAAAGGCTGATATACCCAAAGCTGGTTTTCAACCCACACATTCATCAATCTTCCTTGGCACTGTTGTGGCCACCTTGTGCCTCCTCCCAATTCCTCGCTCCAGCAGAGACTCTCTAGTTACTTATTTACCAGACAAAACACAGACTAACTACAATTACAGTTCTGTAAAGAAAAAACAATTGTTCACAAGAACTGCACATTCCACACAGTTTTATTCAACATGTATGACCCCAAACTACAATATATATAATAACTGTCTCCACATGGCAAATCCACATTGTGGTTCCTAAAAAAATAATAATAATTTTTAGAGCACATGCCACTAAAAAATGCAGTACAGTTTAGCAATATCTAATGAAAGACTTTGTACAAGCAATTTCCATTCTCTTGTGTTCTCTAGCACATGGTGCTGTGAAACCATTTGTAAAAACACTTAGGCATTTTATAGTGTTTTTAGCTGAAAGCTGCATTAAAAACAGTCGCTCATATTGTGTTGTGAAATTCCACACATAGAGGAAATCACACTAGGTATGCATCAAGCCAAAATGTGCCCTGTTCACTAGTCTAACTTTCCCATATTAACCCTTCCAGAAAGGAATACAGGGACACAGGGAAGGCAATTATCTGCCCAAAATTGTTCAATCCAATGCAGGGAAAAAAATAAGGCAACAGTCTCTTGGAAACTTTTAATTTTTTCACCTGTAAGGAAGTGCAACATCACTGAAAGAATATCACATGATCTCCACTCAAAGCTCAAAGAACATTCTGTTCGTTAATTTGGTAAAATATTTGACAAACTAACATATTCAGATGATCCCTTACTGGCTAGTCATTAATTCAGACTTTCATACCACTGACCCCCAGTCCCCTGAACAAATCTGCTTCTCCAACAGAAATTCTCAGTGCGGAAAACCAGTATTCTGTTTTAGTGCCTTTCTCATGATGACCTTCATGCTGTAATCAGTTATTTCTGTCTGCACCCCTTAACGTTACGGTCTTCTTTGGCATTTCAATTATCCAACTGTTTATATGAAGACTGCAGCAATTTGATACAACCAGGTAGTAACTCCTATGGTAATAAGCCCATAATATTCACTGTGAATTACATTAGAATAATTACAGTATTTCTTTTTTCCATTTGCTGCCTTTTTTTTTTCCTCTTTTTTTTTTTTTTTTAAACCACAATCTCGGAACACAATTTATAGTTAAGGGTAGAACAAATAACAAATTAACAGCAAAACTATTTTCAAGCCCATATACTCTTTCCAACTTCTATTCATTCCAGATCTAGAATTTCCATGCATGCAGAGGATGACCCGAGTTTCACTAACATGCCTTCAGCACCATGAAAACACTGTCCAGATTTAGTCACATTACAAGTTCCTAAAGGAACTTGGTTTGAACGTCTTACATAAATAAATAAATAAACGCATACACACATATATACATGCGTAAGATTTAGGTGATATATTTTGAAAGAATCCCTTTTTCCCTGAGGGGCCTCTGGCCCCATGTGAGTGTAGCATGGCAGCAGAGGTGCCCGCAGCAGCCACCACAGGCTGTGCAGACCCTGCTGGCACCTGCCAGCTTGGAAGCAGGGAGCAAAGCTGCACGCCCTGCGCGGGTCACTGCGCTGGCACGCACAACAAAGAGGAAGGCAGCGGAGTACAAAAGGGCCAGGAATGGCGACCGAAGCTGGATGTCACACAGGGACGAAAGCCACGGGGACAGAGAGAGGCCAGGAGGCAGGACAAGCTAAGCTCTGTAGGAGGAGGGTGTCATCCACACGACCCTGATGTTACATACTCTACATGTCAGGTATTATTAGGTTGTGCACTCAAAACTAGATGAAAAAAAAACTTCTGCTGATTTTGGCTTTAATTGGCAAGTTTTTCATTTCTCGTGTATAAAATGGGGTAGTAATACAAACTATTGTTACTATAATTGAAGTTTATTATCAGAGCTGTGGAAGCCATATTCATGAATCAGGAACATGCTGAGCTTAGTACTGTACAGACACTTCACATCACAGCAGCATTGTGTAGATACCTATACCTGTGCCTGACACAAAGGGAGATGCCTTAGTAAGAGCAACAAAGAGCCTTGAAAGAAATAAACAGATTCTGTGTCAGATATGGACATTATCCTGCAGAAGATGAACACCGAGAATCAAGATAAAAATCAATATGAAGAAGTGACCCAAGTGCTAACTGAAGAAATTCTCAGGAGAAAAAAATGGAAATATATCATTAAAGATAAAAAAAATTCACATGCATCAGAAGGATACTGACATTTTCCGTGCTATCAGCAGCACAGGTGAGAGAACTGGGACAAACGTTCCACCTGACTCTCCCTGCCCTCAGTGACCCATAAGCACACTTTTATCCTGTTATAAGGAACTCTTAAAAACCACACTCCAAACAAACAAATGGCTGTGTGGCCAATAAGGCCTTAATTACTGACATGACAGAGTTGTCATTGTTGGTATTTATGTTTTGGTTTTGTCATGATACGGAGAAATACAATCAGCAAAGCAAAAGTCCTCCTTTCATGTCATCTGTTGCTGTTCCAGTTTTCAACAACCAACCCTGTTGGTTGTTGAATCAAGACACAGACCTGTTTCAAAACAAAGATTTGCACTGCAGTTGTAAATAAAAAGATTGGTCGCTTCAAAGTTCGAGGATTTTTCCAAGATTTGATCCAGAAATCAACTTCGTTTGGCAACATCCTTCCACCTGCACTTGCTACGCAAAAGAGATAAATAACACACAGCAGCCACCACACATAACATGCCTGTCCAAATATGCACCACGTGCCTGTTCTTCATGTTGGGCTGCTGCTTGTCATCAATTCCCAAAATAATTAACTTTCCGGAGGAACAGCTGGAGGAGAATAGTGCTTCCTCCACCTGCTGGTGAGGAGGAAGAAAAGATGTCATAGCTCAGGCAGAAAGAGGGAAATGAAGGTGGAGAGGAGGCAGGCTTCTGCAGCTATTCCCCATCACCTCCCAAGTGCAACCTAGGGGGAGAAAGGGAGACAAACCTCCTGGCTTTTGCAAACAGCAAACACCTATCTGTAATCTAAATTTGCATTCTAATGAGTATTTACTCCAGTGGAATCATTTACTCAAAGAAGAATCCAGCAGCATTTACCATCTTTGCGCACCATGCACAGAATCAGCCAGAGGTGGTCAATATTCACCTTAAATAAGGCTGAAATAAGTGTAACTGGATTTCTTGGCTAACAAACATTGAATACACAACACGAACAAAAGTTCTGTTCTTTGGTTTAACACGTGCAAGATGACAAGTGGAAAAAACACCCACAGAAACATCAACATGAGTGTTACTTCACAGGCTTGAGATATCATCTCTTCATCCTTACACTTGCTAACAGGTGCCTTAATTTAAAATGTCATAAGTTACAACTGTGTACACTGAGACAGCACTAATGAAGAAACCTTACTGGCAAAATTAGGCACCTCATACATCATATACTGGGCAATATTTTCACTGCTTCGTGCAGCATGCAATACTGTCTGTAGTCACTGTGGTAACTAATGCACAAACTCACCTAAGTTGTTTCCAATAACAAACCAAATCATGCAATCTACCCCGGAGCTTTATGGCAGGAAACTTCATGATCACGTTCCACTGTGTTATAAGGAAAGACAATAAAGTTAAGAGTAACAACAATTTGAATAAACCTGCAACCTGCTAACACGTGCCAAGTACTACTTTCATTCAAGTCAACAGAAATCCTGCTATTGATTTCCAATGGCACAGGATTAAAGCACATCTGTACTTTGCATTGAACTGTCTTCTCACCTTGGTTTTACTTTATTTACCCAAACCTGCCAGTTTATTTCACTTCTGAGCTCTGTTTGTACAGATGATGACAAATCCAAAGTTTGTGCTTCACGTTAAAAGCCTGGCTAATCATGCAAACCTCTTTATTAAATTTCCTTTGGCGGAAAGGCCAAACAGGAGAATTGCTTGAACAAGACTGATGAATGGAACAGAAGGTCCATCTTTGCAAACTGTTACCATAAAGCTTCAAATACCTGCTTACCATTGAGTAAAGAGATGATCAGCTAAACCAGCAGCAGAATAGGAAGCAAACAGCCTGGACTAGAGCACCCGTAGGACTCTCGCTGCCGGCTGCAATAGGATTGGCATTTGACATGGTGCAACAGACAGTGCCGGCCACATCCCCTTCTCTGTGCATCCCCTGCTGGACACATCTGGTCCAACCTGCTCACGGATGATGCAAACACTGCCTCTAATAAGAACTGAGAAGAGGAAAGGGAAAAGAAAGAGAGGTGGAAAAAACAAAGAAAAGCTGCCCCTCTCTGATCAGTCATCCCGTCGGTCCTCTTATCTCATTTACAGAAAGGAATCAGTGTTCACTGTAACAGCCAAACAAGAGAACTGTCAGAAAACAAGAAGCATTTTCCATTCACTGAGATCTGGCTGGATTCCTGACAACTAGCTTTTATTCTGCAAGCAGACAAACTGTGGATATTTTACATACACTCACAGATGTTACAGTTCAAATAGACACGTTACACCAGAACTCGCCTGCAGATTAGTTAATAATTACGAAGTGCCACACGCCAAGGCTTGCATTACTCCAGTAAAAAACTCACACCCTGGTAAGGACTTGTTCAGCTTCTACATACCAGCTGATACAGCAAATGTTACATTTTTATTGCATTGAAGATTGCATAGGTATTCTGACTTTCACTCTCCATTTCAAGATGGCAAAAGCCATATAAATTCAATTCAGACCATAACATCAAAGTATCCTTTAGCTGTGCAGCTGAAGAGCTTGACAGTTAGCAAAATATGGAAAGACCTAATATGTTGTTACGTTAGAGGATACACAATCTACTCTACATCCTTTCCTCTTTGAAGGTGCTTTCCAAAGCCAAATCGCATGGTAAATTACTGTCACCCTTTTTTGTTAATTTCTCAACTCCTTGAAAAGAGATATTTTCAACTTATTTGCTTATTTACTACATTTAATAATGCAACTCAAAACTAATCTACTTAAAAAACAATAGTTAACATAAAATGTAACCCTGAAGCTTTTGTTAGCCTCAAGTTGTAAAACAGCCAAGACAGCAAACTTTAAAAATCATGGACTTAGAGTGAGCATGTGCAGAGATGTCCATCTCTGGTTTCTCTTTAGCCAGCCTCCAAATGAGCTAATAAACTGAAAGCATATATGATATGACTACAACTTGGCTGAAACTCTCATTTTCACTGTCGACACAAAGATATTCAGTTGCAAAGTAAGTGTTCCTCATTAAAGTCACAGCATCTGAAATTTCATTTTCTGTTTTACTGATACTTCTGCCTCTGGGTGCGTGTTGAGCTCCCCAGCAACCAAAAGGGAAAGACAAATGTAACGTCACCAGGGAAATGCCTTGCTTTTAGATGAATTCCAGTGAAAACTCAATTAGTGTACTTCAGGATGAAGACTGAAGAAAACCACCTATTTCTTGAACACAACAACGCCTGCCTCTCTCATTCGCCTGCCCTCTGAGGATAGTTACGTACTTCTGGGAAGGAAAAATGACAGTAATTCTGACTAACGTGTACATTGCTTCCATTGCATTTCTGTGCCCGGCTGGAGCGCTGCACCAGTGGGGAAATGCTGAAGCTGAGTTATTGCTGGACAACCCCCGGGCTGCTTGAATTCTCGAGCCAGCCGGCACCGCTGAAAAGGACAGTAAAAACCAATGGGGTGGGCTGCAGTCCCTGCAATTTCTTTAGGTGTCAGCAAAGCTCAGGTCACAAAAGTATGACCGAATCACGGCATTTTTAACCAGAGATGCAAACGTTTTCCCTTATGACAGTACTTTGTGAGCGGTGTTGGTTAGCCAGGGGATGTGACATGTTTCTCCAAAACGTGAATTTCCACTGGGGAAAAAACTATTCACAGTAGACCCGCATGTAAAAAAACAGAACAAAAACAATAAGCCACCCTATTTTTCCAATAATAACACATCCCTTCAAAGCGTACCACTGCGCTACTACAATACCTCCACCACTCCTCCCAGCTGAAAGTCTCTCTGCAGGGATGGCACTCTGAACAAAGCGCCGGACTGCAGGCACGGGTGGGATGCTGAGCGGATCGACACAACCCACCAGCCCCGCACACAGCACGGGGCTCCTAAGGGGATGCACCCGGCCGGCTCTGTTCCGAAAGCGGCGTGGCAATCTGATCCTATATGTACCAGCACATATAAGAGACAGAGACAGAGAGAAGCCGCTCCGCCTGCCTTACCACTCTGCCAGAGAACCTCTCGATGGCCCGCTTGACTTTGCCATAGGTGCCTTTGCCCAAGTGTACTCCGCAACTCGTAGCGATCTTCGGTTGTGCTTGTGGTGATGCCGTTTCACCCCCCTGCTGCTTCTCGCCCGTTACTCTGCGACGGATCACCCCGACCGCTCCTCCAGGGCCGCCGCTGCCGCTCGCCGCCGGGCGGGCCGGGGCCGCGGAGGAGCAGCAGGGGCCTGCACGGGCTGCGGGCTGCTGCTGCCTGCGGCGGCCCGTCTCGCGCCCTCCATGCCGCGGCGGCGGCGGGCCCCGTCTGTGAGCGCCCCGCCGGCTCGCCTGCCCTCTGCCTCGCCCCGACGCCCGCGCCGGCACCTACGGGTCGCGGCGGCGGGGGCGGGACGGGGGGCGGTGGCGGCGCCCCCGCTCTCCGTCCCCTCCCCCGCCGCCGCCCCCCGGCGCGGCAACCGGCGTGGGGCGGACACCTCCGTGCGCCCGCCCCGCCGGAGAGCCGTTGGGTCGGGCGGCGGCAGCTGTGGTTGATGGCTTGAGGGCGCTCCTATTGTGCACCGGGAGACAGGGTTCCGCGCGGCTCCGCCCGGGCCGCCTCAGCGGAGAGGCGCCTCAGCGGGCCGAAGCCGCGCCGCGCACCCCGGGCTGACCACGCTCTCGTCCCGGCCCCGCGGGTCTGGCGTCCTCACCTGCGAGCGACGGCGGGCAGGGGCTCGAAGAGAGCCCTGAAACAAATTTAGGTCTGGAAAGTTTTTCCGAAAACGTCTAATTTGTTTCCCCCATTCACCAGCGGGCGAGTTTTTCCTGTTGGTTCCATGTTGGTGGAGCTGAGCATGAAAAAACTCATGCATCGCCCGGGTGCCGCCTGTGCTTGGCGTGGCAGGCAGTGTTTGCCTCTCCACAAGGTTTTGCCGTGGAGAATCCAGCCTGGCCCAGTCCTGCTGTGGTTGACTTGCAAATCTGCTCCGAGAGCTGAGGAACACCTCAGTGTCTGCTTCCAGTCTTGAAATACAAAAATGCATCGTTTTACTCTTTCTTCATTTTAAAGTTACGGTTATTTATTTCATAAGGCCAGCTTGAAACCTTAAACCAAGACAGACATACAAATGTTTCCAGATTCTGACGAATTTGATGTCCCTTCAGATAAAGAAGCCATCCTGAATGCACGGCAGGAAGCAGATGGTCGCTTGTACAGAAAATGGAAATTTGCATGGGTGATCGTTCTGATATTCTCCAATATTGGTCAGTTTCCTGACAACAAAGGCTTTTCGGGTGAGAGCTTCTGGTTCGGTATCTCTCCCCACTGACGTTCTTACAGCAGATTACAGCTGGGATTGTCCTGCTCTGTGAATAAACACACATACATTTTGAAGTTTAGGTTCCACTTTGTGTCACGCAGTACAAGGCAAGAATTTCAGGAGCCAATAGCCCCATCCCTCCGGTTTGCTGGGGAGTGGTAGCGCAGAAGCTGATCTATTGCACTCAGGACAGTTTTATTGGCTGACTCCTTGCAAAGGCTCAGGTCTGTCAAATGTAACTCTGGAGTGTCCAAGGTTATGGGGTGATACCCAGGCACCAGCTTTGTGAGGATTCTCATTGAATTCCTCTGACTCACTGGCCTGTGTGTAAAGCTGGACTTCTGCAAGGTTTCTCCTGGACTGTGAACTGAGGTTGCAGCTTTTTGCTCTCTGACTTAACTTGAAAACAGAAGTTTCTCAGTGAATTCATCACTACACCTTCATTTTAGGATCAGCAAAGTGTCCATCTGGCTCAATGGCAGTCTGCCTAGTGCTGTCACTCCTGTTCTTGGCAGGAGCCAGCCACCATGCCACAGAGTTGAAGAAGACAGAAAGAATCCTGCAAGCAGTGCAGAAGAAACTCTCTTGTGCTGACTCTTGTGCTTTGGAAGCTGAAATTGGTGTAAGTCTGGGGCCATGAAATTTAACACTTTTCACAGAGTGCACCAGCAAGTGGCTTTCCAAAAACAGGAAGTAAGGCAGCTTCGCTCTGTAACTATAAAAAAAATTATAGCACGTATTTTCCTCCTATCTTAAATGTGGAAAGCACAAAAATTCTGTGGCTCTTCTCTTTGTAAGAACAAGATTACATTTGTAGCTTGGATGTTTTTGTTGGTTTATTTTAATGCCTCTGAAATACTTTTGGCATTTCCTCCTTAGGAAAAAGGGCAGGAGCTTTTTCTCCTTTATGCTTTATTAGTGATCAGCTCAGGTGGGGGCCGACGGTCCGCGCACACACCGCCGCTGCTCCCGAGTGGCACACAGAAGGAGGAAAGCGCTTTGTCCACAGGAAACGCAGGCAGAGCTGGGCTTCTATGCCTCACGAGAGCACCAGAAGACGATGATGGCTCGTTGGTCTAGGTGTACCTCTCTGACCTGGGTACTATTGCACTTAGGGCCACACGCCGACTCAGCTCTGGTGTAGTGCGTCCTTGAGGTTTTCTCGAGTATGCTGCTGTTTTTATTGTTCTATGATACTTTGTTTTGTGGTTTTGGGAGTCCGATATTAGGCGCAAATGCC